>NC_061156.1:24280108-24312608 GCF_022113875.1 Hydra vulgaris | reverse complement strand
ATCTGAATAAACAAGGCATGCTGTATGCAGTATTTTAAATTTTGTTGTTGTTGTTAAATAATGTTGTTTGTAAATTTTACAAAATGCCAATTTTGCAAATATTAAGTGCTGACTCATATTTATAAAATTGGAATTTTGTAAAATAACATGTTTATACTTAATCTTGTAGTAAATATGAAATCACTCTATATCTGTAAAAAATTGCTTTAAAACAACTGGCAATTAATATATTGGTATTATTATTTATTTACTTTATTAGTGATTATTTCTATTTAAAATTTTTGTTTGAATGTTTTAATTTCCTTATAAACTGGAACAATTTTTTATACTCAAATTTACTAATTTTACTTAATTCATCATTTAAACAAAAATATAAATAATTTATACAAAAATAAAAGACGAAAAAAAACTAGCAACAAACAATCAAAAGTAAATTTAAAAAATTACGTTTTTTCTTCAACTTCATTCTGATGACTTCGTTTGTTCCCATAAGGATTTAATTCTCGTGTAAGAGATAAAGATATAGGACTATAAAACAATTTTAAACAAGTTAATTAATAATCTTATTTTTTTACTTAATAAAAAATAATGATTTATGTTTTACTCACACAGCTTCATCTGTGGAAATGTCATCATTAATGTCATCTGCTCTGACTTGAACTGATACTCTTGCAACTGGAGCTGTAAAAATTTGCCTTTCATTTGAATGTCTAGAGTAAGAAGGTCTTACTTGCATTTCACTAACATGAGGCAGAAAAATAGAAGAAACTGGAAGAGCAGACACTGAGGCAACAGGTGTTTGTAAAGATGATAAAGCTGTTGGAACAGTGGGACTAATCATTGCAGTGGGGTGACCATGAGCTAAAGGACGAATGCTAGCAGTACGTGTGTTTTGTACATGAAATTTTGATGTTGCCTGTGAAGATGTAGCAGTCGGACGAACTGTTGCTGTCAATGGTGCACAACCTTAAATTTTTGAATATATAAGAACTAAAATTCTTAGCTTTGCATAAAACATCATTGATGACATCATACTGAAAAAGCCATCTGCTGAGATTCAGTAAATACATTAAGACTTTATGCAAATACAATCTTGATTTAAAAAACTTTTATTACAGCAAAGCAAATTTGAAAACAAGTATCAACCCTTTAACAGTCCTGTGTTTTTTTTAAAAACAGCCACGATTAGTCTAGCTTTTTGTTTTTAAGTGGTCTCTAAATGTCCCGTATTTTTATATTTATTGCCGTTTTTTACTGATAGAATCAAAAATATTTTTTACTATTTTCAACATTATTTAACACTACAAAATGTTGTTATTGAAGTATAAGAATATATAAATCATACTACATAAACATAAGATTTTAAAAATGTATTCACTAATATTCACTTTTTGTATGATAATTGTAAAAAGCTAGGAGCTGTAAAAAGTACATCACATCACGTTCTACACATTCATATCCTGAATTTTTTTGAATATTTTGTTTGTAACATACCGCACACCATCTTTGAGCATTAATCTTTTATTATCATTTTTAATATTCGTTCATTAAATATATCTTTTCATTATTGATTCATCAAATGTATAAAATTCTATCTTTTTGTGAGTAAATATTTACTTTTTGATAACTATTTTTGCACTAAAAGAACTTCCTTATTTGTCACACTTAAAATTAAATTTAAACACGTTTAAAAGACAATTATTGAAACAAAAGCTCTGTAATTATCTAGTAATAACTTTTTTGACAAGTAGACTTATAATTACTGATGAACAAGAAGAAAATATAAGGAGATGAGCAAAACCGTAATATTACGGCATGGACATTTAAAATCCACTTTTAGTTTGCGTAATATTATGGCATGAACTGTTAACAGGTTAATCAAAAAATTTCCATTATTCTTTTTTCTTTTTTGTATGGAATTAAGTCAGCATTATAAAAAATAAATGCTGATCTAAATCTAAAGGATTGTGTGTATGTGTGTGTGTGTGTGTGTGTGTGTGTGTGTGTGTGTGTGTGTGTGTGTGTGTGTGTGTGTGTGTGGAGTGTTTGTGATTTTCCAAGCTGTTCCAATTTGCAGGCTTTGTCAAGAAGCAGGAGCGATCGATCTAGAGTGGTGACCACGGAAAAAATATTTAGTTGCAAAAAACTGCCAGATTTTTCAGTGGTTTTGAGAACATTTAAGTTTATGCATGTCCATAAAACAAAAAAATTTTTATGGACATACATGGAAACATACAGAAGAATAAAAAGAATATTTGCAAACACTAAAAACCCGCCTAATCTACAAATAAACTAATTCTATTGGTTCAAAAAATACGCTGACTAAGCGAAATAAAGTTCTAGAGTAATCTGTTGATATGTTTTGAAAATTGTATTATTCATGATTTGTTAAGTTTTGATATTTCTAGCATGAATTATTTTAATAATATATTATCAAATGAACTATTACTTAAATACTATGGCTTTCTTCTCGGAGCCACATCTGCAAAGCAGTAAATTTTAAACTATTATTATTTGTTTACAAAAATATATGTTTTAAATATGTATTTTTTAAATTGTCAAAACTTTGAAAGTGAATTATATATTATAGATTTTATTAGTATATTCTTATTTTTTATTTAAAAAGTATGTATTTTTTATGTAAATGTAATTTTGTTTGTCTGTTTTTTATTCTATTGTAATCTCTTAAAGCAATTTTTACAATTTATTTTGTAAACAAAAAGACAATAATTGCGTTTTCAATTAAATTATTAATCATCAAATTTAATAAAAGTAATTATGAAATAATCATACAAGAAATTTAAAAAACATGAATAGAAAGTAATTTGCGGATGAAAAAGCAGCGCGCCTGAGGTCACGACAAAACACACACACATATATGTGTGTATATATATATATATATATATATTAAACATCCTTGCTTCCAATAAGGCTGCAAGCAACCACTAATTAGTGTTGGAAGTTACTGGAAGAGAAAAGATGAAGATTGTAGAGCAAGATAACGATTGACAGATGATTTAAAAGATTGCAAATTATATGAATCAGGAAAGCAAGATGAAGGAAGCGAATTCCAAAGAACTGATGTTTGAGGAAAAAAACTAGATGAGTAAGAGTTTTTGGAGCACTTAGGAACAATAACAGAAAAAAGATGAGACTTAATTGAATGACGAGTAACACGAGAATGAATTTTAGTAGATCGCACAAGAGACATTAGCTCTTTAGAGCAGTGCCCATTATAGTATTTGTAGAAAAGAGAAAGAGAAGCAACATTACGACGATGTGACAGAGGTTGAAGGTTGGCTACAATATATATATATATATATATATATATATATATATATATATATATATATATATATATATATATATATATATATATATATATATATATATATATATATATATATTAGTGCTGGGCAACGATTAAATATTTTAATCGCAATTAATCGCATGATTTTTTGCGATTAATCGCAGAAATACGAAAAATTCAATAATAAAACCACAAGTAGTATATATATAGCGTAAATTTATTTTTTCATAGTTAAATTAACATAACTTTTGGTTTGTCAAAACTTTAAACAATTTTATCCATTCTTCCAACTTTACTTACTCATCTGCACCAAGCCAGTTACTAAGACAAACAAGGTAATTCACATTTTCAGATGATAAAGAAACTCTCTTCTTTTGTACAATATGACCAGCAAGAGAAAACAATCTTTCACAAGGAACAGATGTTGCAGGTGTTGCCAAGTACTTCTGTGCAATTGAAGCCAGCCTGTTGTGTGAGCCTGCATGTTTGGACCACCACTGTAATGGACAGGCCTCTGTATTGATGGTGGGCTCTGCTTTGTACCGACGCACACCGTTTTCAATTGAGTCTTCCTCTTGTTCAGAATCAGACTCTGATGAAGCAACCAATAGAGCAAATTTTCTCTTTGATGGCTTTGATGTTGCTGCTTCCACAGGTTCATCTGCAATAACCCTCTGTTCCTTGAGTAAGTTTGTGATTGAGACCCACACCTCACCTCTCTCAACTCTGGGTATACACTTGAGGTCTTTGAATCTCAGGTCCAATGCGGTTGCAATCTTTAGATATGCAATGTTGGCATTTTCCTTGCGTGTTTCCAGATCTATTCTGAACATAGATTTGAATTTGACTACATAGGCCGGGTCATCATCTGAGCTCTCCATCACCCGAGAGAGATGGCATAAAACAGGCAGAACCACCGAGCATGAAACGTACTTTTCTCCACCCAGAAGTTCAGTCACATACCTGCAAAAAATAAAACCCATTTCACTCAAATGTTTTGCATTCACTTATACACACAAAAAGTGTTCTCATGTTCATGCTTACACACAAATACAGACACATCAATTCTCTCAGATGCAATCTAACCAGTCAGTAAGAAATATATGATGTAAAATATACCTGCAGGGTTCTAGGAGCTTTTCCAACCTCTGCAATTTGTCCATTTCAGCTGGAGTTGGCATAGCAACTTTTGTGTTGTATGTGGTGAGGACATCGCTCAGTGGCTGTTCGTTTCTGCGAACACTTTTTATCATGTCCAGAGTCGAGTTCCATCTGGTTGGAATGTCTTGTATAAGCGACTCATTCTTTTGTCCAAGCTCAATTTGTTTTTTTTCTAATTCTGCAGCACTTGCTGGACTGTGTTTAAAATGGCCCACCACCTTTCTGCATTTAGCCAGGGCATTGTCAAACGTGCTGTTGTGCAAAGATACTGTGACAGAACGCTGAAGACTGTGAGCGACATAAGGGACGCGTTCAAAAAGCAGATGTCTTGCAGCAGCGACAATATTTCTAGCACAATCTGTGCTAAGTGTGCTGACTTTATTTAAAATGTCCCACTGCTGTGCAACATGAATGAAATGTTCTGCACACGTTTTAGCAAAATGTCTTTCTTGTGTCTTCATTACTGTCAAAGCATGTGAATGCAGTTTCCATTGTTCATCAATGTAATGCACAGTTACTCCGAGATAATTATGGTTACCCAGCGATGTCCAGTAGTCTCCGGTGAGGGCAACAGTTTGTGCACGTTGTAATGCCGTTGCCTTTATAGTCCTCTCGTTTTCATACAGTTCATGTATTTTTCTTACAATGGTGCGTCTTGGCGGAGGCTCATACGTGCAGTCATTCGTAGCGATCTGAATAACATTCTTCAAACCGACATCTTCCACAATACTAGTTGGCCTGCAATTTGTAGCTACCCACTTTGCAATGGCATTTGTTATCTTGTCTTTCTTTTGTTTCTCTGTAGTTGTCCCTCGTGCTGCATCTAACGTAGTCTGCCGAAGGTTTCCTCCACTGTTTGTTTGGGTGGATGATTTGTTAGCATCAACGGTGTGCATTGCATTTAAGCGATACTTCAAACTTGAAGTACTCCGATGATAAGAAAATTCCGCTTTGCAGTGTTTACAAATAGCTTTAGTTCTATCTACTCCTTGTTGAAGAGGTTTAAAATAAAAGTGTCCGTTTAAAATTTCGGTACCTTTTTCCATTTTTAAATATTTCTCAATTTACTTACTGCTTGTTGTTTGAGCATAAGCAATAACATAAATAGGCACGAAAGTTTCAATTCTTTTATGATTCGATTATTATCGAATTATAAATAATTAAATTATAATTCGATTATTACATAATTTTGAAACAATACAAAATAAATAAACAAAACTATAAATAAACATAAAAATACAAAATGCAAAATAACTTTTTTAATATATTAATACTAATATAAATTATTATAATAATAATTATAAGCAATAATAAGCAAAAAATATAAAATGAGAAACGAAAACTTTGACAGACAGTTTCACAAAAGAAAAATAAAGTTAAGCTTGTGAATCTTAAAAAAAAACGAGCGGCAGAAACTCATAATGAACTCATTGTAAAGACTAATAGGTGGAAAAAAAATTTCATAAAAACTTAGCAAAAAAATATATTTTTTTACAATAATAAAATCTGGAGATTAATTTTTTAATTTAAATTTAATAGTTCTGTAAACTAAAGATTGACAGGTCTGTTTTGATGAATTTTGTGCAGCCCTGTCACTTTTTAGTTTAATGAACTATTAAATTTAAATTAAAAAGTTTACTTTTCACTTTTTAGACTTTCAAAATAAAAAGTACGTTAACGCGCGATAAAATTATTGTCGGCGTTAATTAATTAATGCGTTAACGCGATAATAACGCGTTAACTTGCCCAGCCCTAATATATATATATATATTGCATATATATATTGCATATATATATATATATATATATATATATATATATATATATATATATATATATTTACATTCTTAGATATTGGTTTACTAACTCTATTTTCGCTTCAGTTGCCATTCTTTCAAACTCATTATACTTAAAGTTACTTTTTTCTGTTTTAAATACTAATTAAAATTAAAAAGTCCACCCACTAAACATCATCAGCGGTATTGTGAAGTAGTTCTGCTTCCTCTTCATAAAGTATTTTTAACCTTTTTAGTTGATTTCTATCTAATTAATTTGATTTCTACAGTAACTCGATGATTTAATTATTTCATTTGAAGACCACAGAGGAAATAGGCACATGTCACATTTTTCAATTATTTGAGTTATGTCTCTTACTATACAAACATTAGCCTGAAGGTTAGCAAAATAGTAAAATCTAACCCAAAAAAGGTCTATGTAATGCTACACTTAGTGTCCCAAGAAATACACTAAGAACAAACATAGCGACTTTCAAAGACCAACTTTCATTTAACTAAAAAGTGGATATATGTGACATGTGCCTTTTTTCTTCTGTAGTCTTCAGTTGTTTATCTTACTAAGAAGAATTGTTTAAAATATGTTAAACTTTTCAAACTATGCGAAGCACAAAATTATTTTAAAAAAATTTAATAGGGGCCCCAAAATAGTCTTCTTGACTAATTTGGGGCCCTTAACATTTGGACTTGGGGCCATAGCAGTGGAAATAAGAAATGAGTATATAAATAAAAATTATATTATACTCTTTGATAAATAAAATAACATTTGTTTCATTATTAAGCAATTGTAATATGTTTCTTTATATAAAAAATGTTGCTTAATTTTATAAAAAATTTACAAAAGAGCAATGTTTTGAAAATATTTATTTTAAATGTAATTTATTTTGCTTTAAGTTTTTTTGCATTCAAATTTCTTTTCTTTACCTAGATTAGTATTTTTTTTTTTTTTTTTTGTAATTGTCTCTCATCTGTCCAATTAATCTTTTTTGTTCTCAAAACGACTAAAAAATCGGGCTAGTTTTTTGCAACTAAATATTATTTTTGTGGTCAGAGCTCGAGAGCAATTACTCTTAGAAAAATTCGACCAGTCACAAACTTAAAACTATAACACAAACTTAAATTTGTTTGACACCTGTACTTATTTTGTGACTGGTCAAATTTTTGTTTGACACATGTACTTATTGTTTTAAATAGTCAAAAAATCACAAAAAATTTTCGTTAAAAAAAACTCATTATAAAAAAAATACATTATTTTTTAGGGTTTGCACTAATCTGATCCTGCTATTTGCATCTTATATGTATGCAATAAGAATATGAAAAATTATGTAAATATGGTTTGTCTGCTTCCTGTAGTCATTTTGAGAAAATTTTATTTTTAAAAAAAAACACAAAAAAAAATTAATTGGACAGATGAGAGACAATTACAAAAAAAAAAAAAAAAAAAAAAAAAAAAAAAAAAAAAAAAAAAAAAACGTTTAGAACAAACATTTTCAAAACATTGCTCTTTTATAATTTTTTTATAAAATTAAGCAACATTTTTTATATGAAGAAACATCTTACAATTGCTTAATAATGAAACAAATGTTATTTTATTTATCAAAGAGTATAATATAATTTTTATTTATATACTATATTATTTTATTATATATTTTTACTTATTTGTTTGACACTGTATTTATTTTGTGACTGGTCGAATTTTTGTTTGACACCTGTACTTATTGTTTCAAGTTTTCCACTATTGTTTCAACTGAGGTCTTCATGTATAACTTAATTGAACAACTTAGCTAAACAACTTATTGCTTACACAGTATTAATATACTTAAACTCTTCTACAAATAAATAAGAAATTTTTTTAAATTTTCTTATCAATATTCTAGTAAATTAATGGCTTAAAGCAACTACAAATAACTGTTTTATAAGAAAGTTCTTTCAATTGAATTAGTAAAAAAATAAGTTTAGTTTATATTTTTCTTACCACAATGTAATTCAAGGTTTGTGACAAAAACATAGTCATCAAAATAACTGAAAATTGTTGCTATGAAAAATTTAACAAACAAAACACAAAAAACCATGCTAACATTGACGATGACAAATATTGATGGTGACAAGTATTGACAATGACAAATATTGAATAATAATAATAATATATTTGCTGTAACAACAATATATACATTGTGCAGAGCATACTGAGATGCTATAACAACCATTAATGTTATAAATTGTCATAGCTTCAAAAAAATTTAAGGATCTTGAACAAACAACATAGTTAGGCAAAGAATTCCAGTTTTTAATTATTTTGTTGTAAAAGAAGTAATTTCTTGAGAAACACTTAAATTTCTCACATTCAATTCTTTTACTGTCTATGAATGTTTGATGAAGGACCGCCTTAGGATTTAGGATTTTTGAACCAATTCACAAGTTGTAAATCATTTGCTATTTTATAGTGGTATATTAAATCCTCCCTAATTCTTTGATTTTCTAAAGTTTTTAAATTTAATTTCCTAAGCCTTTCTTCATATGGTAGGTTTTTGAGATCTCGAATAAGTTTTGTGGATCTCTTTTGCACTTTTTCAAGTTTTATTATGTAATTTTAGAGTTGGGTCCCAAACAGGTACTGCAAATTCGAGTGAGGTCTCACTAGTGTAATATACAATGATTTTACTATATCGGAATTTAAATAAGTAAAAGTCCTTTTTATCAAACCCTTTGTTGTGACCTTTGCACTTTAGCAACTGCTGATTTTACTTGCTCGTGCCATTTTAGACCAGATGATATTATGACTATGAATGAATGACAATGAAAAATATTGACAATGACTAATATTGAGGATGAAACACAGTTTTTTAGCAAACAAAACATAAATTAATTATTAGTAATTTACTTATGCAAATAGTTTGCGACATACTAACATCATGCCATACTTTTAATGTCTGCTTTTTTTTTAATTTGAGTAATTACTATAAAACAATATCAGTGATTAAAAAAGTTGTATTATTAGATTTTTACAAGATCTTTAAGACTCATTAACATCAAGTGATGAAAACATAAGTTATTATGGAGAGCTGGTTTATTTTATTGAGAAATTTTTACAATGATATTAATTTTTACAATGATATTAATTTCCTATCAAACCTTTTATTTAGTGTATGACATACACTAAGTAAAAAGTTTGATAGGACTTACAAAAATCAATTATTTTATTTTTTGACTAAACTTATCAGTCATTTTTCAAGCATTTCTTAACTAATTTAGTTAAACAAAATAAAAAAGTACGAAGCCACTTTAGAAATTTTTTATTGTAAAAATTGTAAAGCATACTATTAGTATGCTTTACAATTATACTAATAAATGCTAAGTATACTAATAATATGCTATAATATTGTAAAGTATACTAATAGTATGCCTTAATATGTTTACAATGAAAAATTTGTAAACTGCCTTTACACTTTTTTATTTTGTTTAAGTTAATTGAGGTAGTTGAGAAAAATTGGCATGCACAGTTTCAATAAGTTAAAACAATTGCTTTCCAAAACAACTGATTTGACAAAATTAAATTGCAAATAAAATTGATCTTTTTATATAAAAAATAAAATTTAGTAACTGCCACCATTGTATAAATAAAAATCTAGAAATCTAGAAAAAAGTTTAAAAATCAATATTTTCTAAACTTGATAGCTCTCCATGCAATGTATACAAAAAATATATGTGTCAGTGAAAAATTTGCTTGAAGGCTTCTTTATGCTCAATCTGACTTTGAATAGTTATGTTTTTTTCTATATAAATTAAAATACATACACAATAAAAAAAACGAAAATTTTGAATTAAAAATATTTTTTTAACAGCAATTTATTATTGTTCTTTATATATTCAAATTTCAAGTCAAAATTTTTTAAGTGTAAAGCTAACTACTCATATTACTTCTAAAACTTGTTGAAATATGTGAGTACACTATTTTAAGATGTAACCATATGTTTAGCTATATATGCAGTTGACATATGTGAGTACACTATTTTAAGATGTATCCATATTACTGATTATATATGCAGTTGACATATATGAGTAAGATTCATATGACTATTTAGACTATTTAATTGAATAACTTAATTTAATTTATTTACAAAATAATGTGTTTTTGGTTATTGCTTTAAATTGTAGTAAACTAATTGTTGTTACATTGGTTTTATTAAATCATTATTAAAATTTTTACTTTTAGAATAATTGAAATTACTTAAAAATTGTTAGGTTTTTTTAAATGAAATTTAAAATTTTAAAATACTATTGACCTGATTATTAACTGATTTATAAACATCTATATTATACATATATAATTATCTATATAACTTTAAAATTGTACAATATCAATTATATATAAAGTTATATAGATAATTATATACATATATAATTATCTATATAACTTTAAAATTCTACAATATCAATTTAAAACACCTTTAAATTGATATTGTAGAATTTTAAATGATATTTTTTTAATTTTTATATTTTAAAAAATATTTTGTATTTTAAAATGTTCAAAACCATAATACTTTACATAAATATATTTTTAGTTCATTAAAAAAAAAAAAATTTTTAAATAATTTGTGAATAATTTTACCATATGTATCTAAAAGTTGCTGATCAGATGATTGTTTTGGTTCAACAATTATTTTTGTTTTTTTCTCATTTTTACTGCAGTTGTCAACAGTTCTGTAAAAAAGAAAAAAAAAGTTTATGTTAATAATTTTGCAAACAGTCTTTCTAGAGTGTTTGCAAAATTATGTTAATAAAAAAAATTAGATATCTAGAAACAGTGTTTGCAAAATTATGTTAATAAAAAACTTTTAAGGGTTCAGTGTTCTGCATAATTATTTAATGCATAAGCTTTCAATCTAAATAAGTAACTAAATAAGTAATTATTTAAATAAGTAATAATTTAATGCATAAGCTTTTAATCTAAATAAGTAATAAAAAAAATTTTAAGGGTTCAGTGTTCTGCATAATTATTTAATGCATAAGCTTTTAATCTAAATAAGTAACTTTTGAATGTGTGTGGGTGTCTGGCTTGACCATTAGGTTTTAAGCATCGTAATCTAATCCAGTGTGATAGTTTAATGTTCATATTGTCAAAGTGGAGTACATTGGAAGAAGCTGTAACTCACCAGTCACAAAGAACATAATAATTTAGTTTCTGCATAAAAAATAAAAAATGCTTTGCAACAAAAAAAGTGCAAAAATTCAAATGTTAAACTTATGTTAAATCAGGTCAGAATAAGGATTGTCATTTTCACACTGTTACTGGTAACTACAAAAATACTTATTTTGGTCAAATGCTAACTACATCAGCTACTGTCACCAGACATACACGCACTATGTGAAAACTGCACTAATTACTGCACTAAAGTTTTCTTTTTTTCCCCTCAGCAAAGATTGCTGTTATTGATGACTTCTTGACACTGAATGGCTTCATTCAGTTCATCATACTGAATGGCCTAAATTTAGTACCACTAACAATGCTTTAAAGCTCAAAAAATTATATTTATCAATCCTTTAGTCAGTTGACTTTAAATTTTCCTAATCACTTATCTTCACATCTTGATTTGTATTTAGTCTCTGACCCTAGTTTGTGCTCAGTTTTTATTTGTCTTCCATAAGAAGAGATCATACTATGATCTCACTAAAAATGTTGGTTGAGATACTATGATCTCACTAAAATTGTTGGTTGAGATACTATGATCTCACTAAAATTGTTGGTTGAGATATTATGATCTCACTAAAATTCTCCATTTACTGAAAATGACTATATATATATATAAAAAGACTTATATAAAAAAAATGATCTCACTAAAAAGTGGCTTCATTTGCTGAAAAAACAAGTAAATAGTAATCTTGACAAAAAAATCTCATCTTTTTGATCGCATAGAACAGATAACAGTTCTTGAGTCTGATCTCTCTTCTTTTACAGTTTAGTGTTGGTAGTGGCTGGTAATTTTACAGTTTAGTGTTGGTAGTGGCTAGTAATTTTACAGTTTAATGTTAGCAGTGGCAAGTAACTTTACAGAAATATTTCACTTTATTTACTGCTAATAATTATTGCAACATTTTTAATATTTTACACATTTTTATAACACTTATAAGTTGATATTATCGATAATAAGGAATACTTTATAAACAACAGCTTTTTTAACCCTTCTGAATTCTGCCCTGTCTTAAAAAAATAACTCCCAACAACAAGGGCTGCACTTGGTAGTAAATTCATTTAAAAACTAGTTATCGACTTAATAAAATTATTAGTACTTAATAAAATTAAAAATAAACACGTATTTTTTAAAAAAAAAAAAGCCTAGAAGAACATTTCTTTGCATAAATAAACACTTGAATTCTTAAAATCTTACATTAAGTCAGCTCCCATTTTGTCAATTTGATTTTGAAGTTCGTCTAACTTTTGAATTAAATGTTTTTTGTCTAAAATTAATTCTTTGATTTGATTTGTGCTCTCTAATAACCTTTCTTCAAGTGCATGAACAGAATTAGACTCATTTGAATCTCTTAGCTCAACGCGCGACTTCTCCAACTGGTCTTTCAAACATTCTATTTCTCTACTGCTGCTGTCTTTTAATTCTAAATGTTAAGTTTTTTGTTAATATTCAAGCTGAAAGAATTCGAAATAAATTTGAGGAGAAATTAAATTTATAATATTTCATCAAAAAATATATATTTAATATTATTTATTTTAGAAAAATTAAATTCATAAATAATTTTTATAATCATTCATATTCAAGTAAAATAATTATTATACAGTTTATACAACTTTTGTATTTAGTGTTGCTATTTTAAGATAATGTCACTCAGCTGAATGCATATTAAAAAAATAACACTAACTAGTTAAAGATGACAACTTTTCTTTGCATGTCTTTAACAACTTTTTATTTTTTTCTTGAACTTCTGTGAGTTTTTTCTAAAAAAAAAATTCATATAAAACTTACTAGTTGTTAAAGCTATTTTTTACCTCATTGCAAATACATTGACATTTATATACATATAATACATAATACACACATATATATGTATGTCGTACATACGTACATACATACATACATACATACATACATACATACATACATACATACATACATACATACATACATACATACATACATACATACATACATCATGGGTGATGTGGAAGTTATCTGACAAATATGAAGTTGATTATTTGAGCAAAATAAATTGTTTTTGTGGTTTTTATTGTTTTATAGATTGTTAATGCATAGGCATTAACAATCTATAAAATATAAACTTTATTATTTGAAATTATTATAATAGATTTTTTTTTATTTATAAAAAAGTTTTTGATTTTGTCCGATAACTTAGCATCACCCATTACATACATACACAGGGCTTGAAATAATGAACTTTTTTCTACCGGACTATTTGTCTGGTAAAGACTCAAGTTTGCCGGACATGGCCAATAAAAATTAAAAAAGTGCGATCAAATGCCATTCCTGAACACGCCTAAAATGTTTTGTTTATACAACTTGACAACTCTAGGCATTTCAAAATGTATTTTTCAATATCAAAAAGAAAATCTTAAAGATATAGAAAAATCTAAGCTCAAAAAACTAAAATTTTAAAAGAAAAATTTATTTATATTAAGTTTTTTTTTAAAGTTACATTATGCTTAATGCTTTGTAAATGTATTAAATACATAAATTATTATGTAAATGTATTAAATACATAAATTATGTAATTACTAAATACATAATTAAATATGTAATAAGTATGTACAATAAATACAAAATTATTAAATACATCAATTACTATGTAAATATATATTAAATACATAAATTATTAGGTTATTACTTTATTAAATATTATTTATTACTTTATTAAATAAAGTTACAAATTAATTCTAATGTTTACAATAAACACATTTTATTTAAATCTTAGTATAATATAGGTATTTACATTATTATTTATTTTTTCTTATAAATTTTTTTAAACTTTTTTTAGGATTAAGTTTATTAACACTTTTAATAGCGAAAAAACAATAGTTATGCAACAACTTAAATTTAATAGCGTAATTAAAAGTACTTGTTTCTATAAGCATTAAAATAGCTATGACATTAAAATTTTTACAAAATAAATTTAAAAGGAATTTTGAAAGCTAAAATATTTGTTTGAAATTTATAAAAACCATCAGACAAAAAAAAAAACTTAATTATAAATTTAAATTAAATAATTGTAACGTTTTAATTTGAATAATAAAAACTGGGTTACTTAATTCGAAAAAATGTAATGCTTTGGCGTCTTTTAAAAATGAGTAAACTCAAAAAAATGACGTATTTTATTAACATAGCCCTGTGTTCAACTTCAACTTTGTTTCATATAAAAAATTAAAAGCTTAAAAAATAAAGCTTATATACAATACTAAATTTATTAATAATTTTGGAACAACTAAAATGATTAAAAACTAAATGCACCTAAAATATATGTCGGACAAAATAACCAACAGATGTAGTTTTTTAAGGGACAACGCCAGACAATTATTGATGTTTGGCGCTTATTTCAGGCCCTGCATACATAAATACATACATACATACATACATTCATACATATACATATATATATATATATATATACAAATATACATATATATATATATATATATATATATATATATATATATATATATATATATATATACACATACCAGAGGCGTGTCTAAGGAATGTCTGCTACGTAGTTGGAAACATTCAAAAATATCAATGGGCATTCCCAATTATATTACACTATACTATGTACCTTTTTAATAAACCTACATTTTAAATCAAAAATAAGAAAAGAAAAAGTTTGAAAACTGAAAATTTAAATTCAGACTCCCTTTTTACAGACACCATGGTTAATTTATTTTTACTTTTTTTTTTTTTAAACATTTCTTAAAATTTATTTTTTATACATATATATATATATATATATATATATATATATATATATATATATATATATATATATATATATATATATATTTATATATATATATATATATATATATATATATATATATATATATATATATATATATATATATATATATATATATATATATATATATATATATATATATATATACACACGGGATGCCACCCCAACACCTTTTTATAAAGTATAAACCATCCCACCACCTTTTTATAAATCTCTCTATATATAACAATGATTAGGCGGGATGATATTTTTAATTTACTGAATAATTCCCGCTACTTTTTTTTCTCCACTTCGAGCACTGTGTATATGTATATGTATGTGTGTGTGTGTGTGCGTGTATGTGTGTATATATATATATATATATATATATATATATATATATATATATATATATATATATATATATATATATATATATAATTTAGCATAATTCTTTGCTTATTATTCTTTACTTTATTTGTTGTAGAAAATAGAGCTAAAACTTCTTTGGAATCTATTTCAAATTATTTTAAATTAGTTATCACAGATTCTTTGTTAGACCATTTGAGTACTGAGTTAAACACAAGGTTTGATAATAGAATTTTAGTTACTTTTTTCTAACCTTTTTTCTAACGTTTAAAGTCTTTTAGTAATGTTTTCCTAACCTTTATTATCTTCAAAAAAGATCTCAGAAATTCAGTGTTTTTGTAATAATAGTTAGAAGGACCACCTCATATCTTATAGTGATTTTTATATAACCAACCGAATTCTTTACTAAAAAGCCTAATTAGGCTTAATTATTATTTCCATATTATTATTTAACCGAAACAAAAGCTTAATTACTAAAAAAGTTAATTAGTAAATAAAAATTAAGAAGCTTAAATAAGCTTATTTATTATTGCTTTGTTAGGTGAGCTGTAAGAAATTTGGTTAAATTTTATTAAACTGATTAAATTGCAAAATAAGCAAACATTAAAACTTATCGTAAGTTACTTTTATCTCCATCTTAACTTCATATAAATGGGAGCAAATCTTTTCTTTACTTAGGCCATTTAAAATGAACAGGAATAAACTTGAACAGTCATGAGGGTATTTTAATAAAAGCTATTGCTATAACTGCTGAGTTAATAAGAAATAGGAAGAAAAACTTTAAAAAAATTTAAAATTGCTTAAAAACAGTAATTTCTTACTTTTCCATCAGCAAATTCTAATTTTAGGAGTTCCAGCTCTTTATTTTTCTCCAGCAATTTTTTTTCTGCTTCAAGATAACAACTATGAGTTTCAATATTTTTTTTCTCTAGATCATTGCTTCTTTTACATTCAGATACTAGCTGGGACTGAAGAGACATTAGTTCTTTAGATAGTTCTTCAGCAGCTTTGGTTTTTTCAGCAATTTGTATTTCAAATTTTTTCTTCTCTTCTTGATCAATAGTTTGGTTAGATGGTGCATCAAGATCATTGGACTGAACATTATTTGAAGAAACATTTATTATACTTGAAAAGTCAATATTATTTTCCTTAAGTACCTTTTGCAGCTGGTCACATATAGTTTTATATTTACGAGCCACTTTACGCACCTAACAAATAAAAAATCAAAATACAAAAATGTTAAAAAAAATATTTTAAACCATTAATATATTAACAGAACTATTTACATATTAACAGAACTATTTACATATCAACAGAACTATTTGCATATTAACAGAACTATTTACATATTAACAGAACTATTTACATATTAACAGAACTATTTACATATTAACAAAACTATTTACATATTAACAGAACTATTTACATATTAACAGAACTATTTACTTTTGATTACTAAACTATTATATGTAAATTCAATATTTTTTAAAAATACATTTGACATAAACTTAAAAATACATTTGACATAAACATAAAAAAAAATTAGTAATATTTTTAGAATTAACTAAACTATTAATTGGATAAAACTAATTCATGCTAAATAAAAATACCATTTTGCTTTTATCAGCCATTTCAAGATTTTTAGATTTCCACTGATCTAGTTCTTTTTGCAGGTTAGATAATTGCTCAGTTTCAACTGCTTTTGTAGATGCATTTGCTGTTGTTGATGCAGCATTAAGTTTATTACGAGTTGCTATTAAATCTGATTCTAATCCAGATATTTTTTCCTGTAAAAATTGACAAATTTAACTTGATTTTTTCATTCATTTAATTATGTTATTTACTATTGACTTATTTACTTGTATGAAGTATACAAGTTATATACTTCAAATAAATATAACTCTAATAGCTGTGACACCTTGTCATAACTATTCAGTAGTATTTATATTTTAACCTATTTACATTACATTATCCTTTTTACACAATAACTCAAACACAAAAATCTTAACAGGTTCAGAAAAAAATAAAAGGAGAACATTACACAGGCAAACGTTACACAAACATCAATATAGGAATTGCATTGTAATTGTAAATTAGATGTGTGTGTGTGTGTGTGTGTTTATATATATATATATATATATATATATATATATATATATATATATATATATATATATATATATATATATATATATATATATAATAATAATAATAATAATCTAGCCTCCACTAATAGCCCCTGCTAGAATTGTTATTTAGCCGGGGCTAGGGTTGCAAAAAACCTCATATTTGGCTGGGGCCCCTGGTTTCAGATAATGATAGCTATGCATTTTGAGTGTGAGGAGAAACTGTATAAAACATTGATGACAAGTTTGCAATTAAGAATGAAATACTTCAGTTTAAATAAAAAGTCATTGACTACATTATATTGAAAACAAATAAGAGGGACAAATAAGAGTTTCAGTACATACATAATCCATACCCTAATTATCAGTATCACACCTTTTTATGTTAATTCACCTCCCTAAGGCCAAGAAGGCCACTACAGACGAGGAAGCTACTTAATTGTGGTTATAACCCTCTCTCAACTTTATAACTCCAAAACACAAACCTTGACAAACAATGCCACTGTGTGGATAAACAATACTTTCAGGGAGGTAGGGGGGATCCAACTTGGAACCTCTCGCTTAGGAAGTGAGGGCTCTACCACTACACCGCTAGGCAACATGTTGATACTAAGAGTTATATAATGAAAAAAAAATAGTTTGCTTGTTTATTTTTTTATTATTTAAAAAAAGTAAATTAAAAAAAAGATCAGCAGTATATATCGCATTATGTAGACTTAATATTAAAAATAAAAATAATACAACAAAATAAAAAACCTGATTTTCATTTTTGAATTTCAATGTCTCTCTTTTAAATGTTTCAAACTGCTGCTTACTTCTCTTGAGATCTTCTTGCAAAGATGCTATAACTTTCTCATTCTGTACTTTAAGTGATTGAAGTTTTTTTAACTCTTCATTCTCTGATTTAGTACTTTGTATCATAAGTTGATTGGTTCGATTTGTCCATCGTTCTATCTAAAAAAAATTCTTATTTTACTAAAATTCAATATAATACTACAGATTACATTTTTAAATGTTGAAACATAAATATATATAATAAATAAAATATAAATATGGAAATACATAAAACATAAATATATAAATATATAAATACATAAAATAAATGTATATGTTTGTAGTTGTTTCAATCTCGTTGTAACTTGTTATAAAAGTTTTATATGGGTTATGAGAATTCAACAAACCACCACAGTAAATTGAAAATTATTTGATAAAATTTATTTGTAAATTTTTAAAATCTAAAAGTTTACAACAAACAACAAAAAAACTAGTAACTATTAAATCATTTGCTTTAATATTTACTTCACTAGTTATTAATTTTATTATTTACTTCACTAGTTTTTAATTTTAATATTTACTTCACAAGTTTTTAATTTTAATATTTACTTCACTTGTTTTTAATTTTAATATTTACTTTGTTTTTAATTTACTTTAATATTTACTTCATTAGTTTTTAATTTTTTGATCTGAAATTCCAGAATGCACACTCAAAATAAACATATTCTTTAATAAACAGAATCCTAAAATATTTATCTAGCTAGTTGTAATTACAATGCAAAAAAGAATTCTATTGTTTCATTTGGAGGATCATACATAATGTTTTAAAGTTTTTCAAAAATGATTCAAAAAATTTCAAGATCCTATAATTATCAATAAAAACAAGAATAAAGCACATCTCTACAATTTAACAACAAAGTTTATCTTGAATTAGTCAAGTTAAGTTGTCAACATTAGGATAATAAAAGTGAGGTGATGTAAATGGAATAAAATAAGTTTAAGGGCAATAATTTGAACCAAGAAATCTGAATTTTAAAGGATGTTAATGAAGCATCTTTAAGAAGCAGTGGAAATAATGGCAACCAAATTAAAATAAAATCAAAATATAAAAATCATAATTTATAATGCTATAAAAACTAAAATAAATTCATAAACAACTTTCTTTAGAAGCTAAAGTATAAATATATTTGAATTATAATGTACAATAAAACTAATACCTCTGATTTTAATGCTGTTTTTTCAGCTAGCCATACATTTTTTTCTCCATCAAGGGTCTTTTTACTTTCTAAAAGTGGTTTCATTTCAACTTCCATTTTTTTTACCTAATTGAAATAATAAACATGTAAATTGTTATAAGTGAGTTTAAGACTCTCTAATGACAGTTAAACTTTTTCTTTTTTTTTAAATTGAATAAAAATACAACTACTGAATTCAAAAAAAATCTACCTGATCTCGCAGCTGTTCATTTTTACTAATTAAGTTCAGTTTTTCTTTTTCTAACACATTATTTAAAACTTCAAATTCTGAAACTTTATTAACTTTTTCCATGACATCTTTATATTCTTCTTCACTTAACATATGACCTTGTGTTCGTTTCATCTCAAGTTCTAAAGCAGCTTTTGTTTCATCAATGTCTCTTTGCAAATGCTCTGCTCGTTGCCGGAACCTCATGCTTTCAGTTTTACAAGCTTCTGCTTTTGTTTCAGCAATCTCTTTTTCACGCCTAACGAATCTAATTTTTAGAAAAATATTATTAGCTTTGAGAACTAGCTTGGGTGTAACTAGCCTCTTAGCTTGGTCAACTTAGCTTGGGTGTAAATACATTCTGTAAAAATGATTTTAAAATTATTGTAATTGTACTTCTGTCTTGTAAAACTGTCTCTGATGTAATTTTATACCTATTTTTTAAATTTAAACCTTTAAATTCAAAAACCTTTAAATTAAAAAATACGAAATATATTTTTCATCTTTGTTTCCACAACTTTTGCAGAAATTGTTTTAAATTATTTTGTTAAAATAATTTTAAAGATTTGATAAGGAGCAATAAGAGTCACAATTCTTTTTATTTGTTACTTTTGTGTAAAAAAAGTAGTAGCCTAGAGTAACCTAGCTTATAAATAATATATACTTATTTTTAAAAATACAGTAAAAAATGAAAATAATTTTTCTTTGGGTTGTTATTATTGGCATAAAATACTATAATTTTATACTTTATTCAGTTCAAAACTGAAGTCTTTTTTAGGTCTTCTCATTCCTGGATAAATATTATATAATAATAAATATAATATAATAAATATTTCTTGCAGTAACAATAATAAACTTAAATTTACCTAAGCAACTCATAAACTTCTTCTAAAGATTTATCTGAGGATGTCAATGGTTCTTCAATAGTTGGGTTGTGTGATTTAGCAGCTGCCAACTGTGCACTGAGCTGTAAGATATAATACAAATTTTTAATATTGCAAAAACAATTTTAAAATTATCATAACTTAATACAAATTTATCAAAAAACAAATTTTGAAATTTGAAAAAAAACTTTTTGAACTTCTAAAAAAATATGAGTGATTAGAGGGTTTGAATTAAAAGAATTTTGAATAAGACAAGTAATTTGAAAAGGATTTTGAAAAGAGTTTGAAAAGGATTTTGAATAATAAGACAAGTAATTCTTCATATAAGAAAATAAGTGAAAAGGATTTAGAACAAGACAAATTCTTCATATAAGAAAATAAGCACAAAAAAAAAAAAAAAAGTGAAGTTCAAAAATCCGATAATTTTAGGATGTTTATATTTCTACTTTTACTACTCATTTCAAAATTATCATTATTGTATATTGTATGTATGTGTTTATATATTATAATATTGTATATTTCATGTATGTGTGTATATGTGTACATTATTGTATATTGTATGTATGTGTGTGTTTATATATGTATATTATTGTATAATACATGTATATAAATTTTAAGGTGGTCAATTCTTTTTTTTTTTTTTTTAATTGAATTAGGAATTAGGAAAGTTAGGAATATTAGGTATAATACCAAATTTTAGCATTTACTTCTGAAGATGGAAGCTCTATTTGAAATTATTTGATCCATATGATAAAATCTATTACTCATGCAACATGCATAGTTTTTACAACTTAAACACTCAGTATTTTACAAGAACATAATATTGAACATAATAGGAACTAATGTAATGAGCTTGTTTTTTAAAAAACTTGGTCATTGAGTACTTTCATTTTATTTTTTGTCATCACCCAAAACAAAGTTTTCTTAGAGTGAATTCAAATTAAAACTCCATTAAAAAGTTAAAAAAATATAAAGCTTTAAAAGCATGCATATAACATAGTTTTATCTTTTTTAATCAGTTCCTGATTAAATTCAAAATCTCAAAACTGTTTTTATTCTTTAAATACATTATAAACCTTTATTTTTTTTAAATATCTTTTTATATATAATGGGTGAGGAGAAATTAGTTACACAAAAATCAAACCCTTGTATTTTTAATGAAATATAAGCAAAAAATTTTTAATATTTTTTTTTAAGTTAATACAATATTTATTTTAACAAAATTATTTTTTATAAACCAATAGCACTCCCTTGTCGACTATTAATCTCAATTTTGTCTTTATACTCTTCATAAGTGATTGTAAAAATGTTGCATCATTTTTTTTTAAACACGCATTGATACGCCCAATCAATTGTTGTAAACTTTTGGCCTCCCACCCACTTTTATAAACACTAGCTAAGATCATCACTTTTATAAACACTAGCTAAGATCATCACTTTTATAAACACTAGCTAAGATCATCACTTTTATAAACACTAGCTAAGATCATCACTTTTATAAACACTAGCTAAGATCATCACTTTTATAAACACTAGCTAAGATCATCACTTTTATAAACACTAGCTAAGATCATCACTTTTATAAACACTAGCTAAGATCATCACTTTTATAAACACTAGCTAAGATCATCACTTTTATAAACACTAGCTAAGATCATCACTTTTATAAACACTAGCTAAGATCATCACTTTTATAAACACTAGCTAAGATCATCACTTTTATAAACACTAGCTAAGATCATCACTTTTATAAACACTAGCTAAGATCGGACCTGTAAAAATACGGATCTTTGTAAAATCAAACTTTTTTATACTTTTTCTTTATATATCCTTTTCAGATTCGTAAAATACAGGTCTTTACCAATTTACATATATATTCCTCACCGATTATTTCTAAACTTATTCCTTATTTACAATATTTTTTAGTAAAATAATTTATTCTAAAAAAAAATTTAGGAGCAAAAAACTTAACAAAAAACTTAAAAAAAGTGTAAACGTCTTTAGCATATGTTGAGTTTGCAGGCATGATTTGAAATAATCCCGTATATCTGTAACATGAGAAAACTTTTAAATTTTATTTTAAATTTTATAAATCTTTTTTGCCATATTATTATATTTTTGCTATAAATATACAACCAAGATTAAAAAATTTCAAAATTTATTTCATTAAGAGGGGGTTTTAAACCCTCCAAAGCAACACTGATGAAAGTGCACTTAACCACTGAGCTATCAATGAAAAGGTGTGCATACACCTGTGGTGTGCATACACCAACACTGATGAAAGTGCACTTAACCACTGAGCTATCAATGAAAAGGTGTGCATACACCAAAGGTGTGCACACACCTTTTCATTGATAGCTCAGTGGTTAAGCGCACTTTCATCAGTGTTGCTTTGGAGGGTTTAAAACCCCCTCTTAGTGAAATAAATTTTGAAATTTTTTCAATCTTGGTTATATATTTATAGCAAAAATATAATAATATGGCAAAAAAGATTTATAAAATTTAAAATAAAATTTAAAAGTTTTCTCATGTTACAGATATACGCAATTATTTCAAATCATGCCTGCAAACTCAACATATGCTAAAGACGTTTACACTTTTTTTTTATTTGTTATTTTAGGTGCCCCAAGTCTTAACGGTCTTGTCACAGAGCACCGCGGAAGTGCATTTATTCAGAAAATTCATGCCTCTTTCCTAACTGCGACACGAAATATGCCCAAAGCTTGTTTCAAACCTGGATCTCCTGCTTATAAAACAAACGCTCTAACCACTGTGCCATATTTACAGACGTTTGTACATAATGCTATACAAATGGAACTAAGAAGATCTTAAAGCACTAAAACATAGTCATAAAAAAAAAATTATTCTTATGATTATTATTAAGAACTAAAAAATAATATTGAACACTAATCTAAAAGTTAAGCCAAAAAGATTTTGCGCATTGACTTCAGTTTGTTTCAAAATAAACCTTTATGCATCAAGTTTCCTTTTGCATTTATCTTGCATACAAATGCATAAAAATTATGTTGCATACAAATGCATAAAAATATATAAAACTTGTACAGATATATCATTTTCACAGATAAGAGATTGTATTTATTTAAATAGTAATAAATAAATAGTTTTTGTCTTTATTAGAATATATCCCATAAAAATATATTTCATATATCTTTAATAAAAAGAGTTTTTTTCAAAAAAAAAAGAAATAAAATCATATTACTATGACTATCATTTTGAAAGGTCTGAGAAGCAGATGAGGTAGTTTTAGCAATCAGAAATTATCGAGAGAGGGGAAAATCTAAAGTTGAAGTTTCAAATTTTCCACTTGGATGTGACAATTTTTTAAAATATAATAACATAACTACAAAAAATCAAAATAAAACAGCTTGGGCAAAAAGACTTGTAATTATTAGAAAAGTTTACTTATATTAAATACGATCCTGAATAAAACGTTATATAAGTGGATTTTTTACATTTTATAAACAATATATATATATAAACAAATAAATTATTTGTTTATATATACATTGTTTATATAGGGATGGTTGAGCGCATTAAAGTTAAAAAAAAATTAGTTTATATTAAAATTAAAAAATGATTTTTATTATGTTTCTTTGCAAACAAAAACACACTATATTAAAATTTTTGTCATGTTGTTAAAGGAAAACTATATAATGATTTTTTTAACGGAAATAATTGCTGTAGATCAAAATTGAGGAGAGTATGACTTTTAATGCAATTTCAAAAGAAAATCAAACTGTAAAACTTGATAAATGTTTTAGTATGTTTTAACATTACTTAAATTGAAATTTACGTACGTTAGATATTTTCATACACATTCGTTCACGTTTTCTTATAAAACAAAGTGCTACGACTCTTTCTCGCCACTACCTTGGTTGCAATGGCTGCCATGGGTTCCGTGTCAAATATGCTTGAAAGGGCACTACTACTACTAACACTATTAAGTTCGGCAATAATATATAGAGATTCTGAGCCAATACTCCCCAAAAGTCTTCGATTGGCTGTGCTTTGGGGACATTAGGTCATATCAACCAGCATGAAATTGATATTTTCGTCCATCAGGGAAATGGCCTCTTTAGCCCTATGAACAAAAAAATGTAATTTAGGTTAATGATACTTATCGATGAATGGTATAAGTCATTCCTCTAAGCATTTTTTGATATAAATGCTTGGTTTTATTGCAGCCAATGTTGTTGATTGAAAGAGTGGTTTCGACATTCTGTGCTCAGATAGTGCTATCCAAACAAGAATTTTTTTTGGAAATTTTTCTTTTCCTGCAAATAGAACATTATCTGGACATTTGTCTATGTCGCCTGTGTAATATCTGGCGTTTCCAGGCATTTCATCGCTGCAGAAACAAAAGTATTTTTTGTCGTCTAAAATTAAAACAGATTCCTTTTTCAATAAAATGGTTTGTAGTTTCAGTTTTGGTAGCTTTTGGGTTTTTTACAAAATAATTTTTGACATTGACATAGATTATCCTAGTCATATTTTAAAAATCCGGAAAATGGTTTGGAAAAAACAGCAGGAAAGAATTCGGAATTTGTTTTCCCTTATTTATTTTTTTATTTCGCATGTAATTAAGTTGTTTTTAAATTTTTTTTAAGTGATGAGTGAAAAAGCTTAAAAAATAAATATATTATAAAAATATATACCTCAACTTGCATGTATTGAAAATATTTTGGATATCCGGAAAAACTAAAAGTTGAAAAAAATATCTGGATTTCCCGAAATATCCGGAAAAAGATAATTCCTGCATTGAAGAACTGCTCTTTCTTTGCCATTTAAAATTTTTTTTTAATAACATTTTTTTTTTTTGTAAATAAAACTAGAATATTTAAAAATACAAATTACATTAAAATGCTAAAATATAATATTATGGATTTCAAGCAAAACTAAGTTATCTTTTGTGTAACTAATTTCTCCTCACCCGTTATATTTATCTTGTCTATTTTTATTTATACACAAATTTATTTTACTATAAAAATATTTTTTACATCGTTATTTTTATTCAAATATATATTAAACTATTTAAAAATATAACCCTAATCTTAACCTCAACCCTATATAACGTTAACCCTTTGTCAATGTGGCAGCACTCTCATGTATGTTTTACTTATTTGTCAGTCCATACATGTACTTTTTACATTTCATGAAAATTTACCCTAGAGAAAAAACATTCATGGATTCACAAAAATGTCACTATTATTTTTTTGAAACGTTTTTTTCATATACTAAAACATTTTTGTAAAATATCTGATAGACTATTCCTTTTTATGTGTTCTATATAATACAATAATTCAGATTTTAAAATATCTTTTAATAAAAATATTGCTTAACACTTAACGCATTTCTAATATTATAAAAAGAAAAGTTAGTCATGTTGGACCTCAAATGAAGTGAAATTTATAAAAATTATTTAAAAAAAACTTCTTTCTAAAAAAAGTTTAAAGTAGCAATAGACATCACACTGATTATCAGACCATCACAATGGTATTTCAAAAATAATCTTTATAAAATTTCTTTACAAATCAAGTGTTAAAATTATGTAACTGTAAATTATGTAGCTGCCTACTTCAATTGTTAAATCACAGTCTGTAAATGAGTTCAAAGAAAAAATAGACAAGCTATGTTTTGCAAACTTATTTTTGGTTTTAGTTAAGTTATTTTGTAAAACCTTGTAAAACCTGTTATTGAATCCGACTTAACATTGACCATCATTTTCAAAAAAAAAAAATTATTTGAAAACTGTAACTGTTTTCAATTAAAATGTAAAAATACATTTTTTACATTTTAATTGAAAACAGTTAATTTTAAGCAGTAAAATCTAAAATGATAATATTTTTAAAAGCAATATTAGCGTTAAAAAAATTTAATTTACAAAAAACCATTAACTCCATGTTTTATTTGTTTTGAATTTTGATGACTAATTTTACATAAACAAATTTATATGTCAAATTATAGAGATAACTTGAACTTTTATAGTAAATAACTAACACATTTTAAATGTTAGTCTATTCTACTAATGTTCTATAATTCAATGCAATATATATAACATTGAGTGCAACTATGCACTCAATGTTATATATTACTATGTATTATATTAGTTTATTCTGATAACGTGTTACAAATAGAGTGCTATATGTTCTTAAACATAGCATTAATACAATAGTAAAAGCACTTATATTTTAATTTTTTTTCAACAAGATGTTTCTCCTTATGAACCTACAGAAGGGGAAACAGAAGATAACAGTTAAACAAAAAAAAAGACAAGTTTCTTTACTAACTGTACTGTTATATATATATATATATATATATATATATATATATATATATATTATATATATATATATATATATATATATATATATATATATATATATATGTATATATGTATATATGTATATATGTATATATGTATATATGTATATATGTATATATGTATATATGTATATATGTATATATGTATATATAAATATATATATATATATATATATATATATATATATATATATATATATATATATATATATATATATATATATATATATATATATACATATTGGTAAAATTAAAAAAACCTTTTCAACTTGTGAATGAAGAATAGAATTTTCATCTATAAGATCTTTTCTAGCAATTTCTCCTTTTCTTAACTCTATTTGGTGATGATGCTTCATTTGCTCCATCAAATTATTGTTGTTTTCAAGATTTTTATTAATTTCAGTTATTTGAAGTTTTAAATCTTCATGGTGATTTTTATGAAATTGAACCTAAATAAATAAAATATGCATTTAATGGTTATAATAATATAGTGGTGAACTATTAGAGATTATTACAAAAAAATATATGAAAGAAGCATTTAATGATTATACTAATAATGGGGTAAACTCACAAGTTATTATAAAAACTAAAATTTAAGAAAAAAAAAAATACAAATTAAAAATAATATGAGCACTAATATTATTGACAAAAGTATTAAAAAATTAAAAAACATTTATATACCTCCTCTTTTAAAAGAGTAAACTGCTCAACATCTTTGGCATGCAAAATCAGTTCACGTTCATACTTATCTTGTGCCTATACAAAAAAAAAAAGCCATATAAACATGATTTAATTTTTTTTAATAAAATTATAATTAGCATACTCAAATTAATTAGTCAATATTAGCAATATTGAAAAAAAAACTATTTTATCCAATGACCAAATCTATTCAAATTCAAATTAAATCAAAATTAAACTATATACTAAATTAAGTTGTTACATCATATTTACAAATAGTAATAAGTACTAATATGAACACTTGTCAAATTCAATAATAATAAAATGATAATAATAACTTTAATACAGTAGATCATATAATACAACTAGGAATAAATAAATTTAATAGTATAACAAATATTTCAGTGATTAAAAATAATAGTAAAGATTATAAAAGTATAAACTATACTATAATAATAATAATGATATTAATAACAATAAAAACTATAACAAGAACAATAACTATATCAAAAACAGTAACATAAAAATTATATATCAAAAACAGTAACATAAAAATATATTTATATGACAATATTAACAACAGTAAGAATAATAATATTTAAAATGAAAGTATAGTAACAATAAAAATAATTTTAATAGTGATGAAGAGAACACTAATGAAAATACTTCAGTTTAAGAAAGATTAAAATAATAAATTAACAAAAGATATTATAATAAGTTTTATAACACAACAGAAAAGAGAAAAAATATTAGTTAAATAAAAGCTCAGAATTAGGGTTTTAAATAATAAGTTGAAAAAAGGTATAAGATTTATTAGCAATATTTTTCTAAAAAATAGTTAAGTTATAATTAATTTTATCAACAGTGAGAATCAGTCAACACTTTTTAATAATTGGATAAAATAAACTGTTAAGAAATATAACCTTCAGTAAAAGAGTCCACAGAAAAACAATTTTAAAAACATTTATTTTTATCATAAAGGTTTTATTTATCTTTTTGTTTTATTGACCAAGTTATAGAATTCAATTTTTTTTTTATATATATATATATATAAAAAATGAATTTTAAAACTTTAGATTTCAATTTTTAACAAAAAATTTTAAATATTTCATTTTAACTGTTTTAATTGAATTGTGATATTTTTTCAACATTTTATTTTTGATGCTTTTAATGAAATTTAATTTTAAAAAAACAACAACAACTAAAATAGATCAATTAAAAAACTAAAAATAAATAAATACATTCAGATTATCTGCGTTCTATCATTTTTACCATAATTTAATATTATAATTTATACCAACAACCGAACAAATTAAAACTTTATTGGATTATTTGTGTAATAATAAAAAATAAAACAACCTCCTTGGCTAATGCTGCTTGAGTTTGAGCCTCCTTTACAGCAGATTCTTCAAGCTCTTTTGCATTAACAAGAGCACGGGTAACTTCTTGAAATCGTCGTTCTAAAGGAGCCATTTGGGTACGAAGCTCAGAAACTTGAAATTGATGCATTTTATCAGCTTCTGAAATTTTTTTATTCAACTGTATCTTTTCAGCAGTAAGGGCTTCCACCTGTTTCTTTAAGTTCTCAATAGCCTCATTAGCAATTTTAATTTTTGACTGTAAATCTGCTTCAATTGAATCTTTTAACTAATTTTGTTAAACAATAAAAACTAAATTTAACATTATAAAACTTTGTTTCTTTTTTATTAAACAAATATTTAAGTTTTAATATTTATCACTTTAAAGCAACAATAAAGCCTAAAAAATATGAATTACATTTGCAAGGGTGGTAATTGCATGCTCATTGGAATCACCAATTTCTTTGTATTGTTCCAAGTGTTTTTTAGTAGCAACAAGCTGTTCCTCCAAAGCTTTAAAAAATAAAATAAAAAATTAGAACACATTAATCACTAATAAAATATATTAATAGTATAATAATGAATATACTTTTTTTTTCATTGATGTTGTTTGATAAAGTAAGTTCCATTTCTCTTAATTTTATTTTCAAAAGTTCCATTTCATGATGAGTTTCTTCATTTTCTATAAGCAAAAGATGATGGAGAAACTAAAGGTAGTTATTAATAATCCTAATAATCCTAATTCAATAAAATTCAATGGGCATGTATTAATTTTGAAATGCTTGTATTTATCAAACTAAAATTTTATACAACAAAAAAATATTAAAAATGTAAAAACTACTAACTAGTACAAAAATTTCAAATAAAAAAATTCAAACATAAAATTCTGATTCAAATAAAAAATTTATATCATTATTTATAAACTTATTACAAAAATTTTTATAACAGATCTTTGAATTGTTAATGACTTATGATTTTACTTAAATCTTAAATACAATAAATAAAAGAAAATAGAAATAGTAATGCCAAGAAATACAACTAGCCCAAAAAATTTCCAGAGATCCTTTGACAAAGTTTTACATAGGAGATAAGCACTACAGCTTGAAGTATATGGCATTACATCTATGTCATTGAAGTGGATAATTTCTTTTTTAACTGATAGGAAGCAAAGAGTTGTACTTGGAGAAAGTGTATCATCATGAGTAGACATAGTAAGCAGTGTACCACAAGGTTCTGTGCTTGGTCTAATTTTATTTTTAATATACATCAATGATCTACCAAGTCAACTTACAAATCAATTGTTGTTGCATGCAGATGATTGTAAAGTAACAGCTGAAGTTAATAATGAAACGAATGCACATGCTTTACAAAATGACATTTCTATGTTAGAAAAATGGGTAATAAACTGGAAAATTCAATTCAATTTTGAAAAATGTAAAATCATGCATATTGGTAAAAAAAAAAAAAAAACTATAAATATTTTATGACTAACAATAATATAAAGCAAGAATTAACTACAACTAAATTGGAAAAAGATCTAGGCATATTAATCTCGAATGACTTAAAATGGGAACCACAAATAAAAATTGCATTATCTATTGCAAACTATAAATTTGGTATAATATACAAATCATTTAAGTATAAAAATAGTGAACTAATAAAATTGTAGTTATATACGGCCGCATTTAGAATTTGCAATACAGGTATGGAGTCCTTATCTTGAAAAAGATATAAATATATTAGAAAAAATTCAAAAACGAGTAACGAAATCTGTACCTGAGCTATGTCATCTATCATACAGTGAAAGACTAGAAAAAATGAAAATAACATCTTTAAAACAACGAAGAATACGAGGAGATCCCATACAAACGTACAAATGGTATTATGATATAGAGAAAATAACTTGGAAAATAATTTATTCACCGATAAGGAATATTTAAATCGAAATCGTGAAGGTTTTTTTACAAATCGCACAGTCAAGTTCTGGAACAATTTACCAATTGAAACTGTGGAAGTTAAAAATCTCAACTTATTTAAAGCTAAACTAGACTTAATTGACTATCTTTAACTTTCTTGTTATGTCTGTAAAAGATTTAACATGGCGTTAAATCTCAACAGTATTACATACTTTTATATTATATCTAAAGTAATTTTGTGTAACAAACTTTCTGTCAATATTAGTAAAGATTATAAAAAATAAAAAGTTTGGATTTAGGATATATCGCTGTAATATTTTTTAAAACTCACTGAAAGCATGCTGAAACATATTGTAAAGGTATTTAAGAACAAAAGGACTTTAAATTAATCTTAAAAATTAAGATTTGTGGTTTTATTTACCCTTTAATCTCAACTTTTTAAAAGGAAAAAAAAAATTATTAATAATATTATACTATTATTTATATATTATATATATGTAATATAATATAATACAGTTAATTCCTGATAACATGAACCTCCAAGGAACCAAGGAAAATGGTTCAACTTAACGAATGTTTGACTAAAGCGAACTCCCATTATGTCAAACTTTGGCTAATAGGAGGTATTAGTTTGAGTAAAGGCAATTTTTCTTTATTTAATGCTAAAGTACATACATTAAATTTACACCATTACACTAATGTTTCAATGTAAGTAGCAACAGATTGTATTCACACAGTATTTTCAAAAGATAACATTCAAAAATAATTAGTGGTCTAAAAGGTTGCAGTGTTTTATTTAGAAATTCAGTAAAATATAAAATAATTGTTTTTTTTTTAACGGTTTTATCATGATTCATCTTTTAACAGTTTTATTACAGCATTATTTTACGTCTGATAATTTTATTTAAATCTAAATGCAATGAAAAAAAAAAAAAGAAAATATTAAGCTGCAGTTATTTATATTTTATATGAAATGACTTCTTTGTTAAAAAAATTTAATCATGTCAATATCTTTATTTCCAATAAAAAAAGTTTGAGTTATCTAAAGGTTGCTGAAAGTAGATAAAAAAATGGTTCGACTTAAGGAAGTTTGAGTCATCCGAGGAGAATTTTAATATTAATTGGTTAGCAGATTTCGAGGGACCGAATGAAATAGTTTGATATAATAAAAGTTCAAGTTAACCGGTGTCCGACTTACCAGGAATCAGCTGTATATACATATTATATTATATATTATTATGGTAATAATCTGACAGAAATGAAAACTTTAAAATAAAGCTTTTATATTATTTATTTGTATAAATTTTTGTATAACTGATAACATTTTACATACTTTTGAATATTGCTAAAACAGGAATGACACTTTCTAG
>NC_061156.1:24210108-24277608 GCF_022113875.1 Hydra vulgaris | reverse complement strand
TGGAAGATTGTTAATGGAAATTAAAAAGAGTATAGGGAAAAAAACAGATTTGCCCTCATTATAGATACTGTTAAAGATTCTCCAGAAGTCACAGTCCAATTTTTTGAGTTGAATAAAAATTGAATAGGAGATTTTGAGACATGAGAATAGCGGACTTTGGTGCTAGACAAAATCTTTTTACAATAGTTTATGGCAATGGTAAGTAGACATCAGTGTAGTGGTATCAAATTTTAAATAGTAATTAAAGGTATTGAAACATTCCATGGATTACACTTTATAAAAAGTTTATAAGTCAATAAAATTTTTTAATAAAACTGCCCTCAAATCATCGCATAACAAATAAAAAAGGATTCTTCTGAAAGTTTTGAATGTGCACAATTTATTATTAAAAATGAAACAAAAAAAAATATTTATAATCTAAAAAACATTTAAAATAATTAGCTTTGTCAAAGTAAATCTGTTAGCTTACCTCAAGCAATAAAACATTTGATTTCAAATTATGTTCTTCATTACTAAAGTTACGTCTAATAACTTTCATTTCTCGTTGCAATGCTTCACACTGTTTACTTAAACTAATTCGAGTGTCAAATTCTTGTTTTTCAAGGTTATTCTATAATTTCAAAACATCATACATAGACTTTTTTATAGATTTTATAAATAATTGTTTTTACTTAGGACATTAGAAAAGTTCCAACAATCCCTATGAAAATTAAAATAAATCAATTTTTTTTTTTTTTTAACTTTATTTTACTAAATGTTGAATATAATATCTATCAATACTCCTAAAAAGTTGCATGAATTTAAGTCATTTGTCAGCATTTTTTTATACTCTATTTTTAGAAGTAGCTTGGTTAAAGGGATCCCAAACTCCCAACACATGTTGTGTTCATATTAAAGATAATGTTAAAAAAAAAGGTTTGAACCAAATTTTTTTGATTAAAAATAAATAATGAATGCATACCGTGAAAAACAAATGTTGTTGTTTTTGCCGAAGCTCGTCTTCTCCATTTTTTTCAACTACTCGAAGTCTTCAAATTAGGCGTCGCAATCTACAGACTTTGGCAATTCCTTTGAAGCGCGTCTAATTCATAAAAGTTTTAGTATTTGACGTCACAGTAGACTTTTAACAAAAGAAACTCTGGAAATATTTTTATTTATTTTTAGTCGAAGTTTTTTTGGTTATTTGTTTAGTTTTTTTTGTTGCTACTTTTAATATTTAAAAAGATATTAAAAATCTTAAGTATTTTATGCTGGTTCATTGCTATAAATTGTTATTGCACAATATATTTAATGTTTATAAATTATGAATATTTATTATCTCAATCAAGACCCTGATAAAAAAATGTTTTACATTAATTACCCGTATAAAATTAGTAACAACATTTTTATTTGGTTAGACGATATTTTGTCTCAATTTGCTTGGGGAAGTCAAACGAAAAAAATTTGTTTGAATAATCACGTCGAAATATATTTAAAACAAATTATTTAAATGACGGGGGTACTAAAGTCTTTTTATAACAAAAGTAGGTAAAAAATAAATAACTAAATAAAAAGTTCAACATTAAACATCTTTTTTTTGTTATATTGCAACTGTAATTATTAAAATGTTAACTTTAACAATATTTACTTATTATTTAGAACGACTTAGCAATAAATAAAAAGCCCCTAAAATTATGTGATATTGTGTTAATTTATTCTAAGATCAGAAAATCGTATTTGTTCATATAGTATGTAAAATGTGTTAGAGTAAAAACAAAATTTTATTGTGTGACATTCAGAACTACCCGAATTTTGCGCGAGAAAGTCAGACGTCACATCGCCTATTGCTTAGTAAAATTTTCATTAGGTGTTTTCACAAGTTACGGCACATAAATTGGGAAATACTAAATATAATGTTTTTTAATGCGCGTTGCGATATTTTAACAATTTAAATTACTATCCGTCTTGAGTTGTTGCCATAAATTAATGTGGTCATTATTGCGTTAATTAATAATAATTTGTTCGTATTTTTGTTAAATGTTAATTAAATAAAACGGGCAAAAATATACGTCCTTCATGTTTTCAATTTGATGGTTATAAAGTATTGAACAGTAAAATTATTTAAAATTCATAATGCCGGCTTGTGCTGTTATTGCTGTTATATATTTTTGACGCATTAGCCATAACAACATTAAAACTTTCATATCTGATGTTACTGACAACTGTATTGTTTGGTGTGTTCTTGTTCTTTTTTTTTTATAACCTTAACAGGATCTAATTGGTATGGAGTTGCCGACATTTCAAAAGTTTCGTTATCAAAAATCAAATGCAAAATGAAATGATTTTTTTTTATCCATATCCAATTTAGCAAGTTCAGCAATTTAAACTTAATCAGTGTAATCAAAAAATTTTTATAATAAAAAAATTTAACAGTATATCAAATATCTCTAGTTAAATGAAAGCAATTGCTTGTAATTACTTTTTTTGGACAGAAAAACAAAAAACTTCATAGCGTAAAAATGACCAGAGAAGTTAGAAAGTTTTGATTGTTTAATGTAAGATTTAAAATATATAATACTGCGTTCTCTTGCACAAAAACGAGAGACCGTATATATAATGTTCTATATAATGTAAAATACTCGTAAGAAAATCATAAGATTGGTAAGTAAAAACAAAAGAAATATAAGTAAGATATATAAATCGAAAAATTATTAAGATATCTGTAAAAAACAAGTTGCTCCTATAAAATAAAAATAATTTATCATTTTTTCTTTTTACAATTTTTTTTTTTTTTGATGTTTAGAAAAATAATACAAATAAATTTGTTTTGCTGTATGTTAAAAAAATACTACAGTAGAAAAACGCAGCTTAGTTTAATTACACTTTTCTTTTGTTAAAAGTCTACCATGACGCCAAATACTAAAACTTTTATGAATTAAACGCGCTTCAAAGGAATTGCCAAAGTCTGTAGATTGCGACGCATAATTTAAAGACTCCGAGTAGTTGAAAAAAATGAAGAAGACGAGCTTCGGCAAAAACAACAACATTTGTTTTTTACGGTATGCACTCATTATTTATTTTTAATCAAAAAAATTTGGTTCAAACCTTTTTTTTTAACATTATCTTTAATATGAACACAACATGTGTTGGGAGTTTGGGATCCCTTTAAATGGTTTTTTGAAGTAGCTTGGTTAAGTGGTTTTTTTTCAGCGTCAATATAGTCGCCAAGATTTTTAAAGTACAACAACCAATAATCAGATGGAGTTAAGTCTGGAGAGTATGGCAGGTACCAAACTATTGTAATTCCAACTTGGTTAAGATAAATTGTGAGGGTTTGAGTAAAATGTAAAAGTGCAATCATGGAAAAATTTAAAATTTTGAGTGTATGTTACAGGTCCTTGCTTTTTTTATTTTGCATACTCAACTCTACTCTTGTGATTTTGATTGGTTAACTCATGGGTTATCCAAAGTGATGCTAATTTTATTTTTTTAATTACTGTGAATTTTATTGATTATAAAATTAATAATAATTAATATATAAATATTTAATTATTTCCTGTCTTATTGAAACTTTAAAGAAGAAGTTCTAGAAACTTTTCTAATGACCTAAGTATAAACAATAAACATGTACAATATTTGTAAACATAATTTAAAGAATAAGAAACTGAAACTAAAAAATAAATCAAAGAAGTGGAAAATATAAAACTTAAAACCTGAATGGTTTGTAAATTGGCAAGTAAAACGGATTGACTTCTATGCTGATCAAGTAATGATTGATTTTCTTGCATCAATCTTTTTTCGGCTTCTTGGATAAGATATTTTTCAGTTGAAAGTGATTTTAATGACACCTCACAGGTAATCAGCTTTTCACGCATTTCATGATAATTCTAAATTTTATAACTCAAAAAATAAAATAGTATTTAGTAATAAACTTATAATTTTTTTATTACTATTATCTATTACTTATTAATTTTATTACTATTATCTTTACTTATTCACTTTATATAATAATATAAGGAAATGTAAAAAATGATTTATTTTTTAAATGCATATTTTAAAATTCTTTTTATCTTAAAAAATAAGTAAAGATTATGCTACATAATTTATATATGTATATAGATGTATAATTGATCATCGATTGATATCTTTATTGATCATCAAATAATATAATTATGTACATAATTATGTACATAGATGTATAATTGATCATCAATTGATATCTTTATTAAAATGATTATGTTGACTTTACAGACTTTCTAAATTACATAAATTTGCAATTTCATTGTTTGTGAATAGAAAGTAGTGCAATATGAAAGATATTTCTAACAGCTGCTTTCTAACTTGATGTTTACTACTAGGATTAACCAAAATATTTTTACCATCCTGGACTGAGCCATGTTTTTATTATGTAATAATTGTCATTTATATAAACTGGCCGATTATTATGTCATTAATATCATTTTTATAGCCTGGCTGTACTTATATTATAAATACACCAATATTGAAAAAAAAAATTATAACACTCCTTACAAGCATGATTTTATGCTCCTGTTGTATATATCTGTTCCTATTGGGCAAAAAATAATAGAGTATGTTGCCTATTTTTGTACAACGCAAAATTCCTAAATGGTTTGAAATTCCCAAAGGTTCATCATAGTAAAAAAGAAAAAATATGTCAGACTCAGATTTAAAGGGTTGAAATGAAGTTTATTGATTTTTTTAAGAAAAAATGTATTCTCAATAGCAAGCAAGATCATTTATTTGAAAGTTAAAAAAACTCAATTTTCTTATTGAAGTTATTCTCTAGATTTTTTTAATATTATTTTGAATTATTCTTATTATTCAAAAACTCTTCTTATTATTCAAAAACTCTTTATTTTACTGTTTATCTTAAGTTAGGGAAATTAAACAAATCTTTGCATATTAATAAATAATAATATACTTTAAAATAAATTATTATTTTAAAATATTATTTATTATATTAAAGAAATTAAAAATACTTTCGATAAACTAAAATTGCCCAGAAAGTACACTGAAAATAACAACAAGTATCATTTATGTTTTTTGCATGAAACATAAAAAATAAAACATGTTACTTGCATAAAACATAAAAGAAGATAATTAAATATACATAAATTAGCTGTCCTGGCCCGTAAAATATGGGCCTTGGTAAATCTATTCAACACCGACCTTATCTATACTTACTCGTTACTTCAATATTTTTTAGTAAGCTGCAAATAACTATATACATATAAAAAAAAACTGCATACATATAGAAAAACTATACTTATTGTTTACTTTTTAAAGCTCTGAAAAAAAAAATTTCTGATTTAAATAACCTTAAAAAGCTTTAAACGTTTCATAGCCGTTGCGCAAATCGCTATTTATCAACGGATTGGATATTAGTATCTGTCTTAATAATATACAGAATACCTGCTTGAAATGTGTTAAATGATTACCATCGGTAAAAGTTTCAAAAAACATGAGGAAATACATGAACTAACATACTTGCAGAACATTTTTTGAACTTGCCATGGCAAGTTCATTTTTTTTATTTTTAATTTTTGTTATTTAAAATGCAAAATAAAACAACTTTATATCTTTCAAAATAAACTTCTTTCTTCAAAAGTGTTTTATTTTGTATTTAAAAAAAAATCAAAACAGATTAAATTAAAAAAAAAATACCCTTCAATCAGGGTTGGGAAAAACCCGGGTTTTTTTAAAAAAACCCGACCCATTGGTTTTTTTTGGGTTTTATTGGGTAAATTTGGGTTTTTTTGGGTTTAATCTTTATTTTGTCCTTGTTTAATGATATTGAAAATTAGTTTTATTTTCTACTTTAACTTTACTCAAAATATATTTTATATACCATTATTTAATTATTTATAACAAGAATTTTTCAAATTATTTTGAAAAAGATTTTTAAATATAATTTAAAACTGTAATAGAAAAAACAAATTTCACGCTTAATCTATATGTATTGATTTATTTTAAATTTAAAAGTATTATTCTATATAATTAAAAATGTCAATGAGAAAATGGAAAAAAAAAGGCCAGAGAATGGGAGATAGTAACTGAAGTTTTTTATCTCCCAGAGAATGGGAGATTATAACTTTGAACTTGAAATTCAAATGAACAAACTTGTTCCGCTGCGCAGCAGCCTTGTTTATAAAGATTTGTGTTTAGGAGTTAAAGAGTTGAGAGAGAATTGTAACCACAACAAGGTAGCCTCCTCGACTGTTGTGTTGGCTTCTCTGGTCACTACTACTCATTTAAATCTAACTTGGGAAGTGAATAACATAAAGTAATAAAAATCTCAATCGATAAAAATATTTGCATAAAAATTGTAATAATGTATTTCCAAATAATGATTTAAATAATAGTAAACCTGCTCTGATAGCTGTTATTGTTGGTTATAATAGTTAATAATAATAGTTAATAATATAGTTAATAATCATTTAAGTTAAAAATATTATAGTTATAATGTTAAAGTTGGTTATAATAGTTCATAAACTTATTAAATATCTTTAAAAAAATCCAATAAAACCCAGATTTTCCAGGGTTTTATTGGGTTTTTTTAGGCAGGTTTTTTTGGGTTTTATTGGGCGGGTTTATTTGGGCGGGTTTATTTGGGTGGGTTTTTTAATGCCAACCCTGCTGCCAAAGGTAGGAATCGAAACAGGGCCTTCGCATTAGAAATCCTGCGTGCTATCCACTCGACTATGGAGACATGTTATCCAGTAAAAGTTTTAAAACTATATAATAATAATTAAAAGACTTTATAAAATGAAAATAAGTGCAACAGAATTTTAAGAAGATGTTGTCGCAATGCAATTTTCAAGTGAAAGTAAAACTATAAAACTTGATATATGTTTTAGTATGTTTTAACATCTTATAATTTGAATTTTTCTTTAAATTTTTTTTTGAAGTTAGATATTTGCATACACTTTTGTTGACTTTTCTTATAATAAAAAGTGCTGTGGCTCTTTCTCGCTATTACCTTGGTTGCAATGGCTTCCAAGAGTACTGTGTCAAACACACTCAAATGAGTACTGCTAAGTTCCTTATTATAATATGATTATCATAATATTTTTTAATTTTATTTACAAATGAAAAAGTTTAATTTACAAAAACAATATTCATAAATGCAGGCCTTGTTAAGAAGCGTTTCCCTATTTGAGTTTTACATACGTATTTACGATTTCACGTACGCATTTTGCAATTTACGTTACGCAAAAACTTTTTTCAATAAGTTTCGATAAACAGTCTTTTAAAACAGATTAATCGGAAAACATTAAACTGTAATTAATTGTTGTAAAAAAACGTTTGTGAATTTTTTTTTTTTTTATAACAGATAGATATACTTTTTTCTATATTCCGTTTTTTTTTAAAAAAAAATTATAATTTATTTTATTAAATTTGAATTAATTTTATTATTATTCATAATTTTAGTAATTAATTTGATTAAATTTAATTAACATTCTTTTAAAAATTTAAAAACGCACCGTTTTACAATTTTTTTTTACTGATAAAATTTTTAAAATTTATGTTAAAGTAAAAAAAAAAAATTTAATAAATTTAATTCAAGTAACTTTAAAATGTTCACATTACATATAACTTCATTTTAATTTCAGTTAAGTTTCAGGTAAGTTCCAGTTGCAAATATTGGTCTAAATAATGCACTTTTGTAGTTAAATGACGTCATACAAAAAAGTTCTTTCAAACTCGAGTTTAAATGTTGTTTGGGTTTTTCCTTTGCCGTTAAGTTTTATGTATTAGAATTTTTTTTATAAAACGAACCAAATTTTAAACTGATTAAAAATAATGCAATCAATAAATAAACTCTTTAAAAGCCCAACTTATGTTTATTTTGTTTTAAAAACAAAACTAATACTAGTGCTATAGATATAAGATACATAAATTTTAAAATTTTACCGATATTTGTTAAAAACAAGTTTTGCTAATAATATCTTATAACCAAAAATACTATTTTTCTTTTTGGATTTAGTAAGAAATAGTAAAAATACTTTAGGTTTCATGGTACATAAAAATAAAATATTTTAATGGAAATAAATAAAATAATAAAGCCGAAAAACGGTAATCTTCATTTAATTACAATTTTTAATTTAATCAAAAGCCAGTTAACGCAAAGGTTTTTTAAAAAGGGGAAAACCCAATCTAACTGTGTAGAAGTACACTTAAATCCTTTTAAGAAAATCAACCATAAACAAGTGTGCACTCATTTAAAAAAAATAACCGTAAAAATAATGTTGTAAAGAAAAAAAATTAAGTTTAAAATTTTAATTGTAAATAAGTATAAGATTTTAAAACAAGGAAATCATTTTTTAATCAACATTTAAATTTAATTTATAACTTTTTTTTATAACAATATTGTTTAATTTTAAAATATTTTATTTAAAAGACAATAATTTCTAATGTATTTTTAAATTGAATTACATTGAGGTATTTTAAAATACGCAACTGACACAATTAAACTTTTAACAATGTAAATATCTTTTTTAAATAAAGTTACATTAATTCAAGTTGCGCTTTTCCGTTATGCATCAAAATCTCATAACAAGGCCTGTAAATGCATATATTAACTTATAATTTACAAATACAAAATTTACATAAACTTTGTATTTGTATATTAAAAGAAAAATCAACTTTTGTATTTAATATACTTTTTTATATATTTATTTACCTAGTATATCAGATATTTAAATGCGCTGATTAAATTTAACTGTTGCCCTCGTGTGGTGAACCAATTTCATTCTGCCCCTTAACTGCCTTTTTTCGCTTATTTAACTTAATTCTTAAATAAATGAAAGTTCTTTTAACTTTCTATTCTACTGAAATTGGAGAGCCACACAAGTCTCTCATTTAAAAGCTATCGAGTTATCAAAAAAGTAGATAAATAAAATTATGAAATCTATATAAAAAAATTAAAAATTATTTTTCAAGTATTATTAAGTAATATATATTGTTGTCAATAAAAACAATATATATTAAGTAATATATATTCTTTTTATTGACAGTCGCCAATTAAAAAGTTGTTTCAGCCAGTTAAAAAGTTACAAGAGGATCTTAGAAATTGTAAAAAGGTTTTATTAAAAATTTAATACTATAAATTATTTTTTTATTTTTTAACTTTTACAATTTAAAAATAAATATAAAAGTAGACAATATATATAAATAATCATTTAACTTTTTTTTAACTTTTTAAAACTGTATTTAAGCAATTAAAATATATCAAAGTATCAAATTCACTCATTCCAAATATAATTATCTTTCTCTCTGCAATATTACACAAAGAAGAAAAGCAATTTATATATAAAATTATCTTTCTCTCTGCAATATCACACAAAGAAGAAAAGCAATTTATATATAAAATTATCTTTCTCTCTGCAATATCACACAAAGAAGAAAAGCAATTTATATATAAAAAAAACTTAAGAAGATTGCTCAGATTGAAGTTAAATAATTATAATTTAACATTTATCGAAAATAAATAATTATAATTTAACATTTATCAAAAATAAATAATTATAATTTAACATTTATCAAAAATAAATATATTCCTGCTATGAATATAACCCACCAAAAAAAATCATTTTAAAGATATTTATGTATCTAAAAAATGTCAAATTTTTCTACTTAAGCGTAACCTTAAATTGTATAAATTAAGTTCGGAAACCGTGGACATGAGCCATAGGCATGGTCGCAAGCTAAGGTGGGGATGTGAACACAAGCCATAGGTGTGAACATGGACGCAAGTCATAAATGTTGGCATGAATGCGAGCCATTTCTTGCCTTTTTAAGTGTCAGAATGCAAAGAAATACTTTTTTTTTATGGAAATAGTTTTTTTTTTTGTTTTTTTTGCTTTTTTTTGTTTACCATACCTAAATTCCTAATATTGCATAAAATGAGAATAAAGTGAGATTATTACTAGATTTAATTATACTAGAAATTGGAAAATAAAGAAACAGCAAAATAAAAGTTTTAATTTGCAGCTTCCTGAAAATCAAACATAAATCTAGCAACAATACCAATATCAGATTTAGAAGATGGTGCAAGGAAGGAAGAAAATAAGTCATAAACATTTTTAATAGTCTAATATTATTTAAACTGTGTAAAGGTATATAATAAATAGCATAGAAAATTAGAAACATTCTATTGCAAACATTAAACAAGTAAAATAAAAAGTAAATTATAAATAATTTAAATTTAAAAAAATAATAATTACAATTCTGTTGAAAATACTTTATTTTTCAAAAGAAAAATTAAATTCAAGTATAAACTTCAACTTACATATTTCGAAAACTTATTAAAACTAAGTTGTTTTTTTTCTTGCTTTGTTTTATTGCAAAACAATAGAACAAAAAAATTGAATGAAAACAGCAACTTAAAAACCCAATGAAAGAAAAAATTAACTATACATAAAATTAATAATATGCAAAAAAAAAGCAATTCTTTTGCACTAATTTTTTTGTTTGCTCTGTTTTGATAGTTTATCAATTATCTGAACATAAAATCTAGGTAAGACAGTTTTACAGCTTTTACTATATCTAGATCACGGCTGTTTCAGAGTGAGCTTTACGGCTTCTTGTTTTTTTTTAGAAAATTTTGACTTAGGGGGTGTTACTAAAACATTTATAACTTTTGAAATAATAGAGATAATTTTGTTTTGTAAAAGAAATAAAAACAACAATAAAATGTTTTATCATACAACATATAATACAACAGTAAAAAACTTCTTTTAGTTTATAAAAAGCATGAAAAATGATGAACTTGGTTAAATTTTAGTAATTTGTTGTTACTTTTTATCTAAAAAAAATCAGAAAAATATATTTCTGATAGTTATTATCAAATACACTTATTGTTTACCTATTATTAAAATAAAAAAAATCTTACTTAATTGTTAAAGGTTAACTGATACAGTCTTTATTGAAGTCTGCAAGCAAACCGCATTTTTTGCAAAATTATGAAAAATGTCGTTAAAGGGGGAATTAGCTGTTAAATGAGCACATTTTAAATCTAGAATTTCTTGTTTTAGAAAATAATTCACTAAGTTAATAAATTTAATGCATTAAAAAATAAAACCAGATTTCAATTTTGAAATATTTAGTCTTAACATTTTAAGCTAAAGCCTTTAAAAAAACTTAAGCAATTCTTTTCTATGCATACAGTTTTAATAATATGGTGTTAGGTTATTAATAAATAAAGACTCTAATAAAATAATTCATGACCAAAACTGAGTTAAAGTTTTTGAATTAACCTTGCTTTTGGTAATAGAATTATTTTATGGCACTTGAATCAATCTTTTCTTACAAATAAGTTCTTTAAGTAGAAAACGATTTTTGAACACCCAGTTGATAATAGATTTATGCACCATTCCGAAGAAAAAACCGCCCTAACTTTGTTTATTTTATACTTCAAAATTTGTCTCGCTAAGAAAGTTGTTTTCATAAAATTTATTACATATTTCCTTGGGGCATACAGAATTTAAGGTCACATGATTGTTTTGAAATGTAAACAATGTTTTGCGCATTAAACTAGAAAAACTTTTTTTTAAATTAGCCAAGTTTGAAAACATATTTCATAACATAGCAAGAGGTACAGCAAACAATTTTTTGATTTTTATATGCAGGAAGGGTTGAAATTTCAATAATTTGGTGCGGATTACAAAAATAATAAAATTTTCATTATTTAATAATAAAATTAAAAATATAAATGCATTAAAAAATAGTTAAAAAATAAAATATAAGCAATCCGCACCAAAAATTAGATAGAATAGACATTTATTTATAAATGTTCCAAATGAATAGAATAGACATTTATTTATAAATGTTCGACCATGAGGCATGTAGCTATGTTATGAAATCGTAGTTGACCCAAGTCAGGTTTTCCGTAAAAAACACAAAAAACAGAAAAGTGATCCCAAATCGTTAGCAATATTTAAACATTAATATTTTTATTCCATTTGATGTAAATATTTATTTTAAAAAAAAAAGATAGGTGTTTTATATTTTTTTTATTTGAAGATGAAAGCGCTTATAGGAAAAAACACTATTATTTTAAAGTTAGTGCATTTTTAGACTTTTTTTGCGGAAATGCTTTTTTTTTTTTGATAAACACAAAAATAACTGTGACGTCAAGCTCGCTTTTATATCGAGTGAAACAGCCGTGACATAGTAGTAATACTGTCCACATGTCCATATATATCAAATTTTTGCAAATTTAAAAAAAAAATACTTTTTTTTTTTTATTTTTTTTTTATTTTACTTCACCTCCTCTAGGCCGAGAAGGCCACTACAAACGAGGAGGCTACTTATTTTGTGGCTATAACCCTCTCTCAACTCTATAACTCCGAAACACGAACCTTGACGAACAAGGCCGCTGCGCGGAGAAACGAGTTGAGCGCGGTACTACCAGGGACGTGGTGGGGATCGAACTCGGAACCACTCGTTTATGAAGCGAGCGCTCTACCACTACACCACTACCGCATTTATCCTCACCCCATTTATCCTCCCGCATTTATCCTCACTTTTTCTCTCCTTTCACACTTTCTCCTCCTCGCATTTATCCTCACATTTATCCTCACCCCCTTATCCTCAAAATCTACATTACTTTTTTCAATTAAAATATATATATATATATATATATATATATATATATATATATATATATATATATATATATATATATATATATATATATATATATATATATATATATATATATATATTAGGGTAGGCCAAAAACAAAAAAACTTGAAAATTTAACATGTCTGCAAAAAAACGTGATTCTTTTCACATATGAATACAAACTATAAAAAAAAATTGGAAAAAAACATCATTGAGTGCTGCCGAATTTGATTTGATTATTTTCATTTTTAGTCTAAAATATGTCAAAATTAGGATTTTTTACGAAAGTGAAAAAAGATTAGAATTTTAATATCTATAGGAAGTATTTGTTATTTGAGGCTGTTCATTTAATAGACAACACGTTTTTGACCCTTTTTGAACTTCCCCCATGTATTATTTTGTATTACTTGTTTATCAACTCCTCCCCCGCCCTCTCTTTTATGGACAGTGCTATTATTGTTAAAAAAGATATATCTCTAAGTAATTTTTTGCTAAAAGTTTACTAGTTCTGCTATTATAAGAATTGTAATTCGTGTCACATTGTAGCTAACTACCCTCTCCATGTGATATTTGGTGACACTTTCAATACCCCTCCCCCATATGAGAGGGGTTTACCACAATACAAGTAATAACTGCTTTTATAACTCCTTTTTAAATGATAGATTGCCTGAATTACAGAAGAATTGAATAATTTGGAAAAAAATTATTTGGGGCTATTCAAATAATACGTGACAGTCTTATGACCAGGCTAATGAAAAACAGAAAAGATAATAAAAAAGCGGTTATTATTTATACTCAGCTAAATCAACGAATAATTGCTTCTTATTACAATTGCCTACAACTTTTCTGTGATTTTCAAGCACGTTAAAAACTTCGTTTTGTACAGCCTCATCCTTAAGATAAGAAATTTAATTTTAATCTGTTCTAATAGTAAATTTTTATAATTATTTTTTAATTGCCTTCTCAACTCATTTTACGGCTTTTAATTGCCTTCTCAACTCATTTTACGGCTTTTAATTGCCTTCTCAACTCATTTTACGGCTTTTAATTGCCTTCTCAACTCATTTTACGGCTTACCTTTGTAAGTATTTGGAGATAATCTGAACAAAACTTAATTCCTCTCTCAGCCGCCTCATTAGTCACTTTTAGAGTTTTGATAAACAGCTTCATTTTCAAATAATAAGCATTGTCGTCCCATTCTTAAGAAGGAATTTTAGCCATTTTCCATCATCTTTTAAATTAAGAAAAATTAACCAAGACTTTTTCCCAATATAAGAAATAATATCAGAATTTTTTCTAATCAGTGGAAGAGTTGGTTTACCGCAATTGATACCAAGTGGTTTTCCGTATTCAAGCATTTTTTTTGCAATTTTATCTTTATCATTTAAAGAAAGTTTATTTGAAAATAAACTTAATACCGACACCTGCTCGGTTAGATACCAAGAGTGTCTGCTTAAAACATATTGAGCTTTTTCAGCAGGTACACCGAAGTTCGGAATACCTTTAAGTGCTTCTAGATCATTAAATAATTCTATATCATTAATTGGTACATCGCGAGCCTTTGGCGCTTCTAACCAAGCTTTAATGTAAATATCTGAGCTAAAAGTCAAAAATATTTTAAGGTTTTTTAAATCAGATTCGGTTAAATCTTTTTTAAATATTAACATCTTTAGTGCATAAAGCAAATGCGCCATCCATCTTACATGACGGTGAGCACCACATGTTTTCCATTTCTTGGGCTCTTCTCCACCTAATAGAAAAATTGCTAGTTCTGCAGCCTCTTTGTAATCGCCTCTTGGATGATGCTTAGACTGCAATACTTTTTCTAAGAAATTGCGAGTTTCATTTGCTTTTTGTTTTAAAAATGAATTTTCAAGATCAAGGGATCTATTTGAAAGTTTGAGAGGAGTTTTTTTAGAGTGAAGCCATTCTTTTTGAAAATTTTTAAACTCTATATTATCATCAGATGATGTCTCTTTTTGAAATAAAGCTTTCCAAAACGACCCTAGGATTAATTCTAAAACATGATGACGAGATGTCATCATGTTTTAGAATTAATAAAACAATCAATTTGCATTCTTCAAGAAGAGTTGCTGCTCTGTTTCTTACTCCAGTATTACAAGCCGTTGTATTGAAAACTTGGGCAACAATATTATCTTTAAGATCCCATTTTTCTAAATCTTCGATGATTCCTTTACATATAGAATGTCCTGTGCCTGACTGAATAGGTTTAATAGATAAAATTTTACCTTCCTCGCAGTTTGGAAAACCACTTACTAAAACAGTTAAATAGTCAAACTTTTTACCAGATATTTGCTTCATAAGTTTCCCATCCCAGTGAAGAGTTAAATAATCTAATCTAACTTTTTTTTTAAATTCTTCAATTATATTTCTTGCCATAATTTCCACTACATCTGCAGAAGATTCAAAATTATTTACTTCATAATCAATTTTAGAAGAGCTCTGAGAATCTGAGTACATAGAACTTCTAGACCCAGCAAAAAATGATTTTTCAGTTGAGTCACTATCACTTTTATAAATGCTGAAATCAACTTCTTTATCATTTATTTTTCTTTTCTTTATTGATTCTTAATTTTTCTTTTTCCTCCTTCTCTATTTTTCTTTTGACACTCAATTTCATCAAATTATCTTTTCCACCTAGTCCTCCGGTTTTTACTCCACTTTTGAGTGCTGAAAACCAGATAATCTCTCTCTCTCTCTCTCTCTCTCTCTCTCTCTCTCTCTCTCTCTCTCTCTCTCTCTATATATATATATATATATATATATATATATATATATATATATATATATATATATATATATATATATATATATATATATATATATATATATATATATATATATATAAGATATTATCTGGTTTTCAGCACTCAAAAGTGGAGTATATATATATATATATATATATATATATATATATATATATATATATATATATATAAGATATTATCTGGTTTTCAGCACTCAAAAGTGGAGTAAATATATATATATATATATATATATATATATATATATATATATATATATATATATATATATATATATATATATATATATATATATATATATATATATATATATATATATATATATATATATATATATATATATATATACATATATATATATATATATATATATATATATATATATATATATATATATATATATATATATATATATATATATATATATATAAATTTGATCTGGTTTTTTTAAGATATTCTTTCCAATTCGGAGAACTAATATCAAATATATTATCCATTATTTTTTTGAAGCCTTGAATAAGTAAATCTTTTTTTGAAAAACATTTATGTTTAGACTTTGCAAGACTTCTCCATTTATCATTTAACTTAATAATACTTTCAACAATATACTTTTCCTGCTTGCAAGGAATATTAGCTTTATCCCAAAATACTTTAACAGTTTTCATCGTTAATTTTGCAGCTAATTTTAATTTTGAAATGTTGCTTTTAGTACCTAATTCTTTTGTACATTTAGAAAACACTTGAAGCGAACTGTTCATCATTTTTAATTGATACCTTAACAAGTAAACAAAAGATGAATTGAAGTCTATTTTCTAATTGAAAAATAAAGTTATTTTTGGAAATAAAAAATTAAGTTATAAAAATCTTTAAATAGTATAAACCTAAAAAATCTGTAGACATCTCTAGTAGTAGGCAAAGAACTGGTATTAATATCTGCCAGCGGATATCCAACCAACCATATTTCATTGGTTGATTTCAATAATTTTGAGTATTTCTTTTTGATTGACTCAGTCAAATTATTTTTTGCAGACAAATTTTCTTTTCTTTTTTGTATATGCAATGCCATGTTAAAATGTTAAAATGAATTAAATTGTATGACTGCTAGAAAAATAATAATACGTAAAACATCTTTATTTCTTAAAAACGAATGGAAAGATGAATTTAATTATAGAATCAATAAATTAAGTTGCTTTCTTAAGAAATATAGTAGTGTTATGATACTTGCTTTATGATACTTCGGTTTTTTTTATTAATCTTGTTTATTAAACTGTCTTTAAATGCATCTATGTTGTTTGAGAATAACAAATTATTTTATTTTAAATAAAAAATCTTAAAGTATCGTGAAATTGCATGGTATTTAATTATATAGAAGAATTTAAATTACATTTCTTTTCGTACATAAACTTTATGATTTAAGCGGCTGTTACTAAATATTTAGAAAAAAAAAACAGTAATTAGAATAAAAATATAACAAATTAGTTAAAATAGATAAAACACTCCTGTATGCTGCAAAAGACTATGTTGCTTACATTATTTTTAAATAAACAAGAATGCTTCGCATGTTTTGTCGCATGTTTTGTTTGTTTACATGAAAAACAATAGAAATATGCCGTTATTAGTAAATATTATGCCGAACAACTTGAAAAACGGAACAGAAGCAATGGAAGTTTTGTGTTTTGGATTTATTCGTATAACTGAAACTTAAAATGAAATTTGGCAGAACTTAGAAATGAGCTACGTTAATTCTTTTGTAACAAAAAATGATTTTTATAGTAAAAGGAACAACATTTTATGCAGCTACTAGTAAAATTAATACTTTGAAAAATTTACGTGGGACTGTGGCCTACCCTAATATATATACATAGATATATATATATATATATATATATATATATATATATATATATATATATATATATATATATATATATATATATATATTATATATATATATATATATATATATATATATATATATATATATATATTAGGGTAGGTCGATTTTAGCTTTTTTTTTGAATTTCGAGTTGCATAATGTTGCAGTTACTGTGTCTAGCTTAGAAATAAGGTTTTGCCAAATATCAGGTGTTCTGGTTTAAAAATGGCTTGCGGATTTATATTTCAAGACTTAATATTGGACTAGCTTTGTTAGATTGTTTATTTCAAACATTGAAATATTTTATTTTAAGTCTAGTAACCTCGTTTTAAAGTATCTCGTTTCGAATTTTTAGAGTAACCAATTAACGATATTTTAAAAAGCGCAATTGTTTTAAGAAGCCAATAAATTTTCGCTAAATCGTTTCACGCTTTTAAATTTCAATTTTGCTAATCGTTAAATGTTGGTTTTAAAATTAAATTTTTTAGTATTTAAGTATTGAAAAGTAAAGTATTTAAAAGGTTCAAATATAAAACTACAATTTAAAGAAATAGTTAAATATCAAAGGTAAATACTTATGATTAATATATTTACAGTAATGTTTTTACCTGATTAATATTACAAAAATTTTTTTTTTGCACCTTTTAAAATATAAAAGTTTCAGAAAGAACTAATGTTAACTTAATTCATAAATAACTTATACTCTCATGGGCTACGGCGACGGGGGGAAAAGGGGGCTGAGGGGCTATGGTCCCCAGATTTTTTCAAAAGGACCTTTTTTAAAAAACTAGATTTTTTGTAGTAAGTTTTGATATCCCCATTCTAAAAAGTCACGCCGTGGCCCATGGCTCTAAGTGCTATACTTTAATAGAGTTTACATATATTATTAGTATACAAAAATGCCGAAAGTTACCACTACAATTACACGGATGAAAAGTGAAAAAAAGTATTGCGGTGGCCCATGTGAATTATCAATGACAGATCCAAGCACTTTTAGACAGGTTATTCAGTACTATTACTATCTAATTCATGTGAATCCAAATGCAGATATCTTATCAGTGACTCAGCAAATTAGCAATAATATAAAATCAATTTGGGCTTCAGTAAACCCAAGTTTACCTCTTATAACTGACAAATCTATTAATAGGAAAGTAAAAGATCTTCTCGTACTTGTTAAGGATATTAATCGCAAGCGCTAAAAGAAATCTTGATGCTAACTTGGACAAACTCTTTGATATTTCTGCGTGTTCCTGTTCATTAGATGTGTTTCCCTGTAGTGATAGAAAAGTTTCTTGCAATAAAGAAAATTGCATTGAAGAACATATTGTATGCCTTTGCTCTCAAAGTAATAAAGTACCTCTTGAAGACAGAGCTTATCTTCGTGATCAGAGAAAAAAAATTGGTCCAAAAGGTGCATATCAACTTTCTTCCGTTGATAGATTATCTGTTAAAAAGACTCAAAAACTTGATAAAGAACGAAAAAAAATATTTCATAATTTAGTTGATGAAGATGAATCCCCTATACCACATGTAAACTTAGTTGAAGAAGCAAGTGGTTTATCCAATACGGAAGTAAATGTTTTATAACTACATGATATATTCGTAGTAGATGAAATATAAAGCATTTTATTTTTTTAACTTTTTTAGGATAAAGGTGAATGGAAACCAATAAATAATCCTATTGGAAAATACAACTTGGTTAAACTTCCAAGATTTGCAATGGAACTAGTTAGAAACGAGTGCTCGTCAAACGTAGGTGCAGCTCTAGCAAATGCTTTACTACATGACATTAAACATCTCCTGAAAGACGACGTTGATATAAAAGGTATTTTGATTGACAAATGCAAATTAGATAGAGCCAAATCAAAAGTAAAAACTGTTACTGAAGATGTGGACTCAGAACAAAAAAAACAGTTAATTTGTCTTGGGGTTGATGGCAAGCTCGATCAGATAACTAAAACAAGTAAAATAATAAACTCACCTCAAGGAGAAGTACTAAAGAAATGCATTGAACCTGAACATCACCTCACATTTACTTATGAAGATGGAAAATCGAGTGGAAATTATTTGACTCATAGGACGATTCCTGTTACTGGTGCTACAGGCTTAGTTCTTGCTACCGAAACGTTCAGTGTTTTACAAGAACATAACAGTTTGGAAAGTATACAAGCTGTTCTTCTTGATAATACAGCTACCAATACTGGACCAATAAGTGGCTTAGTGGTAAAACTAGAAGAGCTTTTAAAAAGAAAACTACACCTAATTGGATGCGCATTACATCAAAACGAACTTCCGTTACGAGCTCTTTTTATAAAACTTGATGGTGACACAACTGGGCCAAGAAGCTTCAGTGGTCTACTTGGCAAAAGATGTGCTGAAAATATTCAGGATAGAAATCAAGTTTTGTTTGAACGTATTGAAAACCCAATAGTAGATGGATATATTCCAGAAGAAATATTAATAGACCTTAGTTGCGATCAAAGACTTTTGTTTGAATATTGCAAAGGAATAGGCTTTGGTAAAGTTTCTGATAAATGGGCTGCCTATAAAATTGGACCGCTTAACCATGCAAGGTGGTTAACTCTAGCTATTCGCCTTCTCTGTTTATATACTAGAGACAATCAACCAACCGTTTCTTTAAAAAAACTTGTATACTTTATTGTTCAAGTTTATGCTCCAGCATGGTTCAAAATAAAAAAATCTTCAAAATTCCACGAATCCCCGCGCCTTATTTTTTCTACTATTACTAGAATAAATAATCTCCCCTTTGATGATGTTAAACTTATTGTTAAAAAAAACATCAAAAAAAATGCATTGTGCCTAAAACCTGAAAATATTCTTTATGCCATGCTAAAAGATAATGACAAAAAGATACGAAACTTTGGTTTTCAAATCCTACTGGCTCTAAGGCAAAGGTATTTTTTATAGTTAACTAAAATAAAGTTTTGAAAAAATTTATATTAAATGTGGTAATTGACTTCGGTTTATACTCAGAGTAAACAACGAAATTTTGAAAGTAAATTTGATGAAAATTCCGGAAATTAATTTTAATGCTAATCATTGGTATGAGTTGGTTGACATCAGCATTACAAAAGTTACGGAGCCCCCTACAACACAACATTTTTCAATTGAGCAAATCCAATATATGATTGACAATAACGTTAAACCTGAAATTTCCGACTTTCCATCTCACTCCCAGAGTGTTGAGCGAGCGGTAAAACTAGTATCGGAAGCATCCCAATATGTTTATGGGTTCGAGAATCGACACAGTTGCATTTTAACCAAATTACTAAGCAGGAAGATGCGTAAACCATATATTTCAAAAGGACATTATTCCCATTCTTATGATGATATTTTTTAATTGAAAATATTTTTCTAAAAATATATATTCCTGTTCAAAATGTTTTAAATTGTGAAATTATTGTTTATTGTAATATTCTTATGTAAATATAGGGATAAAAGATTCACTGATAAAGTCTTTAAACAATTAACAAGTTGTTATAAATTTAACTTAATTGTTATAAATTATTATAAATTTAAATCATTTAGCAATGCAAATAATATTAAAAACATTTTTAAAATGAACATATTTAAAACGTCAGTTTTCTCGTATAACGTTTTTTAAGGTGTTTTTTTGCGTAATCCTTCAAATCTTAAAAATTAAATCCGCAAGCGAATCTTCATCAAAAATCTTTCAAACTTTGAGGGTAATCATATTTCAACTGTCTCCAACTACTGCAGTATTACGCAATATGCGGAAGTAAAATCGACCTACCCTAATATATATATATATATATATATATATATATATATATATATATATATATATATATATATATATATATATATATATATATATATATATATATATATATATATAAATACATACACACACACACACACACTATATATATATATATATATATATATATATATATATATATATATATATATATATATTACATATATTATATATATATATATATGTATGCATATATATATATATATATATATATATATATATATATATATATATATATATATATATATATATATATATATATATATATATATATATATATATATATATATATATATATATATATATATATATATATATATATATATATATATATATATATATATATATAAGCACTAAGTTAATATGTTTATTTATATATTTATTTTAGTTATATATTTGTATTTAATTTATTCATAATGTCTTAGAACTGTTGATATTTTAAAGGTGTTTTTCTAAATTTCCTCATCTTTCTTTTTCTAAATGCCACTCAAAAATTGTTTAATTTTTTGATTTTTTCATTTCCAAAACAGCAGTTATTGTTCAAAAAAAAAAAAAAAACCAGCTGCGAGCATGTATTCTTTATGATATATTTTTTAGTTCAAAATCTACAACTTTTTTTGCTTTTATAAAAAGACCGATTTAATGTTAAGATATTTGTTTAAGGAATATAATAAAATGGGGTCAAATGGAATAGTTAAGGATTTTAATTATTTATTTTTTGCAGAAAAAAAATTTTTTTTTAAAAAGTTGTAGAGAATATTGAGCTGTATTTGAATAAATAAAAATAAAAAAATAAAAAATTAAAGTTTTTTATAAAACTTTACTTGATTAAAAAAAAATTTATTCCATTCTACACCTACATACCAGGAGAATGAAATACGCAAATGTATGTGTAATTAAAACAATACTTTATTGAAAAAACAAGAAGCAATCAACAATAACAATTAAAAAATCAATTAATTAAAAAAAACTTTTTTATTCTTGTGATGATGTTGAGTCGTTTAGAGGTGCTAGAGCTTTCAGTTGTGCGGCACTTTTTGGTACAATAAAACTAAGCGCCTTTAACGTATTGCTTTGGTATGCATGTTTAATATAGCCAAACCTTGCAACTTAACAAGAGAGCAACAAGCGTATTTCATTCATTTATTAGAATCATTTAATAAAAGCAGTCAGTCAAACTCGTTCATTTAAATTCAAATAGAAAAATTTGTTCATTGAAATTTATACAAAAATTTATAGCTGGAGATTTATTGGTCACTTAAGAATTAATTTAAAAAAAAAGCCTTATTTAAAAATTGCTTCAATTATTATTAGCGTACTTCATTTAACCCCACAATTCTCCTTTTCCATTTTTTACTCATAACATTTTTTCCTAAATAGCGATTTTAATTTTGAAAAAAGATTCTTGATCAGCATAAAAAGTTATACCAGAAAACTTTTTAAGTTCAATGATATCAAATTTAATTTCTGAAAGTTTAAAGTTCATTTTTCAAAATAACAAAAAAATCTTATTACGAATTCTAAAACTTACCAATTCGTAACAATATTTTTTTTAATTAAAAATAAACTTCGACACCATCTTACTCAAAAAAGAATTCTCGACAACAATATTGAAAAAAATATGCAAAAAAATTATTCAATAATTAATTAAGAGCAAAAGATTAAACATTGTCATTACAATTTCATTCTACCCGCTGTTTCATTTTACCCTGTTTTACTCTATAGTTTTCCTTTTTTTTTTCTTTTTTTAAACACATCAAACCATTATTGTTTAAAATGTTGTAAAATTATTTTATTGTTTTCAAAAAAGGAAAAAAAAAGAAAATTATTTCACTATAAGTACATAAAAATCAAATATTTAAGTATTCAATTTCAACCAAATGCTGCTCTCTTAAAATTGGAATTATGCTATTTAGGAAGTATAAAGGTTGTTTAATACTATTAAATAAAATCAGCTGCGACTAGCTATAATTTAGACAGTTTTGAAGTTTCAAGATTTTAGACTAATTTAATTCTTACATTATGACGTGAAAAAATTTATTTTTCTGGAAATTTAAAGTTTATATGATATTGAAGGCTAATTAGTTAATAATTGCACTGATGTGATTACAAAAATTATAACATTAAAAAGCCTTAAGCATAAAAAATTAACATTGACACTATAAGAAAATTGAACTTGCTATGTTAAAATGCTAAACTTGCTAAATGTTAAAGAATAATTAAACTGTTAGTCACTAACATCTTTCATATAGACTTTTGGTGAACTAGACTAACTGTATTTTATATTGTTAACATTAAATAAATTAAAACTGAGAATTTATTTTTTATAGCTCAAGGTTAAAAGTTTATTCCTATTTTACAAATTAGTGCAGATTATAATTTCGATCAAATCGATATGTAAAAATAATAAATAAAATTTTAGTCAGTAAATTCAAAGCCAATGTAGTAGTAAAATTGCAAATCAGTGTTTTCATTTTAATATGACTCGATAATGTCATTGTGCTTATTTAAATTTCTTATTTCATTTATGTTTTAGTTCCTCTGGCAAGTAGCCAAATTTTTTCACATCACAATGCATTTTAAATTAAGAATTAAATTAGTCTAAAATCTTAAAATTTCAAAATCGATTTTAAGTCTAAATTATAACTAGTCGCAGCTGATTTTATTTAATAAAATTAAACATAGAAGTTTTAGTATTGATGTCATAGACTTTTTTTTGTTTGTTTAAAACACCGATTATTATTTTTTACATACAATTTCCAAATCATATTTATTTTTATTATATTTTAAAGTTCTAAAATGTGTTTGTAAAAAAATTAAAAACAAATTGTAATTTATTTGCGCAACTTTTTTTTGAATAATCGTCTAGACTACATGTATTTTGATTTCTTTTGTTATAAGTTTTTCTTTTAAAATATTAGATAAAATAATTTTTAACCTAAAATAATAATGCACTTTTATTAATTTACTTTGTAAATATTGAAAAAAAAATTAACACATTTTTTCTCAGATTTTCAAAAATGTATTTTTTGGTATTTAGGTGATCTTATTTCATTACTTATATTTCCATTATTATAACATCCAATATATATTAAAAATTCAAAAATAAATATATATTAATTTTTGTTTTATGGACATACGTGGAAACATAATTAACTTGAATGATCTCAAAACATCTTGCAGAAGAATAAAAAGAATATTCACAAACACTAAAAACCTGCCAGATTTACGAACAAACTAATTCTATTGGTTCAAAAAATAGGCTGACTAAGCGAAATAAAGTTCTAGAGTATTCTGTTGAAATGTTTAAGTAATTATTCACGATTGGTTGCATTTTGAGATATCTAGCATAAATTGTTTTAAGAATATATTATCAAATGAACTATTACTTTAATATTATGGCTCATTCTCGGAGCCACATCTGTAAAGCCGTAAATCTTTTAAACTATTATTATTTTTTTACAAAAATAAATGTTTTATAATATATATTTTTTAAATTGTCAAAATTTTGAAAGTTAATTACAAATATATATTTTATTAGTATATTCTTATTTTTTATATCTCTTCCTAGTGCTTGATTTAATTAATTGTTCATTAGATTTGTCGAAACAACTTGCATCAAAATGTAAAGAACACACTTGTGAATCATCGGAGATATTATATAACCCGATTTGGCGCCATAGAGGTCCCTAGGTCTACCATCGCCGTGGCCCATGTAGCCACGCCTCTGATAGCTACAAAAAAATAAAATATATTTTAATGTGAAGATTTTAGAAAATAAAATAACTAACTATAGTTAGCTATTTTAGTAAAATTTAATAATAAAATTTTTAAAGAATTTCAAGAATGTTTCCAATGACGTCATGTACTAAAACTCCTATGAATTAAACGCACTTGAATAAATTATCAAGTCTGTATAATGCGTCTGGAAAATTGCATTTATTTTAAAGACTCCAAATACCGCAGAAAACAGAGAAGACAAGCTTTGACTAAAACAACAAGATTTATTTTTCTTGGTATACATTTATTAATTAGTTTTAATCAAAAAAAATTTGCTTAGACGTTTTTAAATATTCTCTTTAATATGAACATAACATGTCTCGGGACACGGTGGTCCATTTAAACAAACATCTTAACTTTAAATCGGTCTTATAAAAGCAAAAAAAGTCATAGATTTCCAACTAAAAAATATATCATAATGAATACATGGTTACAACTGTTTTTTTTTAAACATTAACTGCCTTTAGTCAATGCAAAAATCAGAAAATTAAACAATTTTTGAGTGGCATTTAGAAAAAAAGGAAGATGAGGAACTTTACAAAAGCATCTTTAAAATACCAACAGTTCTAAGACATATGATTAAATTAAATACAAATATATAACTAAAACATACTTTTTATAAGCACTAAGTTAATATGTTTATTTAAAGTATAGTCCAAAGCTTTTTAAATTGAAAAAAGTAATGTAGATTTTGAGGATAAGTATTTTTTTTTTTTAAATTTGTGAAAATTTGACAATTTTAAAGCCGCTATAAATGGTTCTAGCAAGCTTGCCTTCAACTCTAGTAATTAAACTGATACATTTTTGAGTAGAGTAAAGCACTTTTGTTTCAATAATAAAATAAAATAAAAGTTTGGAAGATTTGACTTTTTTGGGACTTTTGGCCACGGAAAAAAAATTTTGGACCACTGTGCAGTGCAGACAAAATCATGTTTACAATACAGTAACAGTGCAGGTAAATCCATGTTTATTATATAGTAACAGTGCAAACAAAATCATGTTTATAATATAGTAACAGTGCTGTCAAAATCATGTTTATAATATAGTAACAGTGCAGAAAAAATAATGTTTACAGTGAAGACAAAATCATGTTTATAACATAGAATCAGTGCAGACAAAATCATGTTTATAACATAGTAACAGTGCAGACAAAATCATGTTTATAACATAGTAACAGTGCAGACAAAATACTTGTTTGCAGAAAAAATGTAGAAAAAACTTGCTCGGAAGATTCAGTTTACAGCTACAACAATAAATTTTTTAATTTTCTTAATTTTCAAAATTTGAATTTAATTAAAAAATAAATTAAAAAAATAAAAATACTTGTTTGGCAGATTCAGCCTCTATTCTATACTTGCTAAGACTATTTGTAATACTTTGACATTTTTCCTCCAAAGCTTTTATTTCCTTTTTGTAGCCTTCTGCAGTGGTCATCAAAATAGAGTATTTTTCATTTGAGAAATCCAACTAAAATATTTTTTTAAAATATAACAAACTAAAAATACCATTCATTACTTTTATCAGCCATCCAAATCAGAAAAAATCAGGTCGACAATAATTTCCCAACCTTAATCCCTGTGAGGTCGGCATCAGATTGGCAAAAAAAAAGTAAAACAAAGGTTTAACCATAAAACATAGAAACGAGGTCAACGATTTTTTGCTGACCTTAAACACTTCTAGGTTGGCTGTTTAGGTCGGCATGATCGAATGACCCTAATTCTGAGGGTTGCTTTCATATAATGTTATATTATGTATTATTGCTCTAGAAATACTATTATTATGGTAGTGTTGCTTTAAAAACAAATTAAAATTATCTTTAACAAAAAGGTAAAAAAGCAAAGAAAAATTTGGATTAACATTATTAGTCTAATAATGAAAAAATTCAAAACAATCAATGTAAAACAATCAATGTTATTTTTAAAAATATTTTAAGATTTTTGTTTAAATGTGATGATTTTTAAAAACATTTTGAGAATGTTGCTAAAATTCAATGTGATGAAAAATGACTATTTTTATATAAGGAATCATCCATAAATTATGCAATTCAAAATGTATTATAAAAACAGAAGTAGGAGATATTAGGCTCTTTTACGCAGCAATTTTCATCAAACTTAATGGGCTATTTTGATTTTTAATTTAAATTAAGACTCTGCAAAGGAAAACTTTTGATCTCTTTTGTTTTGTTTATTGTGAAAGTTTACGATACATAATTTACAGACAATCCCTAATAGAAGAAAATAGTATTTATGTAATTAGTAAAAAAAATATTACATTTAGTATTAAATAATCATTTTTATATGAAACTATTTTTAAATCTTTGCTTCTTTCAAGATGATTAGTAAGGAGGGGGGGGGGGCAAAATTAACTTTTTTTTTTAGATTTTGCATAGTTTAACCTCTTTTTTTTTTTAATTAATTTTTTATGCTGATTTCGAATTATTTAATTCTTCTTTTTTTATCATGAATATTTGGCCTTCTACTTCAATAATAATAAAAGTGATTATTTTGACAAAACAATCAGTTGTTAAACTAAATGAAATCATTATTACACACCCTGAAAATCTGGGACCTAATGCTAAAAAAAAATTTCTCTTAAAAATAATTTAAACCAATGATTGTGTATGTTACAAGGTTCTCATAACAACAAAAACTGAAATTATAGTTTGAAATCCAACAGGGATATTTTAATTTGGATATTTTGTGCAGAAAGTTAAATTTGAATGTTAATTAATGATATATAGACCTCTTGAAAATGCATTCTACAAGCATTTAATTATCAAAGTGATAATTGATTACACTAAATTTAGGATTGGTACTAATAAAGAGCATATCTGCAATTTCATTCAAGTTTTGTGAGCTTAGAGAATTCACTCAGCATATCCCTATCACAAACTTATTGTTTACGCCCATGCAAAAAATATCTATTAAAAAAAACCTCCATGAAAAAAATGTCTAATAAAATATTCCAAGAGATAACACCTTACAGAGCATATAAATTGTAAGGTCAGATTATCCTGCTACTGGTAACATGTAAGCCAGTACAATCTGCTTTATGTCCTGCTGCCTTGTAGGATACCCTTTTTTAGGGAAAGGCTAGGAGAAGCCAACTCCGACTTACAGCACCCCCTGTCTTGGGGCTCTTGGTTGAGTAAAGACTAGAGATGGTGTCTCAATAAAAATACTCATCTTGGAAAGATGTTAAATGCATCTGGCTACTTTCTTGTAGAAGGCCACTTAGGCAAAGATTTAAAGGGTAAACAGAATCTCTTGACCAGCTTCACACCCCTTCTTTATCTGTTAGGTTGGTGAGATGTACTTTTAATACATTGTTTCCAGTTTAGGATGTTGAATACTAGATCTTCTTGACTGAATACATAAGTTTTGCTTGTGTCGCTGTTTTTATTACTAAGTAACTCATTCTAATATCTCATGAGAGTGCAGCTTTAAAACACAGTTTTATGGTTCTGAAGCCGGCTAGTAGTTAGGTTTCACAACCTCTGTGGTAGCTCTCAGAGTGGCTGATTCCATCAAAAATATCAAAGTATTAACAGTGCCATGTTGCGCATGGATGGTGTCACTGTTTGTACTTTTGGTGTTTGTCAAGGCCACATTTGGACCCCTTTGTTACGACTTAGGGTTTATTAATAGTAATGAGGCAATTGCTTGGGCTATTAAACAGTGTAATGAGTACTATCAATATTTTGAGTCAAGTTCTTTAACAAATTTAAAAATTTTCAGCTGTCTCATCTTGTGATCTTAGTGTTGATGGTTATCTTCTTTTGATTCGTAAAGACTCCAATAGTCACATGCTTGGTTAAAGATTTAAATTTGTAAGAACTCACTCATTTATCTGGAAACTAGGTTTCCACAGACTATTCTTTTATGTGCTTTTGTTTAACACCACTTCACTCTACCTTTAAAAAAACTACAGTGATAGAAAAAAACTACAGTGATAGAAAAAAACTACAGTGATAGAAAAAAAAAAACTACAGTGATAGAAAAAAAAAAACTACAGTGATAGAAAAAAACTACAGTGATAGAAAAAAAACTACAGTGATAGAAAAAAAACTACAGTGATAGAAAAAAAACTACAGTGATAGAAAAAAACTACAGTGATAGAAAAATAACTACAGTGATAGAAAAAAACTACAGTGATAGAAAAAAACTACAGTGATAGAAAAAAAACTACAGTGATAGAAAAAAACTACAGTGATAGAAAAAAAACTACAGTGATAGAAAAAAACTACAGTGATAGAAAAAAAACTACAGTGATAGAAAAAAAACTACAGTGATAGAAAAAGAAAAAGATTTTTTATATAACTTTTTTTTTTTATATATATACACCTTTCTTATATATTGTTCTATATTGCTCTCTTTTATCTCAAGACTCTTTCTGATAAAATTGACCAACCCCTCTTTATCTATCAGCCAATATTGTTGTTGTTGGTAACTTTAATGCTCATCACTTTGAATGGTTTGGTTCTAGTGTCAGTGATTCTCCAGGCATTAAAGCCCACAACTTTTGCCTTTCTCAATCCCTAACTCAAATAGTCAACTTTCCAACTTGCTTTCCAGACAACCAAAATCACTTATCTTCTCTACTTGACTTATGACTTGTTTCTGATCCTAGTCAGTGCTCAGTTTCTCCACATTCACCCTTAGGTGCCTCTGATCACAATTTGATCTCTCTAAAACTATTATCTCATTCTTCTTTATCATCAGAATCCCCTATCATCGAACATCTTACAACTACCTTAAAGCTGACTGGGATTCTTTCTATGATTTTCTTCGTGATGACCTTTTCGGTAGAAATCTTTTGTCTTCCTGTTGACAAATGTGCTTCTTACATAACTTTGTGGATTCAGGCTGGCATGGAATCCTTTATTCCGTCTCAACGATTCCAGGTCAAACCTCACTTTTCTATATGGTTTTCCTCACAATGTGCTGCTGCAATTGCCAATTGAAATCATTACTTCCATATCTATCAGCATAACGATTCTCCAGAAAACAGACGTCTGTTTATTACTGCTAGGAACCATTGAAAAAAGGTTTTGTCTAATGTCAAAGCAAACTATTCTCAGGTCATGATATCTCGTATTTCATCACAAAAATTAAACTCTCGTGACTTCTGGAGAATCTTTAATAGTATCTATAATAAGGGCAGTCTGTAATTCACCTCTTTTGTATGGTTCAGACTTTGTCACCTCACTCAAAGACAAAGCTGAATTATTTGCTAAGAACCTTTCATCAATATCATCTCTTAATTCCACTAGTTGCATTCTACTTTATATAGCCATCAAACAGGTTGATCCATTGCTTGACATTCATATCACTCCAGCTGCTTATCTTAAGTGATTTCCTGCTTAGACTCTTCTAAAGCTTGTGGTCTGGACAACATACCTGTTATAGTCTTGCAGAAGTGTTCTCCGGAGCTGTCGTCTATCCTTTCAAAACTATTCAACAAGTGCTTATCAGAGTCTTTCAGCCTGCTGGAAAGCAGCATCTGTTATCTCTATTTTTAAAAATTCTGGAGAGTGATCTGATTCGTCTAACTACCGTCCCATTAGTCTTCTTCCTATCATTAGAAAGTTTTTTGAATCTTTATTAAACTAACACTTTATGTCTCATCTTAAATCTAACAACTTTTTTTCTGGTTATCAATATAGATTTCGATCTTCTCATTCTGCAGCTGATTTGCAAACAGTAATAACCGATAGGTTTTATCAAGCATTAGATAAAGGTGGAGAAGTCAAGGTATTGTTCTTGACAATTCTAAAGCTTTTGATAAAGTTTGACATGCTGGCCTTCTCCATAAGCTTTCTTCTTACGGTGAATCTGGTAACATTTTTAAGATTATTAAATCCTTCCTTTTCAATCGTAGTATAAAAGTATTAAAGTTGTCCTTGATAGACAGCACTCTTCTTCATATTTTGTTACTTCAGGGGATACTCAAGGTTCAATCCTTGGCCCTATACTCTTTTTAATTTACATTAACGACCTTACAGATATTCTCACATTTAAGGCGGCATTGTTCGCTGATGATACTACCATTTATTCTTGTCACGATAAGAAGCCAACACTCTCTGATTGCTTGGAGGAGGTATTTGAGCTTGAAAAGGATCTCACTTCTAGTAAACGACCGGGGTTGACATTTGATCAGGGCTGGGGACAGTTTGATAAAATATAGCTGGGGCTGGGGTCAAGGCTGGGTTTGTGACCAGGGTAGCATAAACATTTATACATCCTTAAGTATATATTTTTAATTCAAAACTCATATTATATTTTGATGTTATTGATGATGATATATTTTTATTTTTTTTTAATTTTTAAGGTGCCCCATGAAGTCCTTGCGGTCTTATCACAAAGCACCGCTGAAGAGCATATAATAGGAAGTTCACGACTCCTTCCCAACCGATGACGCAAAACTTACCCAGAGGTGGGGGTTTGAACCACGGATCTTACTTTTCTGAGGCAAGTGCGCTACCCTTGTGCCACGGCTGCTCTGAATGATATGATAAAATTAATGTTATATTTTGATGTTGATCATAATGATGTTTATATATATGCATATATAAACATTATTATGATCAACATGATTATCATAATCATCTTTATCATCATGATCACGATCATCACCATCATAAAATAGGAACATAAAAACTCTGATGATTATCATCATCATCATGATTATTATCATTATCATGATCATAATCATCATCATGATCATGATCATCAGCTTCTAAACCTTTAGCCTTCTTCTTTTATGCTGTTTCTCATCAAACTAAAGCTCATTCATACAATATGTAAGGCACTCTCTTTAAGTTTTCTTACTACCACTACCATTTTCTGCTGAAGTTAGTACCTCTCTACATGCTGATGCCTAAATTACTTAAATCTTTGTTTAACGTTGTTCGATACAATGTTTTTTTCGAATCTGTCTAAGATTATGCCTTCTTTTTTATCTTGCTTCTTGAGTCACACCACACACCATCTGATCGTCTTTTCTATTGGCAAATACTATTCCATATAAATACTAAAGTTTATAGAACAATAAAAGGATATTATAAGCCTGCATCTATATAAATAGTAAACAGATATGTATGCATAGAAGTGCATCTTGGAAGCTTTTATTCCTTTTGGAATGAATGTTTGGAAGCTTTTATTACTTCTCCCCAACTTTAAGTCAAGCCTCATTCTACTCCACATTTTTCACCATCTTGAGCAGTTGCTTATTTAAACATTCATTTTTTTCATCTTTTTCACAAGAACAAATGTCCTTTTATTATTGCAAAAAGCTAATGTAAAAAAGTCCTGTCTGATGTTAAGCTTTTTTATTCTCAGTTTAATAAAACTTGTATTTTATCTTAGATGTTAGGTTACAGAGACTTTAGGTCTTCAACAATGACAGTATCATTAACTAAAGTAAGTCTAACATTTAATCTCTAGTTCATGTGTCTGATCTTTTTACTTCTCCCCAGAATAAAGCAGAGTTTTTGCAAAGAAATCTTACCCTAATTTGACTCTTGAATATAATGGTATGGCCATGATATTCCCGACAGTTAAACAGATTAACCCATTGTAATTCAAATCACTCTGGCTTCCAATGCTTAGTTAATTCTTAATTAAACACTTCTACAGTTTGTGCTCCAAAATAGATTTCCATCATAGTACAAAAAGTGTTCTCCAGATCTCTCTTCAATTATTGCTAAACTTTTATAAAGTGCTAAATAAGTGGTTTCAATTTTTCATAACTCTAGAAATCAATTGATCTCTCCGACTATCCTACAATTAGCTTTTATTATCTTATTAGTTCCTTCATATAAAGGTTTTGAGGTTAATAAATTATTTTTTCTAACTGCAGTAGTAAATTTATTATTTAAGACCTACCATCTTATTTATTCTAAGTAACTTGAAGGAACCACAAGGTTCTCATTTTGCTCCTGTGTTGTTACTTATCTACAATAACGATCTTCATAAAATCTAAAGTGGCTCTATTTCCTGGCAACTCAACTTAATACTCTTGACAAAAAATCTTCACTTTTTTCTATAACAGCCTATAGCTTGCAGTGGCTTGTGGACTTCAAAAAAATATTGCAATATTGTTGGCATTCCTATATTGATAAATAAGAACCCTCTTACTCTCAGACAAATTCTAAAAACACATTGTAGATGTAATTAGACCTGCTTTACTCCCAAGCTTGAGCCACTTTTTTGTAATTATTGTATTCCCATTATTGTAAGGTTACATTTCTTTCTTTTTTCTACAAATACCATGGTCAATACGCAAACAAACTATCATCTATTATAATAAACCAAAACTCATTCTTGCTTGTTTTTTATTCAACAAGTTGCATACTTTTACTTTATCTGTCCCTTCATGCTACAAAAACTTTTATTAATCCAGTTTTTTTCCTTGAACATCAAAAAAACCTCATAACTATTAGCCATCTTCATGTTTTTCTTTTAAACACAACCTACAACTTTTCAAGTCTTTAGTTAACAATTACCTATCATTTTTACTTATTCTCTATTTTAACTCATAACTTAATAGTGGTTGCTTGCAATCTTGTTGGAAGTAAACTAGAGTTTGAAAATATATAAATTTATGCCAATATTTAATAAATAGTAAATGTAAGAATAAAATTATAATAAATAAAGTATTATAAATTTCTTTCTAACCTCCGATATCAACCCCTGCTAAATCTTATAGTTTAGCCAGGGCCGGGTTTGAAAAAGTCTCATTTTTAGCTGGGGCTGGGGCCTCCGTCACTTACTACACACTTCTGCTACAGCATGAGGCTCGCAGTGGCTGGTGAACTTTAATTCTGATAAAACTCAACTTTTTTCGACCAATCGTTATCGCAATAATTTAGATCTTCCTATATTTATGAACAGTAATGTACTCCATGAGTTATCTACATCTAGGATTAACTCTTACTTTCAATTTTTCTTGGAAACCATATATCAAATCAATTGCAAAATTAGCATCTGCTAAGGTTGCATCTCTTTATTTTGCTCACCACTTTCTTACTCTGGATTCTATTCTTTATCTCTACAAATCTCAAATCCGGCCTTGTATGAAATAATGTTACAATATCTGGGGCAGATTTTCTAATGATGCCCATTCTATTTTAGACAAAATGCGAAAAAGAATTGTAAACATAGATGGACCTGCTCTTGTAGCCAACCTCCGACCATTATCACATTGTCGTAATGTTGCTTCTCTTTCTCTTTTCTATAAATACTCTAATGGGCACTGCTCTAACGATCTAGCATCTCTTGTGCCATCCACTAAAATTCATTCTCGTGTTACTTGGCATTCAAATAAGTCTCATCCTTTTTCTGTGACTGTTTAGCCATTTTTGTAACAGGCTTTTCACAATGTGATTGACCACACTAAGAATTTAATAGAGCTGCATAGGAGGAAGTACTTCCAAAACAACTGTTTGGTTAGGAAAAGGAAGCAAAGGAGAATAAACAGCATTGAAAAAAGCTTTGGCATTTTTCAAATCACCTCCAGATTGGACAAAACTCTAGTATTGCTGTTTAAAGTCTCCAAAGGTGCAAAGTTTTCCACATGCCAAAAGTTTTGGAGACTCAATTCAACACCAACAACATGAGCATTTGCTACTATGAGATTGATATCCACATACTATGTTTGCAAGCTTCATGTAACACAAGATAGCCTAGGAGCTGAGAGAGCAAGCTTTTTCCACATCAATGAGTTGAAAAACTGCCATGACATTTTTAAAGTTTTCTGGATTATTTTTTGATTCACTATCTGTAATTGCCACTACCAGCTGCTTTTTAACCCCTGTGCTTTTATAGCCCTCTAGTGACCAAAGCTTGACTGACTTTTGAAGAAGACTATGTGGCTCAGACTCATCAAGCTTTAATTCAATAAAGCTTAAACTCACTTTTAAGAAAGAGCCACCACTATCTATTTCAAGCTTTAGAATATCCTTGCTTTCAAGTTCTCTTGATGATACAATTTTTCTTTAAACACATCCTGGCAATGAACTACTTGGTGATTTTCTGAACTGGCAGCAAGTTTTAGGGAGTTTATGGTGAAGTATTCTCTCAATGCCTTGTCACTGCCAGCAAGTTTTTGCTGAAAGTTGATTTCAACAGCTTTACCAGGCTAATCTGGTTGAGAGCAGATCAAAGTTTCCTCATTTCAGTATTTGAAAGCCCCGTTTTTCTCTTAGATTGATACCAAATTTTGAACATTCAAAGGACAAAGAAAGAGTTGCTGTGCAGCTGATGATTCTAAAATTTACATTATAAATTATATTAATTACATTTTTTAATGTCAATCAGATTAAAATAGTAATTGGAAAAAATATAATTGTACTTTTACCTATCTTAAAGCCAATGGCATTCCTCGCGGTTGGCTGACCCATGCTGCTCCTCTTGGTGATGCATCTTTGCCTAAAATCACAGTGGATGCTCTGCACCTATTATTTTTGCCAATGCAAGTTCTCTGAGGTTCAAATGACATTTTCCTTATGTACAATGGTGAGGATATCCAGGAGCAAGCACAGATAAGCAAGTTCATTGAATTGTAGAGGGTGTTTCACTTTTCCATAGGTTTTGGCAACTTTGCAAATCAAATAATCACACTCTGCTGTATTACCTGAATCTTGATTTCACAATGGTTTGGATAATTAAGTATATTACTATGAGGACCATTTTGTAACCAACAGTATTTCCAAAGCTGATTACAATGAGTTCCATGTTGACGCTTAAGTTTAATGCTATTTGTAATTGTTTTACAAATTGCTTGATTAAAAAAGTAAAATACATTTTTTGTTTATTGTATTGTTTTTTAAACCCATATTTTCTGTTGAAGAAATATAGCTAAATTTTGCTAAACTATTTGCAAGAATGATACAATCATTCAAGTTTTTTTTCAATTCACTTTATGATTGATTTATTTATTAGTTTGCTACTTCTTGTTGCAATATTTTTCATTTTAATTTGTATCCAAATTTAGTTTACAAACATAATACAAATCTTATGCAAAATCTTAAGCAAAGGCTAGGAGAAATAAACTAAGACTAAAAATTCCCCTGCGTTGGGGCTCTTGGTTGAGTAAAGGCTAGAGATGGTGTCTCGATAAAAACACTCATCTTGGGCAGATGTTAACTGCATCCAGCTCAACATCCCCTGCCTTGGGGCTCTTGGTTGAGTAAAGGCTAGAGATGGTGTCTCGATAAAAATACTCATCTTGGGCAGATGTTAACTGCATCCTGCTACTGTCTTGTAGAAGGCCTCCTAGGCAAAGACTTTAGGGGTAAGCAGAAAAATTCTGCTAACCAGCCTCGAACCCCTTCTTCATCTATTAGGCTGGCGTAGATGTAACCTGTGTTACATTGTTTCCTGCCTAGGATGATGAATGCTGGATCTCCTTGACTCTACTCATAGAATTTTGCTTATGCCTCCTTGATAATGGCTATGCAACTCTTCCTGTTATCTCCATATGAGGGTACAGCTCTAAAACTCAGTTTAATGGTTCTGAGGCCGGCTGGTAGTAAGGTTTCCCGAACTCTGTGGTAGCTCTCAGAGAGGCTGATTCCATCAACAGCTGCAAAATATCAGAGTATTAACAGCGCCATGTTGCGCATGGATGGTGTATCTGTTAATGCTTTTGGTGTGCATTGTCCAAGCCACATAAGGAGCCCTATGTCACGGCTTAGGGTTAATTAACAGGACTGAGACAACTGCATAGCTCATTGATTAGGAGGCTGTGCTCTATCTATGAATGAGTCTAGTTCTCATTAAATCCAAATCATGACCAAATTAACCAAAATATTCGCGGTCTACGAAGCTACTTTCCATCAGTTGAGTCTTACTTCCTGCAAAATTCACCAGACTTGCTTGCACTCAGTGAAACAAATTTAAGTTCTGCAATTCCTTCTTCAGATGTCAAAGTTGATGGGTACTATCCTTTGATTCGTAAAGACTCCAACAGTCACATGCTAGGTTTAGGGGTATACATACGCATTAATTCCCCTATTTGTCGTAAAATCAGGTTCGAATCCTTTGACCATTCTTTTATGTGCTTTCGCCTAGCACCTCTTCACTCTATCACCTTTCTCTTTGTTCTTTATCGTTCTCCTTCTTCCCATGATTGCACTCTTTTAGATGTTATCTCTGATCAAATTGACCATGCCCTCTCTCTTTACCCCTCTGCCAATATTGTTGTTGTTGGTGATTTTAATGCCCATCACACTGAATGGCTTGGCTCTAACACCACTGATCCTGCTGGCACTAAAGCCTTTAACTTCTGCGTTTCTCAATCTCTTACTCAGACAGTTAACTTTGTGACTCGTTTTCCTGACAACCCTAATCATTTACCTTCACTCCTTGACTTATGTCTTGTCTCTGACCCTAGCTTATGTTCAGTTTCTCCCTTTTCTCCCTTAGGTGGTTCTGACCATGCAATGATCTCTATAAATCTTTCTTCTCGTACTTCTTTTTTGGGCTCACCTTATCATCGCACCACCTACTACTACCCTAAAGCTGACTGGGATTCCATTTGTGATTTTCTTTGTGATGGTCCTTGGGCTGATGTTTTTTCTCTCTCAGCTTACAAATGCGCTTCCTACGTAACCTCCTGGATTCAGGCTGGAATGGAAGCTTTTATTCCTTCGCGTCGGTTTCAAGTCAAGGCTCATTCTACTCCATGGTTTTCTCCTTCTTGTGCGGCTGCTATATCTAATCGTAATCATTTTTTTCATCTTTTTCAAAAGACTAACTCTCTTGAGAACAAACGGCTATTTATTATTGCAAGAAATCGATGTAAAAAGGTGCTTTCTGATGCTAAACTCCATTATTCTCAGTTCACTAAATCTTGCATCTTATTGCAGAAGTTAGGCTCTAAAGACTTTTGGAAAATCTTCAACAGCATTATTAACAAGGGTAGATCTAACATTCCATCTCTCATTCATGGGACTGATCTTATTACCTATCCCAAGGATAAGGCAGAACTATTTGCAAAGAACTTTTCTTCTAATTCCACTCTTGAATCTTATGGACATTTTCTTCCTTCCATTCCAGTCAAACAGGTTGACCCATTGTTAGACATTCAAATCACTCCAGCTTTTGCTGCTAAAGTCATATCTCAATTGAACTCGTCTACAGCTTGTGGTCCAGACAACATTCCTGTCACAGTCTTGCAGAATTGTTCTCCAGAACTTTCTTCAATTCTCTCTAAACTATTTAACAAGTGTTTGACTAAGTCTTGTTTTCCTGTTTGTTGGAAAATGGCATCTGTGGTTCCAATATTCAAAAACTCTGAAGAAAATTCTGACCCTTCCAATTATCGTCCGATCAGTCTTCTTTCTGTTATTAGCAAGGTCTTTGAGTCTTTGATCAACAAATTCCTCACATCTCATCTTGAGTCAAATAAACTGCTGTCAGACAATCAATACGGTTTTCGATCCTCTCGCTCTACGGCCGACTTGCTAACTGCTGTAACTGAAAGATTTTATCGTGCATTAGATGGAGGCGGTGAGGCTAGGGCTATTGCTCTCGACATATCTAAAGCTTTCGACAAAGTTTAGCATGCTGGTCTTCTCCATAAGCTTGCTTCATATGGTGTTTCTGGGAAAGTTTTTGAGATTATCAAATCATTTCTTTCTAACTGGTTTATTAAAGTCATCCTTGAAGGCCAACACTCTTCTTTATTTCCAGTAACTTCTGGGGTTCCCCAAGGTTCCATCCTGGGCCCTGTTTTGTTTCTTATCTACATAAACAATCTTCCTGACAACCTTTCATCTAAAGTAGCTCTTTTTGCTGATGAACTTTATACTCCTGTCTTGACAAAAAGTCTTCTCTTTTCGATCGCCTGGAACAAGCAGCTGATTTTGAATCTGATTTCACTTCAGTAATATATTGGGGTTCACAGTGGCTTGTGAATTTCAACTCTAAAAAAACCCAATTGCTTACTGCAAACAACTAACGTAATATGGTCAACATTCCTATATTAATGAATGGCAATCCTCTTACTGAGTCCTCCTCTTTACATCTTCTTGGATTATCGCTTACTACTAACCTTTCATGGAAACCATATATACAATCGATTGCTAAATTAGCTTCTGCTAAGGTTGCTTCTCTTTATCGTGCTCGCCATTTCCTTACTTCTGATTTCATTCTCTACCTCTACAAATCTCTTATTTGTCCCTGTATGGAATACTGTTGTCATATTTGGGCTGGTTCTTCTAACGATTCACTTTCTCTTCTTGACAAGGTCCAAAAACGCATTGTAAATGTTGTTGGACCTGGACTATCTGCTAAGCTTGAACCTCTTTCCCATCGTCGTAAAGTTGCATCTCTTTCTCTTTTCTACAGATACTATCATGGTCACTGCTCAAAGGAGTTATCATCTCTAGTTCCATCAACTAAAATTCATTCTCGTTTTACTCGTCATTCAGCTAAGTATCATTCGTTTACTGTATCTGTCGCTGCATGCTCTAAAAACTTTTATTCATCTAGTTTTTTTCCCCGCACTTCAATCCTTTGGAACTCTCTCCCATCTTCATGTTTTCCTGACTCATACAACCTTCAACTTTTCAAGTCTTCTGTCAACCGTTTCCTTGCTCTATAACTCTGTTCTTTTTTTTTCCTAGTAACTCCCAACTTAAAAGTGGTTGCTTGCAGCCTTGTTGGGAGTGAATGCAAATTAAAAAAAAAAAAAAAAAAAAGTACTTTTTAGCGAAGTAAATCGAAGCAAATTTTTACACAAGCAAGACTTATTATTGTCTAAACCCAACTTTTATTTTAATTCAAAGTTATCTAATCAAAATTTAAATTGCATAAACTTTAACATAAAGTTGCCACATAACTTGTTTTATACACTGCAAAGATTTCTAGTTTTTTAAGTTTTTAAATATTTTTAAAATGTTAAAAATTGAAGAAGGTCAATCACAAAAAAATAGCAAAAACTGAATTGTTTATTGAATTTTTCTTGAAAAAAATTAGGAATAATAGGTTAAACAAAAAATATATAGAATTAAACAACTTAAACACCACTAATTGTCATTAAATAAATAATATAATATGCAACATATAAAAACCCTTAATTTACCTGTGCTTTAACCTGATTGTTTTCTGTGCGCAATAATGACAGTTCTTCTAATTGTTTTTCTATGATTGACTTAATGGATAACTCCTTGTTAGATGCTTCCTCTTTATACTTACGATATTCATTTATGTTTTCTTCTAAGTCAGCCTTAACTTTATTTAATTCAGCCTCTAAGTCAACAGCAGCAAGTGAAGTTGATGTTGACGAAACCTCACCCTAAGTATAATTTCACATAAATATATGCTAAATCTGTTTTAATTTATAACAAATAAAATAAACTCTTATTGAGATTCATGGATTATGAAATTATTAAAATTGATAAAAAAACGTAACAAACAAATAAAACTCTACACACCACCATAGTATTTCCAGCTTTGCAAAGAAGTTTATACATATCTCTTTGACGTATAATTTGTTGCATCTGAAAAAATGATTTGATAAATTAAGAACTTCAGAGTGCAGTTGTTATTATATAAATAATGAAAACTTTTTCAACTACCATTTCTTGTTGAGTTTTTTCATTTTCTTTCAGAGTATTAAGATCATCCCGTGCATTAGCAAATTTTCTTTTTAATTCTTGAATGCTAAAAACAATAAAGTTGAACTATTTCAAAATAAAACTTTTTTTTTTTAATGACACTAAATCCACTGTATTAATTAAAAATAAAAGCATATTTACTAAAATAAAACATTATTAATAATTGCTTTATCACTTAATTTTACATTCTGTAATCGCATTTGCAGTGGTTAAATGACAATTTTCATGAGATTATGGAAATATTTGACTTGTTTTAAATTTTCTTTCTTTATTTAAATAGCTACAGATTTCATATTTTAATTACATTAATTTTAATATTTTATTAATAAATATTTAATAACAGAATATTTGATTGAAAAAATGAAACGTAAACAACTGTTATAACCAATGACAAAGTTAAATATTTAAAAGTGGATTGTAAATTACACAACTGGATAATACTGACACTAAAAGATAAAAATCAAAAAATATATAGAACATGTAATTCTTAGGTAAATAACATGTAATTCAAACCTCAAAGTACATTATAATACAAAATCTTTTTTTTTTTCTGGAGGCTAAATATGTGTCTTCTTGTAGATATTCTTTTCATAGTTCTTTTATCATAAATTGTTTAAAACTAACAAAATAATAATCAAATATCTATATGTTTTAAATTCAAATCTTATTTGTATGTTTTTTTCCTCAATTAATCAAAATGATAATCTTATTAAAATTTTATATCAACCATATTAAAAATGTCTACAGAAAAAGGTTGATAAGAAGTGTAAATAACATTTTAGAATTCAAATCCTAAGTTTAAAACTTTTTAAGGTTAGAAAAATAGATTAAAATATATTTATAACTATGAGAAATCAGTTATTTTTTATTAGAATCATTATTCTTTTAATTTTTGGCCTCATTAATAATGCTTTTAACTTGGGTACAAGCAAAGTTTAAAGGGTACAAAGCGTACTTTGAAACAAGAAGGTTAATTAAATTTAAAACAACTCATTAAACTAAAAATCTTTAAATTTTTAAAAACATACATTTCTGAACCACCTTCTATCTCCAATTTCTCTTGCTCTTCACTTAGTTCACGAACTGTAACTAATAATCTTTTATTTTGTGATTGCAATTCCTCTATGCTCCTTTAAGAAGAAAAAAAAACATTAAAAAATTAATAATTTTGAAATGGTAATTATTGCTGATATTTCAATACAATATTTGAAACAATATAAAAAATATTTCAGAAAATTCTTCCAAGTTTCAAAAAACGCACAACTTACTTAAAAGTAACAAGATGATCACTTATGACTTGACAAGAACTTGATACCATAGAATCATTAGTCAAAAGCTCAGGTAAACTGTTAGAAGAACTTACAACACCACCACGAGCTTCTTCAATTTCTTTTAGTAATACACAAACCTATGAAAAATTAAAACTATAACTTTAATATATCATTAAACCAAAGTTAAACCATTATTACAAAGAAAAAATAAACTTATATTATTCTCCAAAACTAGTAGCTGAAAGAAACTAAAAAAAAAATTGTTGCAAAACAAAATGTAAATGAAGACTTAATAGTTTGTTTTTGCTTTTATTTAGTCATTTAGGTGTTCCAAGAAGTTCTGAAAGTCTTATCACAGAGCACATTGGAATAGCATTCAACCAGAAAGTTCACGCCCCCTTCCTTACAACGATGTATGTATGGCCAGAGCTGGCTTCGAACCACAGATCTGTAGATCCTTAAATTAGAACCTCCAGTTCTGAAGTTAGAACTCTAACCACTACACCACAGCTGCTTATACCTGTCTGCATTAAAGTTCAAAACTATCAAAACCGCTTTATTTAACCAATAAGCAAAAGAAGATAAAAGAGCCGATAAAAAATCTTAAGCTATAATAGATATACATAGATAGCAACAAAACTAAAATATCATTAATAGATATACATAGATAGCAACAAACAAAACTAAAATATCATTAGGCACAAACTAAACAAATTGACAATAAACTTCAAAAACTTTTTTATACCATTTCAAGCATTACATGATTTATAAACCTATGCACTCAAACTGAGTTGCAACCAAATGAAATGCTGGTTTCAGGTGTGTAATTTAAGTGTTTTCCTGCTGAGTCACAGATCAGAGATTAGAAAAATAAATAAGAATTATTGTATAATACAGCATTAAAATATAAAAAATAAAATATAAAATATTTTAAATAAGTGAATACATAAACATTTTAATAATACTGATGAGATAAATATTTTTAAGATAAAGACTAAATATTACTAAGCGCAGATCCATGTTATCAAATATGGTCTAATTAATACCACAAATGCTATTTTACATTTATCTATCTTGCACCCACACTTATTATGAAACATAAACAGCCATCGATGACAAATAAACTTTTCATCCTAATTAAGAATATAAGAAAACTCTGGTTTATTAATCTCCATAGCAAATAAAAACTTTTATCAGAGAATAAAAATAAAATTAAAGGCTACACAATTCTTTCAAGCATAAAGTAGCCAATCATACCCCCAAACATTTTTGCAAATATATTTTTTGCTTACATAAATAGAAAACGCAGAGACATTAATAGAACCTCTATTACCAACATCTTAAACAAACAACTCCAATCAGTCTTCTAAACTGAAAAAGCATGCAATGTCATGCCAGACTTAGCTTGATGTGCCTTGAACTCTGCTAGACATAAATACAATCTTACAAATATAGCATACTTTCTTTTTTTTCATACATAGCATCCATTTTTCGAAATGTTATTATAGGCAGAAGCAGCTTATAGAAGAAACAAATTGAATTCAAAAAAAATGAAACTTTTTTGAGATCCCTAATAAATTTTTTTTTTTAGATCCCAAATTAATTTATATTATTACAAAAAACTTTAAAAAGAATGAAAACAAATATAAAAAACTACTTAAGTCAGAAACCTGCTTGCTTAAATCAACTGATAGATTGTGTAATCTTTTTTCTTCTCGTTTGTAATATTCAAATTTTCTTTCATAATCACTAAGCTGATTTTGATGATGCCTACATTCCTGTAAAATAACTTAATATGAACATCAAAGATAAAAAAAAGAAACCAAAATAATTCCAAAAAAATTTAAGTTGCTTAACAACAAGAAAAATATCAATATCTTCAAATAAAATATCAATATCTTTAGATACATACTTAATATTTACTTTTATTTAAAAAGTTATTTACTTTTTATTCATTCTTACTCGCAACATAAAAGATTGCTTGACATTTACTTCTTGCTAATAAAGTAAAAGTAAATTTTGTGCAAAAAAGATAAATATTACCTTAATATTTTGCTCAAGCTTATAAGATAAAGTTTCAATTGTCTTAATAGCATGATCATACTCTTCTTTTTGCTGCAAAAGTACAGGTGCCTTTTCTTCAACTTCCTTTAAATAAGAAATTAAAACAACTTTAAATTAAATAAATTGATAAGCTATTAATTTTTACTTTTACAAACTTATAAAATACACAGACACAAAATGTTTCTGTTCTTGTAGAATGCTTGTTTTATAATGAAGTAAATTTTAAATTTTAACAATTTATTTTTAATAAATTATTTTTATTAAATTAATTTTGTTTTAATTTTATCTTAAAATGGAATTGTAAATTTATATATGCTTCAGTAAATACTTTTGCCAATAATAATTAATTATTATAAGCAAATAATTAAAAACAAAATAAATTACTAGAGGGTTATTTAAAAAATACTGATGAAAAAATATCATTAAAACGCATAAAATTTAGCCAATAACAACTAAATCATATGATTTAGCAAACAATAATATTGGATTTATAAGAGAATGGGAGCAAGGTAGAAAACTTCAAAAAGTTCTTAGTTTTGTAGCTGGATAAGTTTTTTTGCAAAATTTCATAAGGACTTATAATTTTTTTCTAAAAAATTTAAATTAAATATCTAAAATGATGGACTTGAAAATCAGTTTATAATAATATAATAATTTATAATATGGAACCATTCAGTTTTTAAAATGAAACCCTTTTGATGCAATGCATTAAATTAGTGAATACTTAAAACCAAAATAACTTATTTATAAAATAATATAAATGAGATCAATATTTAAAAAATTTAAATCCTTAATTATTCAAATGAAGCAAAAATTAAAAAAAATACTTAAGAAAGTTAACTTTTGTACATTTAGTAATTTTTATAAAAAGTTTATTTTTATTTTCAATTATAAATCATTAGTATTAAATTCAAGCACTTGCTGAATATTAACACTTCCAATGCAAAGTATCAAAATAATCTTCATAAATTAAATAAGTAGTTGGATATCGAAAGCTTTTTGATTAATAAATAAAAAGTAAATAATAAATTAAATAATCTTCATAAATTATATAAGTATTAAATTATATAAGTTTGTATTTACAAATCAAAGAACTGGATTGTATCAATATCAGCTATTATAAAAATAAAAAACAGGATACTATAAACATTTTAGAAAACACATTGAGCCCAAATATTAAATCAAACAATTTGAAATTGTAAGCAATAATTAAACTTACTCTCAATATTTGTTCCATATACATCTTGAGTCGTGAATTTTCTTCTTTTTCGCTGGCAAGTTGATCTGATATTTTAACGTACTCTGTGTAAATCTAAAGATTTTTGTACAAATAAAAAGATATAAAAGTAAGAAAATTAGTTTCAAAAAACTATAAAAATAATTTTTATCATAGATTTAAATTTAAAAAATTATTTTTGATTGTCTTTTTTAAAACAATTTTAGACAACTAAAATAATTTATTTGACTATATTTTATATTGTCCCTATATGAAAACGTTTGTGTGATGCATATGTATACTTTTATGTATAACTTTTATTACATAATCATATTTATTTGTTCTTAAGTATAGGCACTTTTAGTTGAATCGGATAAGGCATTTTCATCATAGTCAGAATGTCCATATTTTGAAACCCACGCCTTCCTAAATTTTTAAATGTTTTTTAACTCACCTCCTCCTTTTTGGACTACCATGTCATTGGAGAACAAAAATAGATGTTTCCATATAGGGACAATATATACTTGCTACATTAAAATTAAAATTAAATTAAACACTTTTAACATCTTTACATTGCTTGCAAGGCTTGTCATATTTTGAACTAATTGTCATTTCTATGTTCCTTTAAGTACTATATATGTTTATAGTTAGTTTGCTATTATATACTACATGAAGATATCTCTGTGTAGAAAGATGTATCAATGATATGGCATCACATCTGCTATTTTAGGATATTTAGTTTTTGACTTGTTAATTAGATTGTTTTAAAAAATAATAATAACCATGCCAGCTATCTCAGGAAACGAGTGCAGTTTTTTGTCTTATATGTCCACGCATGAGTATTTTATTTTAGACAACTTGGTCACAAGCATTTGCAAGCTTTTTTATATCAAATGTTGTGAAAATTTTAAAAATAAAGAAAGAAAAACTAACAAAATAGGAATTAAATTAATATTAAATTATAGGATGAAATATTTTTAACATCTTTTCAAAGATTGTTGAACAACGATCTATGAAAAAGTGTTAAAAATATTTTATCTTATAAATTAAAGCAAAATTCATAATTTTTACTTTTAAGATGGCTTGATAATATAAATGAACATGTTGCTTGCTTCAACATTTTTATTATCATATAACAAATGATATATATATATATATATATATATATATATATATATATATATATATATATATATATATATATATATATATATATATATATATATACAGGGCTCGAAATAGCCGCCGGACATCGGACATTGTCCGACATTGGTCCGGTAAAAATCATCATAAATCGGTCATTTTGTCCGACTAATATTTTTTGTGAAATTTTCTTAAAATTATTTTAGTTATTTAAAAGTTATTGAAATGTTCAGTATATTATATATAAACTTTCTTTTGTATTTTATTTTTTAACCAAAAATGCCCAAGAAAACGAAAGTGTGCACAATGTGATGAAGTTCGTCATTCTTTGAGATTATTCAGACAAAATGAAAACAGTATTATGCCGCAAGAATTTTATTTAATGAGCAACGCTTTTTTTAACGGGGGTTAACATCAACACTTTTTTTACATTTTTCTTTTACATTTTTAAAATATCTTCCCCGTAAATATTAATATTTTGTAAAAAATAAAATTTAATACAACATGTTACGTTTTTAATAGTTTTCTGTTTACTGTGATTTAATTTTGAATTTGAAATTTTCGTAAGGTAAAGCTATTTGTTACTTTTAATTAAACTTATTTCTTATCTTATTCAATTTTGTATTATAATTAAATAGAGATAGTTAATACCAATACTCTAAAGTAAAAATGGTTAGCGCGATAGCAAACACAACTATTTATTATTATTATTTTATTTAAAACTGTTTTTATTCTTTTAGAAATGTTGTCGTTTTTTTCCAAAAAAGTCACAAGTTTTTAACTTGTAAGTCTAAACATGAAAGTATAACACGTTTTTTTTTTATACTTTCATAATCTAATTAACACCGCAATACTAATGACTAAGGGTGCACTGTTGCATCGGTCTTGGTAACCATCGGCCGATGCCGATTGTTTTGAAAAATGAGTCTTTTTAATTTTGTGTTTCTATATTTTATAAAAAAATATAATTGTTATATTTTTTTATACAATATAGAAACAAAAAAATAAAAAAAATTGACTTTTTTAAACAATTGGCAAAGTCCAAGACAATTTCGTTCATTAGACCACAAAGAATTCATCACACTAAAAGTTCGTTCACATTAAGAATTTGAAACAGGTATGGAGAATACAAAGGGTACTACTTTGAAAAGTTCGCCACCCCTACCACTTTTTTTCGGCAAGTTTTGTAAAAAAACTACTCCATCAATCCACCACATTTGTGTTGGTCTCTACCAGCGCTGCTTGGACAGAATACTTACGCAGAAGACAGTAGTCTTCATAGTATTTATTTTGATCTACATCAATGCAAAACTTGACTGCTTGTTAGTCAAATAAGGTCCAGACCACTGCTTCATTCAAAGTTAAGATACTCATGCTTTGAAATTCTGAATTCTGGAAGTTGTACCATTTATCTAAGTAATTTAAGCATTTGCTGTATAATTCATCAATGTCTCTTTCAAACTTTTGTTTTTTCACTATAAAATTAGTATTGTTTGCGATCTGCAATTTTCTTATTACGAATATAATTTCATGTAACTCCACACCCCGGTGGAAGTAGGTTCAAATAAAAAAAAATGTCCCAGAGTCATGTGATACTTTTTTGGATCCATACTGACCTCTACTTTCAGAAAATAACACCATTGAAAAAAAATTTTGAGATCCAAGAAAAAAAAAGACATTTTTGTAAACCAAAAAAGCCAGTATTTTTCCTTGTATATCCATTAAGTATTTTATTCGATCACAAATTGTTCGATGACTATTGCAAATTTTAAAAGCTTTAAAATATTTACAATAGACAGGCAAACATTTTAACATAAGTTTTTGTGCGTCAAGATTTATTAAGAAAAAAAACATTTTGTATTTTTGTTTATTGGAAAGAGAATTTATGTTGGTTTTTCTTCAACATTTATTTTTATATATGTATTAAACTATTAAAAATAAATGTATTATATTATATTATAATATTATAATATATTATATATTTATATTAAATGTATTATATTATATATTATGTTATTATATATTATAAATCTATGCAAACCAAAGTTAACCATTAAACTTGATATTTCCTTCAATATTCCTATAAGGAAGCATATGTGGCATAGAACGAAAAAGAATCAACAAAAGTACATACTCTAGTCATCCATGTACCAGCTTTTTTTGGATCAACGGCTGACAAATACCCTAGAAAAGGTCTTGGCTTTTGGTCAGAACAGGCTTCTGAATCTGTTCATTATGACTTCAAAAAGTTTTGTCACATTGTACCAATCAAAACTGCTGAGATCGGTTATTGTTTATAACAGTATACAAACATATTTCAAGATTTAATTTTAAAGGAGAGTAGTAGACAAACATATTTCAAGATTTAATTTTAAAGGAGAGTAGTAGACAAACATATTTCAAGATTTAATTTTAAAGGAGACTTTTATGTTTTTAGAAGACTTATACATACTTTTAATCTTATATTTATAATTCACATGTATTTAAATATCAAAGTCTTAATATAGTTTCATTTGTCATAGGAAATAATTAAATAGAGGTCAGTACAGATTTTACCAAAAAAATCACATGACCATGGGACATTTTTTCTGGTTTGAACCTACTTCTATCGGGGTGTGACTCGGAACTAGTAGTTTGATCTAACTCTAAAGTTAGTACATCACTTTGAAAGACCTGTATAACATTATGTAAGAAGCAGCAATACAATTTAGGAATGGACTCAATTACGTCATCTTGAAATGCATCCTATACTACTTTGTGGCATTCTCCTTCTCCCTTTACAAAATATGACCACAACACAGACTATACCAGAAGTATTCTTTCCAGTGCTGGAAGTAAGGATAACCATCTTATTGGTACCTGTTTTGCTAGAGAATCATGTTTTTAATGCGTGTAAACTATCTGCAAAACATGTAAACTATCTGCAAAAAATATAAAATTTTAGGATATTTTCGCTAGATATTCCAGGAGATTTCAATGTTTTTTTCAAACTACTTCCAGGAGATGGGAGTTGATATCGAAATCCGGGAGACTTCCGTGCAATCCAGGAGTGGTGGCAACCTTATTGGTATTTTAAAGTATTCGCATTTTATTTTTAATGAAGATTATAATCAATTTATAAATAGATTTTATCAGTTACCAATAAGATATTTTTAAATGTAATTTATGTTCATAAATGTATCACCTCAAAAGAAATTTCCACAATATTGAATTAATAAAAAAACAAAAAATATTGAAAATAGTTTTTTTAAACAAAAGCACTTCTCCCTTTTTTAAAAAAGAAAAGTTTTAATTTCCTTTTGCTTATAATAATCTAAGATAATCTATGATGGAGAAACTTATATTTTACACAATGAATTAGAAAAAAACTTCTTTAATTAAAATCGTGAAACTATTTTACATTCATTTGAAACTAAATTTTACATTCAACATTTTACTAGTTTATAGAAAAAGAGGTGGAAAAAGTAAAAAAAAAAATTGTACTCAAGTAAAGTATTGTTACTTGAGTGAAATTTTACTCAAGTTCAAGTAAAATTTACCGGTCGAAAAGTTTACTCAAGTACAATGTAGTTTATTAAGAATATTAAATGTAAATATTAGAATGAATTAATACGCATGTAAGAATGAATAAATACGCATATAAGAATGAATAAATACGCATATAAGAATGAATAAATATGCATATAAGAATGAATAAACACGCATATAAAAATGAATAGACGTGCAAATAAAAGTAAATAACCCTGTAAAAGACTTTATATTAAATATAATTTTTATGAATTTAAATTCAAACTCTCAGTCGCATTTAAATGCGACTGAGAGTTTTTATGACCTAATTTTTCTAAATAAACATTACATAAACAAAGTTAAAAGATAGTTTAAATATTCAAAAAAAAATGTTTTAGAACTGAACACTTTCAACATTTACAAAAAAAGCGAGTTGCGAAGTGCTTCTTAACAAAACGAAGTACTTCTTTAAAAGTTTTATTTTTAAAAAAACATTTTTTTTTTGGCAGATTTAGTTCTATTACTTGATCTCTATATCCTTAAAGGGACTACCAAGTCCAGAGACATTTTGTGTTCATATTAAAGAGAAGGTTAAAAAAAAAACGTTTGAACAATTTTTTTTTGATTAAAACTAATTAATAAATGTATACCAAGAAAAACAAATCTTGTTGTTTTAGTTAAAGCTCGTCTTCTCCATTTTCTGGGGTATTTTGAGCATGTAAAATAAACACGATTTTCCAGGCGCATTATACAAACTTGATAATTTATTTAAGCACGTTTAATTCATAGGAGTTTTAGTGCATGACGTCATTGGAAACATGCTAGAAATTCTTTAAAAATTTTACTATTAAATTTTACTTAAATAGCTAACTAAAGTTACTTATTTTATTAAAAGTTTATTTTATTAAATGTTCGTTAGTTTTTTACAAATCTAACGAACAATTAATTAAACCAAGCACTAAGAAAAGATATAAAAATTAAGAATATATTAATAAAATATATAATTTGTAATTAACTTTCAAAATTTTGACAATTTAAAAAATATATATTATAAAACATTTATTTTTGTAAAAAAATAATAATAGTTTAAAAGATTTACGGCCTTGCAGATATGGCTTCGAGAATGAGCCATAATATTAAAGTAAAAGTTCATTTGATAATATATTCTTAAAAAAAATTATGCTAGATATCTCAAAACGCAACAAATCGTAAATAACACAATTCCTAAAACATTTCAACAGAATACTCTAGAACTTTATTTTGCTTAGTCAGCGTATTTTTTGAACCAATAGAATTAGTTTGTTTGCAAATTTGGCGGGTTTTTAGTGTTCGCGAATGTTCTTTTTATTCTTCCGCAAGATGTTTAAGAACATCCAAGTTAATTATGTTTCCATGTATGTTTGCAAAATAAAAATTAATATATATTAATTTTTTTAATTTTTAAGCCCATGCCATAATATATATTGGATGTTATAATAATGGAAATATAAATAATGAAATAAGATCACCTCAATACCAAAAAATACATTTTTGAAAAGCAGAGAAAAAATGCGTTAATAACTTTTTTATAAATTAATTAATATTTACAAAGTAAATTAATAGAAATGCATTATTATTTAGGTCAAAAATTATTTTATCTAATAATTGAAAGAAAAACTTATAACAAAAAAAATTAAAATACACGTGGTCTAGACAATTATTTAAAAAAAGATGCGCAAATAAAATACTAATTCAATACTATAAAATATATATTATATATATATATATATATATATATATATATATATATATATATATATATATATATATATATATATATATATATATATAAAATTTAAGATGTTATTAGAAATAAAACAATACTAATAAATATTTGAGAATAAAAGCTCAAGTGTTGCAATTATTTTGAAAATTTTCAAGTTAACACCAACATTTGAACAAGTTTATGTTTAATAATAAACATGACATTTTTTTTTTGTGTTGTTTTTTTTAAACAAAATGTGTTTATTGTAATATTATATATATATATATATATATATATATATATATATATATATATATATATATATATATATATATATATATATATATATATATATATATATATATATATATATATATATATATATATATATATATATATATATATATATATATATATATATCAGTCAGGTCAGGTTTATCCTGCTAATGGTAACATGTAACCCAGTACAATCATAATCATAAAATACATAGTCTGGCCAGTTAAAAAGCGCTATTGTTTATCTTTTTGTTAGCATTTTTTTAGAACCCAGTCTACCAATGAGTGCACACTTTTTGTAAACAAAGACGCGTTAAAAACAATATTTACAAAAAAGTTATTTATTTAACCTTGTTATTTGCAAATGCCTGGTGCTAATTGTTCCATTTTTGGCTGTGGTACTTCTCGAAGAAATAAAGGTGTTTCACTTTTTAAAATACCATCCTCCGATGATGATTTCAACAAAGAATGGAGAATAAAAGTTTTGAATATTATTACTAAAGATAGAGTAGTTGATGAAAGCCTAAGGTCCCAAATAAAAAAAAAGTTATTGTTTATTTGTGAAAAGCATTACGAGGCTAACATGTTAATTATTAACCCAAATAAAACTACTTTAAAACCAGGTTCACTACCTACATTAAATCTTCCAGTTAAAACAATGTCAAATTCTTCTTCATGTATATTTATTCCTAAAGCACGAGCATCAGCTTCTTCTATATCCCTAAAGAAATCAACTTTTCCTTCTATTTTAGATGAAGCAGTCCATATTAAATCATATAAGTCTTTTAAGGAGTTGGTCAAACGCATTAGTCTACAAAAACTTGATTGGGATGTAAATATTAGTGACACTTTTTTAAAATTGAGTAAGATGGACGATATTCACACTGTTCCTAAATACGAAATTTATATTGATGATAGCCTCTCGTTTACTATTCGTATATTTTTATGGGCTCTGCCAGATAATCATGATATATACTTGCATCTAAAAAGATCAATGTTTAATACAACTGTTTGTAACCTTATTTCAGTTTTGCTGTCATATATAGTATGTCCAGGTATCCCAGATAAACTAATTAGCTCCCACGGCTATCTTCTTCATGTTATACCTAAAAATTTTGATTTATTTAATAGTTATTCTTTACCTTTAAACCAAACAGAACATACCCGAGTTCTTTCATGTGAAGTTGTTATTAAAAAAAATGATATTTGTAAAGGATGCCAATGTCTTCAGTCTCAAAATAAATTATCTGTTAAAAAAAATAGTGATAAATTACTTATTCCAGCTAAACTTAAAGCTCCAATTTCTAAAACTGCACCAGAACGTGTAAAGCTAACCCTACAAAGTTACCGTTTAGAAAATAAATTGCTTAAAGGTAAAATCAAAGAAATGCAACAGGAGTTAAATAAGTCATCACATCTTGTCAGTGATGACCTACACAAAGACTTTGTTTCAATCATATCAAAAAATGATAGTACAGTCACTCCATTTATGAAGTTATTTTGGGATGAACAACAAAAATACTTAAATACTTCAAAACAGGGAATTCGTTATCATCCAATGATTATTCGCTATTGTTTAGGTCTGGTCTCAAAGTCGCCTGCTGTTTATGAGGAAATTCGTTTCAATGAAAAAACAAATTCTGGATTTGTCATTTTACCAAGTCAAAGGCGTTTGAGAGACTACAAAAACTATATCCGACCACAAAGAGGTTTTAACCATGAAATTGTAAATGAACTGAGTTTAAAGGTAAAGAATTTTTCTGATCAAGAACGGTTTGTTACACTTTTATTAGATGAAATGAAAATTCAAGAAAATTTGGTATGGGATAAATATTCTGGTGATCTTATAGGATTTGTTGACCTTGGTGATACTAATATTAACTATGCAACTCTGAATAAGGCTGATGAAATTGCAACACATGTTCTTGTTTTTCTTGTCAGAGGTATTGTAAACCCTTTTAAATATAGTTTTGCAAACTTTGCTACAACAAATATTCAAGCTATTCAGTTATTCCCCTTATTTTGGAAAGCTGTCAGTATTTTAGAGCTTTCATGCAATCTAAAAGTAATTGCTACTACAAGCGATGGTGCCTCATGTAATCGTAAATTTTTTTCTATGCATTTTCATATGACGGAGATGCAAGATAATAATAAAAATGTTAAATTTACTTATCACATCAAAAATAAATTTGCTGATGATGATCGATATATATATTTCATAGCTGATCCTCCACATTTGATAAAAACTGCTCGAAATTGCCTTTTTCATTCTGCTTCAGGTAAAGGGAGATATATGTGGAATACTGATAGTCACATTTTGTGGAATCACATATCAGATTTATTTTATGAAGATCTAAACTGTGGCCTTCACACTTGTCCGAATCTTTCCTTAGAACATATTAGGTTAAGCCCATTTTCCAAAATGAATGTAAGATTAGCAGCTCAAGTACTCAGTTCATCTGTTAGCATTGCTTTGAAGACATTTGGTCCAGCTGAAGCCTCTAGAACTGCTGAGTATTGTCAAATGTTCAATAATTTTTTTGATTGTGTCAATGTGAAAAATATTGTAGATTGCACTAGAAAGCAAAATCCATTTTCTGAGCCATTTCATTTGATAAGTGATGAAAGACTAACATGGTTGACTGAAGTTTTTTTAAAATATTTTGAAGATTGGAAATTGTCTATTGATCAAAGACCTGGAAAATTCACTAAGGCTGATCGAAGGAATATGTTTTTATCTTGGCAAACATATGAAGGTATCAATATCACTGTCCATTCAGTTGTTGATTTAGTTAAATACCTTTTAAATAGTGGTGTCCAATATGTTTTAACGGAACGGCTTTGTCAAGATTCATTAGAAAACTATTTTGGACAACAGCGAGCCATAGGAAGAAGAAAAGATAACCCATCTTTGCATGATATCGGCTATAATGACAATACAATAAGAAACCAATGTACCTTCCAACCAATAGTAGGAACTAATAGTCTTGATAGTGATCCTGAACCAAAGGCTTTTACCAAAGAAAAATTACCACGCCGAAATTGGAATAAAAAATAAGCTCATCAAAAAAAATTAAAAACGGCTATTTTCATAGCCACAAACATTCTAAAGGCTTTATTTGGTATGAAATAATTTATTTTAATTGCTGTTGTTTTTTACAGGGTGTTGGTAGGGAGGGATCTCTCATAAATAAATAAATAAATAAATATATATATATATATATATATATATATATATATATATATATATATATATATATATATATATATATATATATATATATATATATATATATATAATACTCAATCTATATATTAGGTCATATCATTTGTGCGCTTTAATTATATAAATGTGCGCTTTAATTTTTCAGAAAAAAAATGAAAAAATGAAGAATAATGAAAGAAAAGATTGCTGTCAATAATGATTGCATTATTTGATATTATTACTTAAAATAAAAACATACATAACTTCGTTTTGTTTTCACTTAATTACATATTACATCTCTCCATTGTGCTGCAATATAGTTCATATGCTAGATATGTTTTTAATAAAATTTGTGGCTATGAAAATAGCCTTTTTTAAATGTCGAATCTTTATTTAGTAAAGTTTAAAGATATTTTTTTGATTTCTTTTCTTATTGAATTTGCTCTTTTCTTCTTAGTGTTGATTTTATGCAAGTTTACAAGCTCCTTGGAATAGGAAAACGAGCGAACACGAAAATAAAGTGTTAAAAGGTGGTCTAGAAGATTGAGAGACATTTCTGTAGATACCTTAGCAGAACTAGCATAACAAATTTTTGAAAAGTAAGATAAAACCTCAACATCTTGAAGCAGTTCTGTTGTCATCTTGCTGCAGTCAATATTTTTACTCAAAATTTTTGTTGAATTTCTGAATGCTATTTCTGCTATTCTAAACAGTGAAAAAACATCAGATGATATAGACCAAAGACCACCTCGATTTTTTAAATTAATAAATTTTCTATTAGTTTCATACTCTTCAAATTCATTTTCTACAATTTTTGCAGCCAACAAAATTAAAAGTGTTTCTTGATCAAATCTACTTTGCCAAATTTTTGAATAACGTATCCTTCGATAAAAGGTACTAAATACATACCCTCCTAAATATTCAATTAACGTTTTTTCTTTTTCTGTAAATTGAATTGCATTGTCAAAAACTAAAATCGAGGTTGCGTTTTTAGATTTCGTTAAGTGAGCCAAAATATGATTAGCAAGGTCATATCCAACAAGAGTTGAGGTTTTATCTGTAAGATTTTTCAAAAATGCTTTCTGACCAGCAACTTTGTAAAACTTTGGATAAAAAACTTCTGCGTCACCATTAAAATTCTTAATAACATCTTTTATTAATTCAAATGAATGTTTTGCATCATCTTCTGAGAATATGTATTTTGAAAGTTCATCTCTAATACATGGAGGGTAGCAAAGATCGTTTTTAAGAATGTTAATGCTTTTTATAACAAAAGTTTTGAACTCATCTACAGAACACATTTGTTTAACATTAGTTGTTGGATTCAATGGCTGTGTTAGTGTGTCACTATTTGAGTGTTGAGCTGTTATGTGGCGCTTGAGCCCTTTCTCTGATTTACATTTTTTAACACACTGCTGGCAATTAAAACTGATTAAAGAATTTCCATTATCAATTTCACTAAGAAGAGCGTCAACATCACTAAGAAACTTATCGTTTTCGAAAAAAATATCTGACTCTAAATCTAATATGAGATGATCAATGGATTGTTCGTCTGCTGATTTCGCCATTTTTTAGATTTTTGTGCACTTATTAGTAGTCTGGGCACGATAAATAAACAGTTTTCAACATAAATTCAAATTTTTAACATTGATTGTTTGAAAACAAAAGAATCTTGCGAAAACGGCCCAACTGGCCAGACTATCTGTTATTATGACTATGGTACAATCTGCTTCATGTCCTGCTGCCTTGTAGGATATGCCTTTTTAGGCAAAGGCTAGGAGATGCAAACTCCAACATAAAACACCCCCTGCCTTGGAGGTCTAGGTTGAGTAAAGGCTAGAGATGGTGTCTCGATAAAAATACTCATCTTGGGCAGATGTTACATGCATCCGGCTGCTGTCTTGTAGAAGGCCTCCTAGGCAAAGACTTAAGGGGTAAACAGATTCTATCTGTTGACCAGCCTTGCACCCCTTCGTCATCTATCAGGCTGGCGCAGATGTATTTTTAATACATTGTTTCCAGTTTAGGATGTTGAACGCTGGATCTTCTTGACTCGATTCATGGGTTTTGCTTGTGTCTCTGTTTTTATGACTAGGCAACTCATTCTATTATCTCCAAATGAGGGTACAGCTCTAAAACTCAGTTTTATGGTTCTGAGGCCGGCTGGTAGTCAGGTTTCCCGAACTCTGTGGTAGCTCTCAGAGAGGCTGATTCCATCAACAGCTGAAAAATATCAGAGTACTAACAGTGCCATGTTGCGCATGGATGGTGTCCCTGTTTGTACTTTTGGTGTGCATTGCCAAGGCCACATTGGAGCCCTTTGTTACGGCTTAGGGTTTATTAGTGGAAATGAGGCAATTGCTTGAGCAATAGAGCAGTGTACTGAGTACTATCAATGTTCGAGTCAAGTTCTTTAACAAAATTAAAAATGAATAAAGTAACAAAAACTATAAAACACAAAAAACCACAGTCATCACCAAGTTCGCTAAACCTATCATTCACCAATATTCGTGGTCTTCGAAGTAACTTTTCTTCTGTTGAGTCTTATCTCTTGCAAAGTTCACCAGACCTGCTTGCTTTTTGTGAGACTAATTTGAGTTCAGCTGTCTCATCTTGTGATCTTAGTGTTGATGGTTATCTTCCTTTAATTCGTAAAGACTCCAATAGTCACATGCTTGGCCTGGGCATTTACATTTGTAAGAATTCACCCATTTGTCGGGAAACTAGGCTTGAATCCACAGACTACTCTTTTATGTGCTTTCGTTTAGCACCACTTCACTCTATCACCTTTCTCTTTGTTCTATATCGCTCTCCCTCATCCCAAGACAGCACTCTTCTTGATGTTATTTCTGATTATATTGACTAAGCCCTCATTCTTTATCCATAAGCCAATATTGTTGTTGTCGGTGACTTTAATGTTCATCACACTGAATGGCTTGGCTCTAGTGTCAGTGACTCTGCAGGCAGTAAGGCCCACAACTTTTGTCTTTCTCAATCCCTAAATCAAATAGTCAACTTTCCAACTCGCTTTCCAGACAACCCGAATCATTTACCTTCTCTACTCGACTTATGTCTTGTTTCTGATCCTAGTCAGTGTTCAGTTTCTTCACACTCACCCTTAGGTGCGTCTGATCATGGTTTGGTCTCTCTAAAACTATTATCTCATTCTTCTTTACCATTAGAATCCCCCTATCATCATACATCTTACAACTACCTTAAAGCTGACTGGGACTCTGACTGGGGCTGGCATGGAATCCTTAATTCCATCTCGACAATTCCAGATCAAGCCTCACTCTTCTCTATGGTTTTCCTCACATTGTGCTGCTGCAATTGCCAATCGAAACCATTACTTCCATATCTATCAGCAAAACAATTCTCCAGAAAACAGACGTCTCTTTATTACTGCTAGGAACCATTGTAAAAAAGTTTTGTCTAAAGCCAAAACCCGCTATTCTCAGATCATGAAATCTCGTATTTCATCACAAAAATTAGGCTCTCATGACTTCTGGAGAATCTTTAATAGTATCAATAATAAGGGCAAGTCTGTAATTCCACCTCTTTTGTACGGTTCAGACTTTGTCACCTCACCTAAAGACAAAGCTGAATTGTTTGCCAAGAACTTTTCATCAATATCATCTCTTGATGCCACTAGTTGCGTTTTACCTGATATACCCGTCAAACAGGTTGATCCTTGCTCGACATTTGTATCACTCCAGCTTCTGTATCTAAAGTGATTTCCCGCTTAGACTCTTCTACAGCTTGCGGCCCAGACAACATACCTATTATAGTCTTGTAGAAGTGTTCTCCTGAGCTTTCGTCCATCTTTTCAAAACTATTCAATAAGTGCTTATCAGAGTCTTGTTTTCCAGCCTGCTGGAAAGCAGCATCTGTTATCCCTATTTTCAAAAATTCTGGAGATCGATCTGACTCATCTAACTACCGTCCCATTAGTCTTCTTCCTATCATAAGCAAGGTTTTTGAATCTTTAATTAACAAACACTTAATCTCTCATCTCAAATCTCATAACCTACGTTCTGATTATCAATATGGATTTCGATCTTCTCGTTCTACGGCTGGTTTGCTATCAGTAATAACCGATAGGTTTTATCGCGCATTAGATAAAGGTGAAGAGGTTAAGGCGATTGCTCTTGACATTTCTAAAGCGTTTGATAAAGTTTGGCATGCTGGTCTCCTCCATAAGCTTTCTTCTTATGGTGTATCTGGAAACATCTTTAAAATTATTGAATCCTTCCTTTCCAATCGTAGTATAAAAGTTGTCCTTGACGGACAGCACTTTTCTTTTTATTTTGTAACCTTAGGGGTTCCCCAAGGTTCAATCCTTGGCCCTATACTCTTTTTAATATACATCAACGATCTTCCAGATATTCTCACATCTAAGGTGGCATTGTTCGCTGATGATACTACCATTTATTCTTGTCACGATAAGAAGCCAACTCCCTCTGATTGCTTGCAGGGGGCATCTGAGCTCGAAAAGGATCTCACTTCTGCTACAGCATGGGGCTCGCAGTGGCTGGTGAACTTTAATTCAGATAAAACTCAATTTTATTCGGCCAATCATTATCGCAATAATTTAGACCTTCCTATATTTAGAACGGTAATGTACTCGATGAGTCTCCTACCCTTCATCTTCTAGGATTAACTCTTACTTCTGATCTTTCTTGGAAACCTTATATCAAATCTGTTGTAAAATTAGCATCTGCTAAAGTTGCTTCTCTTTATCGAGCTTGTCACTTTCTTACTCTGGATTCTATTCTCTATCTCTATAAATCTCAAATCCGGCCTTGTATGGAATACTGTTGCCATATCTGGGGCGGATCTTCTAATGATGCCCTTTCTCTTTTAGACAAGGTGCAAAAACGCATTGTAAACATAGTTGGACCAGCTCTTGCAGACAACCTTCAACCTCTGTCACATCGTCGTAATGTTGCTTCTCTTTCTCTTTTCTACAAATACTATAATGGGCACTGCTCTAAAGAGCTAGCGTCCCTTGTGCCATCTACTAAAATTCATTCTCGTGTTACTCGTCATTCAATTAAGTCTCATCCTTTTTCTGTTACTGTTCCTAAGTGCTCCAAAAACTCTTATTTGTCTAGTTTTTTTCCTCGAACATCAGTTCTATGGAATTCGCTTCCTTCATCTTGCTTTCCTGATTCATATAATTTGCAATATTTTAAGTCGTCTGTCAATCGTTATCTTGCTCTACAATCTTCATCTTTTCTCTTCCACTAACTTCCAACACTAATTAGTGGTTGCTTGCAACCTTGTTGGAAGCGAAGATAATTAAAAAATATATATATATATATTATTAACATTAGATTCATATAAAAATTAAGTTCTGATTTTAATTATTCTACCTATAAGTCTTTTTAAACTTTTTATCAACACTTGTTTTAAAAATGGTAAAAATAAAGAGTTTAGAAAAACTATTTTAAAAAATCTTAAATTAATAATTTAAGATTTTTTAAAAATTAACAATTGAAATCTAGGGTATTTAGGATTACCCTAGAATTTAACTATAAAACTGTTATGATATCTCTTTACTTTGCACAGCAAAAAATAAAAATACCTGAGTTAGTGTCATTCCTTTTTTAAGTATTGAACTTGTGGCTGCAGCCATCGGTGAAATAGATGACAAATCTTGACTTGTTAAATTATTATCTAAAAAGATGTTAATTTAAAAATAATGTGTTTTTGTAACATTATAAATTTAAAAAAATTTAAGGTATTTACCTTTTTTTTTTGAAACCTGTAGCAACCTATTAGCATTTTCCAGCTCTGTAGCCTGTTCTTTAATTTTATTAGCTGAAAATAAACATGCTTTTAAGTATATTTAATTTTTTAATATTGCCCAAAATAAAAAATAAAAAAAAACATCTTCTTAAATATACCAATTAAGAAAAAAAAACACAACTCAAACAAATGATTTTTTACTTTGATTTGAAACTACTCAACTTGATTTTGGATCAAAAAACATTCAAAAAACCCTTGTTGTTTCTGTAATAACAGTACATATTGCATAGATTGGCTATTTTCTAGGAGAAAGACAGACTTTCAAATCCATTAGTAAAGAGAAACTTAAACAGTAGTTAAATGAGTTAATTTGACAAGTAATTGGAAAACAACAATAAAAAAATATTACCACAATTGTAAAATCTACCAATTTTAACTAAAGATGTAACTGTTGTTTAAAATTTGCAATGTACTGCATGTAATGTAAACTGCACCTTTATACATATAACATCTGTATAGAGATAAAGAAACAATTAATTGTGGAATAACAAAGGAGGATAAAGACAAAATAGCCAAAGATTGACAGAAACAATTGATTGTGGAATAACATAGGAGGATGTGAAACAATTGATTGTGGAATAACATAGGAGGATGTAAAACAATTGATTGTGGAATAACATAGGAGGATGTGAAACAATTGATTGTGCAATAACATAGGAGGATAAAGACAAAATAATGAAAGATTGTCAGAGTGAGCCAAAAGATTGTCAGAGCGAGCCAAAAGATTGTCAAAGTGAGCCAAAAGATTGTCAGAGTGAGTCTAAAGATTGTCAGAGCGAGTAAAAAGATTGTCAGAGTGAGTCTAAAGATTGTCAGAGGAAAACTTTATAGTAAGTAGTAGTTTTTGTTCTTTTTTATTTTTTACTTTTTTTCAGCACTTTAACCATTGTTCAAGTTCAATGAAAGTCTGACACTATGAACTCGAGATCTCAAATAAGTATCCTTGTGTTGATAGAAAGACAAATTTAACAAAGATGAGTGTTTGAAAAAATCTTAATTTAATTTTAAAAAAATAAAATAATCAAAAACATTTAAATTCCTGTTTCTTAAGCTAGTTTCAATGTTTTTAAGCAAAATAAAATGATTCCAAGTTAAAATCAACAGCCAAAACAATGAAATGAAATCAATGGAACTGGATGTAAGGTACCTACCTACCCCCCCCCCCCCCCTTGTACAACATACAAGATTGTATATTAGTGTTAAAAACATAATTGCGTAACAGTGTTACTGTGTAATAGTGTTAAAAACATAATTGTGTAATAGTGTTAAAAACATAATTGTGTAACTTTTTTATTGGTATATAAATTAGCTATATTTTGTGACTGTTACAAACACTTGTGTAATTGCACTGCACAAGTGTCATACTCCAATATGCCATAAGACTTGCATCTCATTTACAAATAAACATACATGAGATGGCTGATGCTATTGAAAATTTTTTTAAATCAATTGACAGCAACTTGTAACTAATAAAGACAATTTTAAACACTAATTGAGAAAACAATTTTAAACACTAATTGAGAAAACAATTTTAAACACTAATTGAGAAAACAATTTTAAACACTAATTGAGAAAACAATTTTAAACACTAAGTGAGAAAACAATTTTAAACACTAAGTGAGAAAACAATTTTTAACACTAATAATTGAGAATAGTATTATAATAATTTAACATATTTTTATGTTGATAAATTTTCTTTTTGTCTCCTTTGATGATTTTATTTCAACTCTGAAGATAATTTATTCAGATTGAAGTATTATATAAATAAAAAATAGCTTCTATACAAATGTATTTTATTTTTTGCCCTAAATAAATAACTTCACTAAATTTTAACTTCATAAACTGAACTTTGATAATAACTCAATTTCAAGTTTAGAATATTATAAATAAACTAAAAACTATTTACTAATAATTTTAATAAATACTTAAAAAATCAATTGAAAAAAATTTTTTCAAAAGAAGCATACTTAAACTTTCTAGAGATGATGCTTTATCATTTTCAGATTCTTTCAACTTTTCAGCCAATATTGATTTCTCTAAAAAGATTTAAAAAATGATAATAATAATTATTATTATTATCATGATCAATAAACTTAAAATAAAATTTCAAACCTTCATTAACTTTTAAAACATATGATTGCAGTTCAGAAAATGCAGCTGAAATTTCACTTAGCTTTTGTTTTGCATGGTCTCTATCATCCTTAATATAAATTTTGAAACAAATATTACTATGTAATAAAGCTGACATTTGAACTTAACATAATTTTGGATTTAGGTAGTGTCAGCTTATATTGCTGATTTATCAAGTATGAACATTAATCATTCTAATTATTCTAATTGCAGTTATAATAAAGTGTCATGATCTTTGAATAGCTTGATTGCAAATGGTTGTATCAAAAATCATTAAATTGTACCTATCAAAATCTAATGCCATCAGATTAAATTACACTTAAAAAAAGTGTTGTTTAGTCGCAATGTAATAACATAATCATCAATCAGGGTGTAAACTAGCCCTGTGGGGCCCTGCCAAACGCGGTATTCCCAAATGCTCATAAGATTAAAATTCCCAATATAAAAGTGAAAAAATCTCCAAATAAAGTTTGCCTAATTAAAGTTTAATAATAAGTCTACAAATTATTGAAAATTAATTACTATTAAAAACTCGTAAAACAAAATGAAAAATTTTAATTTATTGTTAAAAACTTGATGAAAATATACGGTATAACTACGCGCTTGCCTAACTGCAAAAATTTCTCTTTGAAAAAACATTTTGAGAATTGGGTTTTCCATAAATCCCTAATATTGCTCGGAATAATTTTTTGCAATGTGTTCCAATAACAGCAAATATTATTAAAATAAAGTTAGCAAGAAATAAAGAAGAATTTAAAAAATTACAAATTTGTTTGGTTTAACACCCACAAAATGCTACTACTTTCAAAGTTACACCTTTTTTGGCTGAAAAGTTGTATAAGTTAAATAAATGTTTTGATTATAACAAAGTGGTTCTAGGAATTTATTTAATGAAAATAGATTTCTTTACTTTACTGGTTGATTATATTTAAAGCGTAAATTAAATACGTATATTAAAACATAAATTAAATATCTTTAACATTAAGAATGTTTGTTTTTTTATTACAACAAACTGGTACTAGAAACTTAGAAAACAAGAAATTTCGCTTTTTTTTTTTTCTCGAATTTAAAACATAAAAGCAAATTTAAATGTTTGAATGAAACGTAGTCATAATAACATTATATGACTATGCATGAGAAAATAATAATTGATATTGTTCGCGGCCACGATAGTGTGCAATTGTTTGTTGTTGTTTTTGCTGAGACTTTGTAATTGTAACTTTATTTCGTATGTGATTCATGTATAAAGTTAATATTAATTATAAAATTGAGCTCGCAATAAATGTGAAATATGAAATTTACAAGCTTGTGTTTACTATTTACAAAACTTTTTTTATTTTTAAAACAATTCGTTTGATGACACAATTTATTTTATGATGGTGTAAGGGTTTGTCCATAAAGGACGCCAAACAGAACTTAAATAATAACTAAAAGTAGAAGATCGCTATATTACTTTAAAAATCACCCTTTAATGCTCAGCAGTCAAAAAAAAAATCTTTAAAAGAATACTCTTAACAGTGGCAACGATATATTAAGATCAAAAGTAAATCGAATATATTATTCTTAATAATTGTTAATTAATACACTCTGATTATTTTATAATATAAAAATCTATAATACTGAATTTTATAATAATAAAAATACTGAATATATCTTTGGAAATCAGAGCTTAATTTGCCATGTCGTTGTGAAACCACGTCTAATTTTGCGTTGAGTTCATATTCATTTTCAATAACTGTTACAGACGATATTTTATTTTATTTTAAGCTGTCCAATCAATGTATGCAGTGTTAACATGGAGTAGAGGAAGAAAGAATATAAGAAAAGGACCCCACACAATTTTGGTACATATTTTAATCTCAGAGGAGGTGATGGTATATTTGGGAACTTTTTTAACTAATTCCCAATTTCGTCAAAACGCTGTATCAAATTTATTCCTAGTTAACACCCTGTTAATATTTATATATATATTTTTTTAAACTAATGCACTTATGTTTCAAATAAAAATCCAAATAATATGAAAAATAAAAACGCATTTTTGGTTTTAAAAACTCAAAAATTTTCTGTTATTCATATTTGGAAAAAAGAATTGTATTAATTTAAAAAACAAGTTTTTTCTAAATGAAAAATATACAAGAAATTATACCTTGTATAATTCAACAAGTTTTGTTTGAGAAGAAAGTTCCTGCTGCATATTGTGTTGAGTTTCAATATTCTCATCTGACATTCTCTCAATTTTTGACATCAGTAACTTTAATTTTTTTTCCTGTTCAGTACAAGTTTCTTTGCAAATTTCTAGATTGCTCTTTAATTGAACATTTTCTTGACTAATTGATTCATATTTTAATTCAACATCTAAAAATTTTGAAGACTGATCTCTTTGTGTTTGAATCAAAAGTTCTGACTTTAATTTTAATTCATTAGTGATATGATCTATCTGCTGGAGAAGCATTGATTTTTCTTGTTCAAGACGCTTTTCTTTAAACTCTTTGCGTATATCTGAGTTTTTTATTTCATCGAGATCATATTGAAGACGATAACGAATTTTATTAGATTCGGCTAGTTTTTTTGACATATCTGACCATTCTTCATTTATTCTATCGATTTCTGAATTTTTTTTCTCTAAAATTTCAGCAAAATCAGCTTTTTCATGTTCAAGTCGACTACACAGTTGACGAAACTGTTCCTGAGAAAATAAAATTTGTAAAAATATTTAGAATATAAGCTTCAATTTTAAAAGGATAAAAATTATAAAATGATAACATAAAATCTAATTCTTCTGATAGCTTCTACTTTTAACTTAAATCTGATTCTCTAGAAAAACAAACCATATAAAAAAAAATATATATATATACAAGCCTCAGATGAGGCGTGCCGTGGCACATTTTTTATGACCAAGCATATAATATTTCAGAGCACGAAATAACAATCTTTTTTGTTCCGGACAATTTGTCCAATAAATACTCAAGTTTGGTGGACATGTTCGATAAAACTTAAAGAAATGCAATCGAACGCCATTCCTGACCATATTTAAAATATTTTGTTTTTACAACTCGACCGTTTGTTTTTTGGCAGTTTGTTTGGCAGTTTTTTAACAATGTAAGGCGTTTCAAAAATGCGCTAAAAAGAAAAAGAAAATTTAAAAGATAGCTCATCTAAAAAATGGAAATCTTCAAGAAAAAGACAAAATCTAAGCTCAAAAAACTAAAATTTGAAAAGAAAAATATATTTATATTACGTTTTTTAAAAATTACTATACTATATGAAATGCTTTGTAAATTATTATAAATTATAAATATATTAAATACATCAATTATTAAGTTTACTTAATACTTTATTAAATAAAATAACAAATTAATTCTTATGATTGTTTACAATTACCCTATTTCATTTAAATTATCAAAGAATATTATACATAATTACATTTATATAAATATGTATTTTTTTAAAAATTTTTACAAACTTTTTCTATAAACACTTTTAATAGCAAAAAACTTAAGCGCGAAAAACAAACACTTCGTAACTAAACTCAAATTTAATAGTGTAATAAAAAGTACTGGTTTCTACAAGCATTAAAAAAACTATTACTTTAAAATTTTTATAAAATAAAAATTTCAATGTAATAAAAATAAAAGGGTTTTGAAAGCTAAAATATTTGTTTAAAATCTAAAAAAAACCATCAAACAAAAAATAAAATAAATACTGAAATATAAATTTAAATTAATAATTAATTGCAACGCTTTAATATAAATGACAAAAACCAGGCTTAAAACGCTTAGGCGTCTTTTAAAAAATGAACTAGTATTTTATTAACGTAGCTATGTGTTCAACTTCATTTTCATTTCATTGTTGTTTATAAAAAAAAAAGTTTATATACAATACTGAATTTATTAATAATTTTGGAACAGCTAAAATTATTATAAAATAAATGCACACAAAATATGAGTCGGACAAACTTAATAATCGATTAAACTAAATCAAATAATCTATTTAATGAAATGGATTTCTTAATAATCGATTAAAGTCGATTTAGTCAATTAATAATCTTAAAATCCTTATATTTTTATTCCATTTAATTTTTTCATTTTTTTATTTTTGTTTGTTCATTTAACAGCAATAGCATTATTATAACTTTTACATGTTTCCTTGTTTTACGTTTATTATATTGTTTTACCTAATTATAGCATGTTAGCAATATTTATACCTAGTTTATACCAAACTTTCGGTTATGTATTGTATGTATATAATGTTATGGTTGCATAGACTTTTTGATATTTAGCAAGTATTAAGACTAAATTATTGGGGCTCGGGAATAGTTTTTCGTAGTTCTGTGACTCAAAGACTACAAGATGTAGGATTTTTTGGTTATATTGGAATTAAAAAACTATTTATCAGTAAAAAGAATAAGAAGGCCCGGTTGCAATATGCAAAAAAATCGCTTAAATTGGACAACCAAAGATTTGGAAAAAGTAGCTTAAAAAGTAGTAAAACATGGTGGAGAAAGTGAGATGATTGGGAAGTTTTCTCTGCACAAGGAGTTGGTTGATTGAATCCAGATCAAAGCAAATTATGAACACTTCTAGGACATTTTAGAAAACAACTTATTATCATGTGAAAGAAACAACATGTTGGAAAAT
>NC_061156.1:24187608-24205108 GCF_022113875.1 Hydra vulgaris | reverse complement strand
ATATATATATATATATATATATATATATATATATATATATCAAATATTAAATGCAATTAAATATAATAAATGTAAATAAACAATATTTGTTTAGACAATGTAAAACACTAAAATCAATTGAGATAAAATTGAGGATTATCTAAGAAGGTTTTGTACAGGACTACTCCAACCATATTAACCTTTAAGCATACCAAAATAAAAAGAATTTCAGTAAATTTCAATATTAGTTGTCCAATTTAAATCTGAAATTAAAAAATGAACTAAGTAATAGCCATTAAAGTTAAATTAATTAGTTTAAATGATGAATTTTTAAATATCTCCCAAAAAAAAACAATAAAATGCACCCCTGCATTTTTTTCAAAAAAAAAAAACTGTGTACAGTAATTTTTTTTTTTTTTTTTACTAACAAACAACATTAACAATTAATATTTTTAAACAAAGGCGCTGTGCGGAAAATAGATTGAGCACAGTAATTTCAGCAGTGGCAATTTGAACCCCAACCTTCTGATTGCGAGCCAAATGTTTTACTACTAGCCTACTAGCACATTATATCTATAGTGCAAAAAGGGACTCCATCAACTATAAATGATCTTAATTAATTGCACTAAATTAAAAACATGTTCAGATTATTTTTGACCAAAAAAAAATCACTATAAAATTTATGACAATAGAGTTATTCAAAGTTAGTAAGACAATATAAATGTTGCAAACTAGTTTTTTATACTAGCATGCTCAACATATCATTTCAAAAACTAAGTTTACAACATGTAATCAACAAGTTTGCAACATGATGTTGCAAACTTGTAAACTATTGTCAATCAGGTGACTATAAACACTTTTTAAACATTTTTGCATCATAGAAGAAAACTGTTAGCCTAATCACTACTTTTTTTTAACAGAATATTATACTGTCCAGCTTTCTGGAAAAGTTATCAGCCTGATCAACATTATGCAGTAATTATCTTAATTATCTTACTTTATAAGATCATATTAATATTTTTAAAATGGTAAGATTAGCTTTCATCGGTAAACCAAGTTTTTGGGCTTCCATCATCAATTGACAATCTTTATAAGAATGATCAGAAACAGGAAGTTCAGCTAATCTAACATGGATATTTAGAACTTAAATAATGTAACAAATATTTAAATATTTCTTTATACAAAATTATATAAAATAATTTAGCAATTATATCCAAATGTTTAAGAGAGTAATGAATAGCCAATTCGGGATGACACATCATAATGTTTTTATTTTTTAGATTTGTTTTGCAAATGGATTTGTGCCTAAGCTTTGATTGTTTTTGAAATATCTAAAATGAATATGTTAATAACCATTACAGCGTCTTCACCACCAGATTTTTTTTTTAACTTGAAGATGTTTTACCAGCTCAGTTTTGCAACTGAATCAAACACAATATATAGCTCTATTGCATGTGTTTCTTAACTTTTAAGCAAACTTGGTACTGATGTTTATTTTCAACCTGCTGTTCATAGTGACCCTTGTTGACGGTACATAATGTAAACTTGTAGCTGATGCAAAATATTCAAAACCTGTAAAATAGACAGATGAGTATGAGTATCATTTTTACCAACAAATCTTGTCCTTGTAAACTGTATACATGTTTTAAACATGTTCTCTCATTGAATGAAACTTGCTTGCACATAACATAATTTTTTTTATGTTTTAAAGTTGTATGCACTTAATAAGGACAAGTCTAGTAAACTGACAACTTTTCATTTCTAGACTGTGAATAAAGTTTAACAATTTTTATATATAGTATTTTGCTTGTGGCTTTGTACTGAAATTTACAGTTTACAACAAGCTTTAAAAAATAAAAGATCAAATACCAATATAAAATGACATCTATAGAACGCTTGTTTGGAAATATAAACAACTAAATAAACTAGTAATGTCTTGTATTTTGAAATTTAGTTAATAGAATAATTTTTATTTCCTTAATAAGTATTTAACTAATTTAATATTTTAATACATATTTCATTAATATTTATAATATCTTGCTATATGTTTTAAAAAATTATAAATAACCAACATGCTACAAAAACAGATTGATTGGTTTGGGATATATTCTAAATACCATTTTGTATATAAATACAGTGTTTACAAGAGTAATTACAGCATAAAAGTTGCACTTGCTGATAATAGAACATTGATAAGTGTTAAAATCAGAGTTATCAGTTGTAAAATAAGACATTTTAAATATATTTTGGGTTTTATTGAGTTTTTTTAAGATGGGTTTTATATATATATATATATATATATATATATATATATATATATATATATATATATATATATATATATATATATATATATATATATATATATATATATATATATATATATATATATATATATATATATATATATATATATATATATATATATATATATATATATATATATATATATATATAAATATATATATATATATATATATATAAAACATAGAAACAAACACTTTGAGGTCTGCAGTTAGGTTGACATTGCCAAATGCCAATCCTAATTCCGAGGGTTGATATATATATATATATATATATATATATATATATATATATATATATATATATATATACATATATATATATATATATATATATATATATATATATATATATATATATATATTCATTCCTGAATTTGCATATTTTAATTCAAGATAAATTACAATAATGGAAACATATGATCATAAATTGTTGCGTTCATAGTAAACTGTTTCAAATTAAAAAACAAAACAAAAATATTTAAAATACTTTTTGCACACATAAAAAGAGTTAATGACAAAATAAATTCTATTTTATTTATTTACTTTTTGACTTTGTAAATTATATTATATAACAGAATAATTTGTTTGAAGACATCAGATATGTTATTCTGTTATAAAAGAAATTTATTTCAAAAAAAATAATCTCACAATTTCTGAAACTAAATTACTCTTCTCTTTTACTGCATCAGTAAATTTATTATCACACTCTGATAAAGCTTCTTCAGTCTTTTCAAGTTTAATTTTGGTTTCCAATAAATTTTGTTCATATTTTGATAACTTAGAATTACATGAAATAAGTTGTTTATCGAGCAGACTAATTTGGTATTCTACAAAAAAAAAAAAAACATGTTAATTATTATATTGATACCCATATGAGTAAGGTGTACATGAAATATCACTGATAATATTAAACTAAAATAAAGATAAGTTACAGTTTCATTACATTTACTGAGGATTTGGGTTTAGTAGGGAGTATTAACATGGGGAAGCAGACCTACCATAAAGGATAACTATTATGTCAAATTTATATATATCAGGCTTGGACAGGCGAGTAATTAAGTGCTATTGCTGACTCCCCAAATGATTTTATTTTTTGACAACTTACCACGACTGTTTAGGTGTTTAAATGATTTTAAACATTTTAGTAATGGGCTGAAAAAATAAATGCTAACTAAATTTAACCTAGGAAGAAAAATTAAAAAAATAATGAATAAATATATAAGCTCTAAAAAAAACTCAAAAAAGTGAAAATTACTATTTTTTGCATTTTTAATTGGGTTTAAAATATCTTTTAAAACATTTTATTAAAGTTACGCAAAACGCTTTCACAAATTACTTCTAATGATTTTTCAATGAATGAACACATTTTATTTAAATTATTAAAAAGTGTTGTAGATATATTATTTTTAAATTGTTTAAGCATTTATTTTTTCCAAAATGTTGCAAGGGAAAAAAAAGTTAAAAAATACCACAGTCTCTTTAAAATAGTAATTTTTATTTGTTTCATGCTTTGATTAGTCAAGATAAAAAAAAAAAGTTTTAAAACATTCTTTGTGAAAAATAGAAATAAAAAAATAAAGCAATTAAATCATTTCATTGCAAAGGAAGATTTTATTTAACCAATTCATAATTTAAAGTAACTTAAAAAAATCATCTTTCAAAAGGTTTTTTGAAAGACATAGAAAATAGTTACAAACATATCATAAAAATACATGGGTACATAAAAAAAATTAAATATAACATTATTTGTTAATTTGCACAAAATGCGTTTATTTTAAACAACCGCTATAATTAATTTTTGATTTAATTTAAAATCTTTGCATCAAATAAAAATTTTAGAAAAGATCAACAATTAAAAATTATTCATAACGTAACAATTTTTATAGCATTTGAATTGTTAAAAAATCAAAACCGTTGTGGTCAAAATATAAAGAGAAAAATTATGTGTGGTCAGTTACTGTGTACCATTCCTGGCCAAGCCTGATATATATATATATATATATATATATATATATATATATATATATATATATATATATATATATATATATATTTATATATATATATATATATATATATATGTGTGTGTATATATATATATATATATATATATATATATATATATATATATATATATATATATATATATATATATATATCAGGGATGCACACTCGTGGTCGCCCGATGGCACCAGGCAACCGAATTTTGTGAAGGGCGGCTCAAAATATTTTTTTTATGAAATCAAGTCGCCCGAAAGAGCGACTATTGATTTTTATCGGCAGTTCTTTTTTTTTGTGTGTGTAATTTAAGAGATTTAAAATATGAAAAATAACTAATTCAATAAGTAACTAAAATAATAAAACTCTATTTTAAAAGTCATAATGCTAAAGTTTGTTTACCGCATTTTCTATTGTTAATTAGAAAATACAAGTAAAATAAAAACAAAAAGATTTTATCTTTTAAACATTCTTTTTTATTATTTAATTAAGTTTTAGAGATATGTAATAATTTAAAAGATAAGTAATAGAAGTAAATTTGTCCAATTTGTCGAAATTCTACATATACTAAAAAAAAAAAAAAAAATTTAAAGAAATGACTAATGACTCTGGATTGCGTCTGGAAAAGCATTTTAATTAGTACTTTAAAAACTAGTTACTACAGTAAGTACTTTTAAAAACTAGTTACTACTGATCATTAGAAATTTAGTTCAATTTACGCCATAAAAATTACATTTAAATAAATTACAAATAAATTCCAATCCTGCAATTATTGTGAGACCAGACAGTCTCCAATTATTTAAAAACTATTTATTTAACCATCAAACGTATATTATTTTAAACTATCTCTAAAATCGGTTTAAATAGAGTAGATATTTATTTCAGTTCCAATCATTTTGTTTACAATTAAGTTGATTATTAAGTTGAATCTAGAAGACGAAGGAATTAGTACATATAGAAGATGAAATATCTCAACTATTTAGCGATAGTGACAACAATGACGATGAATGCAATTTTGAAGGTTTAGTGAAGAAGAGCCAGTCAACTATAATAATGAACTAATAGTACATGCAAAAAATATAGTGCCTCTAATGGTAGGTTTAATTATGGATGGCACTAATGTTTTAACTGGACGGAAACATAGTGTTCAGCAACAGCTAGTAGGTGCAACAATTTTCTCACTTACACACATTGTTTGTCGCACCGATTGCAGCTGGCACTGAAAGATGCAGCCAGCACTTCAAAGGAACTTCAAATTCTGCAGCTATTTTGTGAGCAACTCTTCATTTTTCATTGAAATTCTACTGTTATATCAGCGGTTTATTGTAACGCATGCAAAGTTTATGGTGTAAAAGGTATTTTAAGAATTAAGTCTTGTTATATTGATAATATCTTAACGTATTTTTACTTATTATTTTTACGTAGTATTAACAATCAAAATTTATATTAATTAATTTAGGCAATTTTATATTTATTTAATTTAGTATTTTAATTTTTAGGCCAAATGCAGTGTCATAGGAGTTAATGGTACCAGATGGGTTGCGCATATGGTAAATGCGTTCTCAAAAAATAAATCTACTCAATGGTCTAAAAGCGCATATTCATAGCTATACCACTATCAGCTTGGAAAGTGACTACAGCGCAACACAGAAGTCAAAGGCTAAGTTCTATTAGCCTTTGACTTTTGTCAAAGGCTAATAGAACTTAGAATTGTCAACAGTTTTTTGTTGTAATCGAACGCCTATTTTTTGATAAAATGAGCGCTCAAATAAAGTTTAAAAATATAATGACATGTGTTTTTTTTTTGAAAGTAGAAAAGTGAATTTTATTAATAGTTTTCAATATTACTTTTATTTGCGCATATTGTTTCTAGTGTACATTTAGCCATATAACAAAAAATGACTAAAACATTCGAGGAAATTTTGAAAAAAAAATGGCAACAGGCGACTTAAAACGTCGGAAGGCGACCAAAATTAACAAACTGGTTAGTTTCAGTTGCCATTCTGGTGACTGACCAAAAGTTGATGAATATCTCTATAATATGGAAGATATATTGCTATTATTATATACCTTTCAATATCATGAGGAGAAATTATTTTATAAACTTGTTGCTCTCATATTAAAAGCTGGGTGGGCCCAAAAACTGGAGTTTTTAGTCCCCAAGCTCTAATTACCACAACTCTTTGCAAAACATTCTCATTTGACATAAGCATGAACATAGAAAAGTTTAGAGTTGGCACAATGCCTGTAAGCGTCAAAACTCAAACATCCTCACATTTTCCTCACATTGCGCTGCAGCAATTTCTAATCGAAACCATTACTTTCATATCTATCAGCTAAACAATTCTCCAGAAAACAGACATTTGTTCACTATTGCCAGAAACCATTGTAAAAAGGTTTTGTCTGACGCCAAAGCTCGCTATTCTCAGGTCATCTCGTATCTCATCACAAAAATTAGGCTCTCGAGACTTCTGGAGAATCTTTAACAGTATCAATAATAAGGGCAAATCTGTTATTCCTTCTCTCTTGTATGGTTCAGACTTTGTCACCTCACCTAAAGACAAAGCTGAATTGTTTGCTAAGAACTTTTCATCAATATCATCTCTTGATTCCACTAGTTGCGTTCTACCTGACATAGGCGTCAAACAGGTTGCTCCCTTGCTTGACATTTGCATCACTTCAGCTTCTGTATCAAAAGTAATTTCCTGCTTAGACTCTTCAACAGCTTGTGGTCCTGACAACATTCCTGTTGTAGTCTTGCAGAAGTGTTCTCCGGAGCTTTCATCCATACTTTCAAAACTATTTATAAGTGCTTATCAGAGTCTTGTTTTCCATCATGCTGGAAAGCAGCATCTGTTATCCCTATTTTCAAAAATTCCGGAGAGCGATCTGATTCATCTAACTACCGTCCCATTAGTCTTCTTCCTGTCATAAGCAAGGTTTTTGAATCTTTAATTAACACTTAATCTGTCATCTTGAATCAAATAACTTACTTTCTGATCATCAATATGGATTTCGATCTTCTCGTTCTACAGCTGATTTGCTAACAGTAATAACCGATAGGTTTTACCGTGCATTAGATAGAGGTGGAGAGGTTAAGGCTATCGCACTTGACATTTCTAAAGCTTTTGATAAAGTTTGGCATGCTGGTCTTCTCCATAAGCTTTCTTCTTATGGTGTAGCTGGTAACGTCTTTAAGATTATTGAGTCCTTTCTTTCCAATCATAGTATAAAAGTTGTCCTCAATGGACAACACTCTTCTTCACATCCTGTAACTTCAGGGGTTCCTCAAGGTTCAATCCTTGGCCCTATACTCTTTTTAATTTACATTAACGATCTTCCAGATATTCTCACATCTAAGGTGGCATTATTCGCTGACGACACTACCATTTACTCTTGTCATGATAAGAAGCCTACACTCTCTGATTGCCTGGAGGGGGTATCTGTGCTTGAAAAGGATCTCACTTCTGCTACAGCATGGGGCTCAAAGTGGCTGGTGAACTTTAATTCAGATAAAACTCAATTTTATTCGGCCAATCGTTATCGTAATAATTTAGATCTTCCTATATTTATGAATGGTAATGTACTAGATGAGTCATCTACCATTCATCTTCTAGGATTAACTCTTACTTCGGATCTTTCTTTTAAACCGTATATCAAATCCATTGCAAAATTAGCATCTGCTAAGGTTGCATCTCTTTATCGAGCTCGACACTTTCTTACTCCAGATTCTATTCTCTATCTCTATAAATCTCAAATCCGTCCCTGTATGGAATACTATTGCCACATCTGGGGCGGATCTTTTAATGATGCTCTTTCTCTTTTAGACAAGGTGCAAAAACTTTTTCTGTGACTGTTCCTAAGTGCTGCAAAAACTCTTATTCTTCTAGTTTTTTTCCTCGAACATCAGTTCTTTGGAATTCGCTTCCTTCATTTTGCTTCCCTGATTCATATAATTTGCTATCTTTTAAGTCATCAGTCAATCGTTATCTTGCTCTACAGATTTAGTCTTTTCTCTTCCAGTAACTTCCAACTCTTATAGTGGTTGCTTGCAGCCTTGTTGGAAGTGAAGATGTTAAAAAAAAAAAAATCTAAAAATCCAGTGTACACCACTGTGTATATATATATATATATATATATATATATATATATATATATATATATATATATATATATAATATATATATATATATAATATTGCATACTTAGCTATGCCAAATGACATCATACTTAAATAAGTTATGAGGACTTTAGTCTAAAAGGACTGCATTGGAAGCTGTGAGGACTTCATTAAATACTATGATCAGTCTATCTGGGTAAAACTTTGTATGCTCTACCCAGATAGACTATTTGAATAGAACATGCAAAGGAGTGTTGCTACATCAACTAAAGGTTTGTGTTAGCGCAGCAATGACTTTTTTCATTATTCTTCGTTTTTTTCTTCTTTATCCAAAGAACCTGTATAGATCTATGCCAGCAAAAAAAAGTCGGCAAGTTTATATCTATATACATACGCTATAGGAGATACATATGTTTATACCACAGCACACACAGACATCTATGTTCATTTTCTACAGACTAATTATGGTATGAAACCAATATGGTTTCTTCACAAATTTTGTTTTTTGTAATGAAACCTTCAAAGCTTCCTAAATTAGAAAAATGTCTAGATTCCTGATCTATATGTGCTTTTATAGTTTAATAATAATAAAAATAATAATATATATACATATATTTTATTTTTATATATATAAATATATGTATATATTATATATATACATATATGTATATGTATATATATATATATATATATATATATATATCAGACCTTGCGATGAATAAGAACTGCGCGACGCATAAGCACGACGTGATTTTTGACGCCATTAAATTCTTTTTATTTGCTTTTCATATTTATCGACATTAACTGCACCAATATACTTAATTACCGCAAAACTACTTTAAATCGTTTATGTAGAAATGTTGTTATTTTAAAATGTTTTGGAATGTTTCGTTTTTTAAAATGTAAAAACATTTGTTTATTTTCTCGATGTTTGTCACGTTTTGTCTATACTAAACGAATAAAAAACATTATAACTTAAATTTTAAAAAGATTATAAAATATGCTAATATTTGATTTTTTTTTTCTTAAATATGTAATTTAAAGTTTTTCAAATAATTATTTTTTCTTTTTAAAAAGTCAGCGAGTAATAAACTGGAAATTTTAATATTGTACGATTAAAAACTGTGCAATAGCTAATATTTTATATATATATATATATATATATATATATATATATATATATATATATATATATATATATATATATATATATATATATATATATATATATATATATATATATATATATCTAGCTCCGAACTTGATAGTGGTTGCTTGCAGCTCTTTTGGGAGTGAATCAGAATTAAAAACATATACAAAAGTCTTTAGACTTCACCCCAAGAAAATAATGGAATATAAAAACATTACTTTTTCATTCTACACTTTCTCAGAGAAATATAGCAGTAATTACAAGTGTTTTAAAGTCAGTTGTGAATTGAATTAAAAAAAGAAAAATTGATGCATAGGTGCCCCTAGAACCAGACTGTATTGGCAGAAGTGGTAGAAAAAAGATCAATACTCTATGTTGTGACCATAAAATCAAGGACATCTGTCTTAAAAACAGAAAAAAAAGTGAAACTCAACTAGCTTCAATGATAAACAATGAAAAAATCAAGGTCTCCAAAAGAATGGTTTGCAGACAGTTGGCTGAAGAAAACTTTATAGGTTGTCATTCAACCAAAAAACCACATTTATCTGAAATCATGAAAAAAAAAAAAAAGCCATTGGAATGGGCTAGAAAACACTCGAAAATGACTAATGAAGACTAGAATAGAGTAAGTATGACTTAAAATTTTGTAGGAATTTCAAGATTTTTTGCATTTATTATTGTTTAATGATGGGTGTTAAAAACTTTATTATTATCGAATTTTTATTAATTGTCAATGTTATACTATTCAAATGTTATTCAAAAATATGTGTGGTTGCTACAAAAAGATTTTTGTTCGACTGGTACCTAACAATTTAATGTGATTCTTTGTTTTAATATTTATATTTTATACACTTTCTTGTATATTTTAGTACAAATACTTGTTTTAACTTTAATTTAGTTTGATTTGAACAGTTATTAATAAAATAAGTTGTTTAATATTTATTTTCTACTTAGTTCAGTTTTTATGTTTTATTCAAGTCACTCGTATTTTTTTGCAGTTCATACTTCAAATTAATTTATACGCTTTTGTAAAATTATTCTTTTAGTATCTAGTTTTTTTAAAAAAACATAATAAAAATCTAGTTTAAACCACTACGTTTCCTTTAAATATTCCTTATATATTAAATTTTTATTTTTATAAATTTTAAAAATTTAATTTTTAATTGCATCAGAAACTTTTTTTGGGATTTAGTAAAAAGTTATATAATTAACATGATTAGGTTATTTTGGCAAAACATCTTGAAAGAAAAAATTTATACGCTGACGTCATATACTGAAACTGTTATGAATTAAACACGCATGGAATAAATTATCAAGTCTGCAGATTGTGGCTAACATTATACAGACTCCGAGAACCAAAAAAAAATGGAGATGGCAAGCTTCGACTAAAATGTGAATTTTAAATTTAATGGTGTGCATTCGTTATATAGTTTTAATCAAAAAAATTAGCCCAAATGTTTTTTTAAAACATATTCTTTAATATGAACACAACTTGTCTCGGCAGTTGGGGATCCCATTAACAAGTTTTTAAAATAAAAATATACTTTTTTAAACAATACTTTTATAGTTTCATTTTTAACTTAGTATCTAAAATACAGCCTAATCAAAGTGGAAATAGTATCAGGGATTTGTATTTGGTCAACGGTATTTGTTTAGATTTATTTATTTACAAACTTTATTTTATTAAATTATATTTAAAATAATTCTTGTTTTAGTTTATATTTTCGCATTTTTTAGCTTTTATAATCCTGTATCTCTAAATATAGAAAAAAACCAAATAAAAATTTTTTTATCCACCTTTAAAAAAATAAAAACTGCCCAATATCATGTCAGACTTTTTAATAGCATACCGTTTGTGTTCTAAAAATAGAACTACTTAATGTAGCGCAGGTGATTGTGGGAATGATATTTAGACAAACAATTTGATAAAAATGAAGTGCAAAGGTCCTACAAAGTACTGTTCTTGGTGAATTTGTAGATCAGATTCTTGATATAGTGATAAATTAACTCCAGGAACATTTTTGATAAGGTTTCCTAAATCTGGAAATAATTAAGAAATAATGACTGACTGGCAAAAACAAATAAAAACTTTTAATTAAAAACATGGCTTCATATGTTTGAAAGAAAAGATTTTAACAACATTGCTAAAATACTGATGAATATAATGAAAGAACTTTTTAAATATAAAAATAAATTTAAAAAAAGGCACAAAACAATATTTATAAAATAATTAAAATATTCAATAAAAAAACGACCTAATATTTTCTAATAAATTTTTCAACTATGATAACAGAGTTTAAAAAATTTGGTCAAATGCAACGTCATTTTTAACAATTTTTCTAGCAAATGTTAAGATGCCTTATAAATATCAGAAAAACAAACGTTGCCAATGACTGTTTTTCTGATGTATTTTTGATGATACAAAACATTAGAGTGTAAAACTTAAAGAACTATTAATAAAATGTGTTTAGTTTTATTATATCCATGAGCTTTTTTATCTAAATATCAAAGAAACCCACGAAAATGTTTATCAATTGCATCACTTGTCATACCTTTTTATACTCATTTTTACAACTCATTTACTCCTGCTGAGGTCTGTATATGTGTATACAAATAGGCTTGGCTAGGAAGGCATGTGATTTCACATCATAATATGACCATGCAAATACTATTTGATTTTACTTAACTTGACCACAGCTGTTAATATGTTTTGAGAATTTGTATACATTTTAAGTGTTAAAAAAACCTTAACTTAACTTTAAAGAAACTTAAAAAAAAACTTATTGTTAAAGAAGCAAATAAATCTTTGTAAAAAAAAATAACAAAAAACAAAATAAAAATAACTTAAATAAAATTAAAATAACCAAAATAAAATTAAAATTTAACTAAAATAAATAATAAACTATAATGATTAGTTTATCTAAATTATTTTTGGAATAAATAACTTTGAATCGTTTATCTTTACTTATGTTTTTATAATATAATATTATGCAAAACCTTTTATAAATAAAGTAACAACTTATATCTAAGGATTGTTTAAAAAACATGCACATTTAAAAGATTCTTAACAATTCTTCGCACAAAAGAAAAAATAATTAAATTGTTTATTGAAAATGTCAATATAATTAATTTTTTTTTTTTAAAAACATTTATAATAAAAAATAAATATTTATACAAATATAAAAAAAATATATTATTCATTATTGTTTTTATAAATAATCATTGGCAGCGATTTATTACTTTATTTAAATGTGTTTCAATAATATAAAAACATAAGTAAAGATCAAAGTTATTCAATTCAAATGACTTTTAAAAAAGTTTGTTATTTTTTTTCTTTAAATAAAATTTTCTTTCAACTTTAAATAACAATGGTCTCTAATAAACTTTATATAGAAATCATTTAACTTGAAAAGTAGAAAGATTTTGTTAAGAAAAAAAAGAAAAACTTTTTTGAAAGTCGTTTGAATTAAATAACTTAGATCTTTATATATGTTATTCTATTATTGAAACTAAAATCAAGGAACAAATCACTGCTAATGATTTTTTATTAAAATATTTATGAATAATATATTTTTTATATATACTTTTTATATTTATATAATACTTTTTATATATACTTTTTTATATTTATATAAGTATATAATTTCTATTATATATGTCTTTAAATTAAAAAAACTTATTTTAACTTTTTAAATAAACAATTGCTAATTATTTATTTAAAAATAAACAATTAAGCATAGTAATTGCTCAGAACCTTTTTTTTTCAAATGTAGGCATTTATTAAACAATCATTAAAAGTTTTTACTTTTTATTTTTTTTTACTTTTGTGCAAAGAATTGTCAAGAATCTTTTTTTTAAACTTTCAAATGTGCCATTTATTAAACAATTGTCAGTTGTAAGTTGTTACTTAATTTAAAAAAGGTTTCGAATAATAATTATTATGAAAACATTAGTTAAGATAAACAATTCAAAGTTATTTATTCTGAACATAATTTAGATAATCTTATCATTATAGTTGATTATTTATTATAGGTAAGTTTTAGTTTTAGATTTTATTTTAGTTTTAATTTATTTTTATTTTATTTCTTTTTTTTTTTTTACAAAAACTAATTTGTTTCTTTTACGATAAGTTTTCTTTTAAGTTTTGTCATATTTAAGTTAAGATAATTTTTTCAGCAGTTTTAAAATGTATACAGATTTTTAAAACATTAACAGCCGCGGTCAAATTTTCAAAATCAAATAGTAATTGTGTGGTAATATATTATGATGTGAAATCGCACGCCTTCCTGGCTAAACCTGCAATGCGTTTTAGCACTTTGTCTAAAAGAGAAAGGCCATCATTCGAAGATCTGCCCCAGATATCGCAGCAGTTTTCCATACAAGAACGGATTTGAGATTTATACAGATTAAGAATAGAATCAGGAGTAAGAAAGCTAGCACAAGAGATACAACCTTAGCAGGAGCTAATTTTCCAATCAATTTGATATATGGTTTCCAGGAAAGATTGGAAGTAAGAGCCAATCCTAGAAGATAAAGAGTAGATGACTCATCGAGTACATTACCGTAAATAAAGGAAAATCTAAATTATTGTGATAACGATTGGCTGAAAAAAATTGGATTTTATCTAAATTAAAGTTCACCAGCCACTATGAGCCCCTGCTGTAGTAGAAGTAAGATCCTTTTCAAGCAAAAAAAAAAAAAAAAAAAAAAAAATATATATATATATATATATATATAAATATATATATATATATATATATATATATATATAAATATATATATATATATATAAATATATATATATATATATATATATATATATATATATATATATATATATATATATATATATATATATATATATATATATATATAAATATATATATATATATAAATATATATATATATATATATATATATATATATATATATATATATATATATATATATATATATATATATATATATATATATATATATGAGTGAGTTTTTTGTTTTTTTTTTTAATTTGATATTGCACACCCTCTTATTTGGTAAGGTTCAATAAAAAAGAATCACTGATAAAAATTTTTTCAAACTGATGATGGGAAGTGGTCCCCCACACCTGCTTTGTAAGCCCTTTAGAACCCCATTTTTGACATATTTCTATATACATAAATCAATAAGTATCAGTGTTACATGCATCAGTTTCACTTATTAGGGTTAACAAAATTATAAGAATGTATATAGCAATGACCTATTCCCACACTCCACCTTAGGAATGCAAGGTCCCAGACTTGTTTTTAAAGCTCTTGAGATCCATCTTTGTCTAAAATAATATATATCTGAAATCTATTAAATTCAGCTTGTATTAGTGTTACATGCATCAGTTTTACTTATTAGGGTGATAACAATAAAAAGAATATATCTAGCAGTAACAAATTCGCAGACCCCACCCTCAGGGCACTAGGATCCGGACATGTTATTTAAGCCCTTTTGAGGCCCATTTTTGTTGAAAATGATAATTTTCTGAAATGCATTAAAAAAAAATTAGAATTGCCAGTGCTAAATGCAATAATTTTACTTATTAGGGTGAAGACAAGTGTATGAATGTATATAGCAGGTGTAACTTAGGGCAAGGGAAAGGGGGGTAAAAATACAAAAAGGTATTATTACAACTTAAAATTGATGCCTATATTTTAACATTTTTTCTGTTTTTTTAATTGTGAGTACTAGTGGCCCGTATGCCCCAAACTAGATCCCCATATTTCTCTCTACCAGTCATTTCTAACTCAGCCCTAATTCAAACTTATAAATTAAAAAATAACAAAAAATAATGTACTCAAACAAAAATTTTAAAAGAATAAAAAATAAGATTTTATGCGTTCAAGAAAACATATTACAAATAACAACATTTAAAATTATTCTAACAAAATAACATACATAATTTAATCAAACCTTGACATATAACTAAATTAAAATACTACAGAAAAACAATAGCCATATATGTACTTAAATATATATTTAGTTCATATTATATGTATGCGTATTTGAATAGATTAAATTTCTGGTATTTAGAATGATTATGGCTGAACTGTCTCTTTGTAGCTTCAGTTGAAATTTTTTTTCTATGATACTCAACTAGTTGGTAAAGAAGCTGACACTGATTGTCATTTTTTGTCAAAACTTCATTAAAGTCAGTGGCTAATTTAATTGCACAGTCATTAACCACTTTCATGGCATGAACAATCTTACAAGCAGTTTTGTAGTCATCACGATTAGCCCAAGATTTAGGAGACGATGTCAAGAATTCTTTTGGTAGATTGAGAGAGTCAAACGAATTCATTGAGCGTCGTGTAACAAAGTTAGCTATAGAAAGTTCAGAGAATGTATAAATCTTGTTTGAAGCAAGCCTTCTATTGTCACCTGGTAATGGTTCTTTTTGTAAGGCATTTACAATTTCTATTTTCTCTTCAAAAGAAATTTCTTCACTGAATAATGGGAGAGCAGCTAGATCTTTACTTAAATACCATAATTGAAGTTTAATTTTATTTTTTCCAACATTTGCAACTTTGCTGTCAACTTGACAATAGTTGTCGATTACTTTTAAAAGGAGATCAATTTTTGGTGCTTCTGTTGTGAGAGGTGCTGAAAACCAAAAATATACATAAATTGAAGAGACAAATTCTTTTTAAAATCCCGATTTCTTTATTTGTGACATTTAATTGATGACGAAAACCAAAAATTTTTAAAGTATATTCCTTTAGCCATCCATCTTGCACAATGGTAAGCCCCAGGTAGCAAGCGACCAGGGTTAATATTTGACTGGGGCCGGGGCCGGGCTTAATAAAACATAGCCGGGGCCGGGTTTGTGACCGGGGCCCGAATAAAGAAAGTGACACATTTTATCTAAATGCAACCAAGTCTGCTAAAATTGAGCTTCAAAAGTATTCAAAAATGAAGCGAATAGATATTTCAGAAGATCCATTATTATATAAGAGTCTCATGAAAAGCGAGTTGCCAACGCTAGCAAACTTGGCAAAAGTTTGCAACGCTAGCAAACTTGGCAAAAGTGTCTTATTTCTTATTTGTCATTGTAAATATTTATGAATTATATTATATTTGTATATATTATTTTTGTGACTTTTTCTTATATTTCATTAAACTTTCACAAAAAATTTTAACTTGACAAAATTTAAGAAAAAAGCAACAAAAACAATAACAACAAAAATCCAGCCCTGGCTAGTAACCCCGGCAAATTGTGTTTGTTTAGCTGGGGCCGGGGCCGGGTTTGCAAAAACCTCTGCTTTTAGCTGGGGCCGGGGACCCGGTCACTTACTAGCCCCAGTAGTGCAAATACTTGTTGTATCATTATTTTCTCCCAAAAGGAGAAGAGCTAGTCTTTATAATCATCACATGGTTGAGTGTCCTTTAAGTTTTTTTTTTATTTTTCACCACATCGGATTTTCGAGATGCAAGCCACTCTTTTTCAAACTTTGTAAGGCATCCAGTTCCGCTTTTATCACTTTCAAGTGGTTCAAACTTTGATTTTTCTATTAACTCCCACTGGGACTTCACTCTACCAAAAAAGTTCAATGTTTGGTCCTTTTGATACAAAAAACGTATCAAACACTGCATTTGCACAGATCATTGCTTGTCGTGGTGTTATTTTTGTTCGGTCTAATGCTACATGAAAGAGTTGATTGTCAAGAATACAACGTTTGGATACTGTAATTGAGAGTTGACTAGTGCCCATAGTAGAATGTTTTAAAATTTTTCGACGGTTAAAAACTTTTTGTTTTTGAATTGACGTATCACAGTCAGAATTTTCATCTAAAGAGTTATCTGAATTGTCACCCATTAATGTTTCTGTAGATTTAACTTTACTTTCTTTATGTTGTTCATAGCGTTTTTTTTCTTCAAGCTTGCGTTTTCTGTATTTTACAACTGCTTTCTTATACATTAAGT
>NC_061156.1:24172608-24185108 GCF_022113875.1 Hydra vulgaris | reverse complement strand
TCTTAAATACTTTAAATACGTCTAACAGTTAATAAATATTTTTAAATCTATGGAATAATTTTAAATCCTAACAAACCCCCGTAAAATAATTATTTAAGTTTAAAATCTAAAACTAAAAGAAAGTATTTTTGTTCAATTTTAATTAAATGTTAGATAATTTTAATTAAATGTTAGCTTAAAAGATTTAAACTTTTTTTTTAATTTTTGATTTTTTTCTACTTGTAAATAATGAGCATATTTAATTTTTTCAACTGCGTGCGGTTTTAAAATACTTTATTAAATGTTAAAATATTCGTAAATTACTTCATTAAAATTCCGCTCAAAAATATCTTTAAATATACTCAAACAAAAAATTTTTTGCTCTACGCAAATAGCCCTAGCTACACGCAAAATCGCTCTTGGACGACGTAAAATTCACATCGCCCGACGCTTTATTGCAAGGCCTGTAATTTAAAGTTTTTCAAATAATTATTTTTTCTTTTTAAAAAGTCAGCGAGTAATAAACTGGAAATTTTAATATGGCACGATTAAAAACTGTGCAATAGCTAATATTTTTACTAGCGATTTTATATAATATTTATTTATTTTTATTTATTTTCATAAAGCGGTTGACAAGCACAATCACTCGTATTAATAAAAAACTTAAACGAACGTTTTGAATAGATTTTTAATGTTAACAAGGAATTTTATTTTTAGTAAAATAAATTAAAATGTTAGAATAAAAATCTTATAGGTATAAAAGAAATATTTCAGCAAAAAAATTATTCTTTAAAATTATTATTAAAAATTATTCGAAAAACTATTGATGTTTTATTTTTCAGCAGCTGTTCTTGAGCACGCTTCGTTGAGTTTCGGTAACTTTTAAAATAAAAGCGATCGTTATTATTCAAGTAATTTTTTTGAGTTACTTTTTACAAAAATTTTAATAACTGTACTATTTTATTGAATCAAGTAGAATAGGTTTAAATATTATTCCCTTTTTTTTTTTATTTGCGCTCACCAATTTTTAAAATGTTTCCTCGAAATTACTCTTAAATACTTTAAATACGTCTAACAGTTAATAAATATTTTTAAATCTATGGAATAATTTTAAAACCTAACAAACCACTGTAAAATAATTATTTAAGTTTAAAATCTAAAACTAAAAGAAAGTATTTTTGTTCAATTTTATCGACAACTTTGCTATTGCTGAATAATTTTATTAAAATGTTAGCTTAAAAGATTTAAACTTTTTTTTTAATCTGAATTTTTTCTACTTGTAAATAATGAGCATATTTAATTTTTTTAATTCAAACTTTTATTTCAACTGCGTGCGGTTTTTAAAATACTTTCTTAAATGTTAAAATAATCGTAAATTACTTCATTAAAATTCCGCTCAAAAATATCTTTAAATATACTCAAACAAAAAAAATTTTGCTCGACGCAAATAGCCCTAGCTACACGCAAAATCGCTCTTGGACGACGTAAAATTCACATCGCCCGACGCTTTATTGCAAGGCCTGATATATATATATATATATATATATATATATATATATATATATATATATATATATATATATATATATATATATATACACACACATATATGCTTGTGTGTATGTGTGGGTGTATGGACAAAATATGAACCTGCATTCAATCTTTCTTTTCTTAAGACAGATTCCTTTGATTTTTGGTCTTCTTTACTCTTTTCATTTTCAAGGACATATCTTGCTAACACATTTAACCAATTTGAAATATGTACTGAATCATTTGCAATACTTTGAAGCAATTCCTTTGATAAATCAAACTTGTTTGAAAGAACTTTTATTGTATCATCCATTGTTAGATAATAATTTTGAGCTATAGGAAAAGAACAAATAATAACCAATAACTTAAATAATTAATATCAAAAGAATTTTATTTTTTGCAGACAATATATATTATATAACTAATAATATTATACAACTAAAGTATTTATTAAAATAATAATTAGAAGACATTAAATAATATATATATATTTTTTTTAACATCTTCACTTTTAACAAGGCTGCAAGCAATCACTAATTAGTGTTGGAAGTTACTGGAAGAGAAAAGATGAAGATTGTAGAGCAAGAAAACGATTGACAGACGACTTAAAAGATTGCAAATTATACGAATCAGGGAAGCGAATTTCAAAGAAATGATGTTGGAGGAAAAAAACTAGACGAATAAGAATTTTTGGAGCACTTTGGAACAGTAACATAAAAAGGATAAGAATAAGATAACATAAAAAGGATAAGAACAGTAACATAAAAAAGATAAGTGAATGACGAGTAACACGGAATGAATTTTAGTAGATAGCACAATAGACGCTAGCTCTTTAGCAGTGCCCATTATAGTATTTGTAGAAAAGAGAAAGAGAAGCAACATAACGAAGATGTGACAAAGGTTGAAGGTTGCCTGCAAGAGCAGGTCTAACTATATTTACAATGCGTTTTTGCACCTTGTCTAAAAGAGAAAGGGCATCATTAGAAGATCCACCCTAGATATGGCAACAGTATTCCATACAAGGCTGGATTTGAGATTTATAGAGATAGAGAATAGAATCTAGAGTAAGAAAGTGTTGAGCTCGATAAAGAGATGCTAATTTTGCAACTTTAGCAGATGCTAATTTTGCAATGGATTTGATATAAGGTTTCCAAGAAAAATCAGAAGTAAGAGTTAATCCTAGAAGATGAAGGGTAGATGACTCATTGAGTACATTACCCTTCATAAATATAGAAAGGTCTAAATTATTGTGATAATGATTTGCTGAAAAAAATTGAGTTTTATCTGAATTGAAGTTCACCAGTTACTGTAAGCCCCATCAGAGGGAGTTGGCTTCATATCTTGACAAGAATAAATGTTAATATCATCAACGAACATAACGTTAATATAAATTAAAAAGAATATAGGGCCAAGGATTGAACCTTAAGGAACCCCTGAGAATACAGAATAAGAAGAAAAGTGCTGTTCATCAAAGATAACTTTTATGCTACGATTGGAAAGGAATTTAAAAAAAAGTATTGTCATACTAAAGCTTTTGATCAAATTCAAGGTTATTTTATATAAAAAATGAAATATCATTGATATATATATATATATATATATATATATATATATATATATATATATATATATATATATATATATATATATATATATATATATATATATATATATATGTATATATATATATATATATATATATATATATATATATATATGTATATATATATATATATATATATATATATATATATATATATATATATATATATATATATATATATATATATATATATATATATATATATATATATATATATATATATATATATATATATATATACATATATATATATATATATATATATATATATATATATATATATATATATATATATATATATACAGCATGGAAATAAGCATATATACAGCATGGAAAATAAGGAATTGAATACAAACAGTTAATTTGACCCACTAACATACTGAATCGACGATCAATTGTTTTTCTTGGACGCTAAAATTTGTTTTCTTTGTTGCACTTTTTATCTAGGTAATAATTCTTTATTACTGAACTTTATAAATACAAAAACAACTTAATGCATGAAAATTAATGAATTCGTATTCCTTTTAAAACAATAATTTTAATAAAACCAAGTAACTTAATGTTGAATGATTAATTTATGATAAATTTAAATATAATAAGTTGTTTGAAACTATTTTTCCAAGTCTTTCTAAATATCTTTTAAAATATAACTTTTTAAGTTACTTTAAATTATGAAAATGTTGAATTAAATCTTCCATTGCAATGTAATGTTTTTATTGCTTTATTTTTTTGTTTTAATTTTTACAGAGAATTGTTTCGACTTTTTTTTTTAAACTTAACTAACTTATCAGAGCATGAAATGATTAAAAATTACTATTTTCAATAGACTACGATATTTTTTTAAACAATTTTTTTTTTTTACAACTTTTTGAAAAGAATAAATGCTTATACAATTTAAAAATAATATATAACACTACTCAAATAAAATTTGTTCATTCATTAAACAATCATTAGAAGTAATTTATAAAAGAGTTGTGTGCAAACTTTATTAAAACGTTTCAAAAGATAAATTTTTAAGTAGTTTATTTTAAACGCAATTAAAAACGTAACAAAAAGTCATTTTCTTTTCGAGTTTGAGTTTTATTTTAGTGCTTCTATATTTTCTTTTTTGTGAGGAATTTTTTTCTTTTTTCAATATTTTTTTTTTAATTTTTTTCCTAGTTTAAGTTTAGCTAGCGTTTCTGTTTTCAGCACATTTAGTGCTCATAAATTTTTGTTTTTGTGAGAAATTGTTTTCTTTTTTTTCTCTCTCTATTTTTTCTTCTAGTTTAACTAGCATTTCTTTTTTTAGCGCATTTCTAAAATGTTTAAAAATCATTTAAACAGTTGTGTATTAAGAAAAGTACAGTGGCATTGAAAACCATTTTGAACATACTTTCTGTGTCAAAGTGACCTAACCCACACTAATTTTTATTTCAGTATTCTATGCTCAAATTTGACGTTAACTATTTTTAATGACTTGATAAAGTTTAAAATGCGATATTTGTAAACCATTTCATGCTTTGTTAAAACATACATTTTTTAACATTTTTTCCGTTTTTTGTTTTTTTGTTTTCAATTATTTAAAATTTTTTTTCTAAAGATTATCATTTATCATAAAAAAATCCTAATTATATAATATTCATTAATACTTTATATAAAAAATCATTAGCAGTGATTTTAAAAGCATTTCAATAATAAAAAACATAAGTAAAGATCAAAGTTATTCAATTGTAACAACTTTAAAAAACATTTATTATTTTTTATCAACAAAATTTGTCATCTCACGCTACTATATGTTGATTGATTTGGACTGTATTTATGATACACACACCTACTCCGTTAAAACCAAGATATAAAATTAAAATAAGCACAAATTCCAACATACCTGTGGCTGCCTTGAGGCTTTGGTACAAAAAGCAACTGCTATACTTTTAAATATGTTAACAAGACTTATTCTATTTAAATATACATTTCTATTTAAATAAACAAGACTTATTCTATTAGGCTTTTTTTTTTTCAGCATGTGTTTTCTAGCAGATGCATCAACACCAATATTTTTTTAAGTATCTTTCTTACTGTATTTGATGTTTTTTTGTTTAGTTCAATGTGTTAGTAAGTTTAAGATAACTAAACCTTAGATTGACTTTAATTGATGAAATTGTAATATTTTATTTTGTGTGTGCATTTTAACTATTATATCTTAATAAGCTATTTAAAAAGGATTAAGATGTGAAGATTTTGATCATTAAAAGCAATTTAATGCAACGTTTTATAAGAACTTGCCAGACAAATTTATAAATTATAAAATAATTATGATTGTTTGGGTTGAGAAATCTCTAAAGTTTGTTTGCCAATTTTTTAAGGCATCTGGTATATTTTTTTGTATTCCTTTGATACAACTAAACTATAAAAAAGTAACATAAAGCAAACTTTTTATTGACATGTAAGTTAAAAAAAATCATTTTCCTGTCCAGCAAAAAAAATTAAGTCTTTTGCAAACATGATTACTTTTTTATACTAAAAAAAAAACTCAAGGTTATAAAATCAGCATTAATTTAGATTAAAAACCAACTTAATTAAACATAAGACATTTTTTTAAATCTAACACATAATGATATTGTAAAATTATACTATCAATATAACATCAAAATAGTTAATATCAAATTATTTTTTTAAGTTTAATTTTTTGTTAATGCCTAATTTTAGCTTAATTATTTTTAGCCTAATCTTTTAGTATATTCTTTTAAAAACAATGATAACCAAGTAGCACAAGATTCTAAGCATAGAGCAAGATTTTTATTACTAGTATTACTGCAAATAGTACCTATATTACCTTACTAGTACCAAGTATTACTTGCATTAATAGCGATAAAACTTATATATATACATACATACGTCCATACGTCCATACATACATACATACATACATACATACATACATACATACATACATACATACATACATACATACATACATACATACATACATACATACATACATACATACATACATACATACATACATACAAACATACATACATACATACATACATACATACATACATACATACATACATACATACATACATACATACATACATACATACATACATACATACATACATACATACATACATACATACATACATACATACACACATACATACCCTTGCATTTGCCCCCTTCATGACTAAATGACTAAAAAAAAAAGACTAATGACTAAAAAAAAAAGGTCCTTAAAACTATATACATATGTATAAATATATATATATATATATATATATATATATATATAATATATATATATATATATATATATATATATATATATATATATATATATATATATATATGTATATATATATATATATATATATATATATATATATATATATATATATATTTATATATATATATATATATATATATATATATATATATATATATATATATTATATATATATATATATATATATATATTATAACAAATATCACTAATTTTATTACTAAAATCAATCAATCAATATATTTTCACTTTAATAACTACATATATATACAATAGTGAGGAACAATTACAGACAGTTAAAAATTGATGAGGCGTAAGGACCTAGTCGTTACGCCTCATGTTAGTCTTAAAAATAACAGAAAAATTTATAATTATATCTTTTTAAAATCCAATACAATAATCAATAGAATAATTTTATGTAAAATCCTGAACATTACATTTTTTAAGGACGTTTACCCCTCAAAAATATAAAAAGAAAATTGATCATTGACAAGACATGTTCTTTAAAATAAAAAACATGCATATTGAGCGCCTATGAGGTCCACTAAAAATTTTCTTAAAAATTGATGATTCAGCATAATCCATTGCCGCGAACTTTTTTGATTTAAATTTTTCATTTTTTATTTTTAAGGTTTTTAGTCCTTTTTTTTTTTTTTTTTAAGGTAAAAAACACAAAAAAAGAATTAAAAATGCAAATTGTTACAAAGTTCGATTTTAAGTTTTTACATAAATAAATAATATTTATTATTGGAAAAAAATTAAGAAATATATTTTTTCTTTACATTTCCTAATCTTAAAACAGCAAAAATATGCCTTAAACATCAAACAGAGTTAGAGTTATCTCAGGGGCGGATACAGGTTGTAAAGATAGAGAGGGCACAAATGAATTTTTTATATGAATTTGGCTAATGGCCGTAAGTCATAACGCCAACGTATATATTCTATTATAGAACGAAAAGTAGCCTAAAATTAATCAAATTTTAGGGGGGGCACGAGCCGGCTGTGGCCCCCTCTAAATCCGCGCCTTTATCTGTACATTTGTTTTATATGAACTTTAGTATACATGCAGAATATATATAAAATATTCAATATTGAGTGTGTCAATAGGGTTACCATATTTTTTAAACACAAAAAAAGGACACATTTATTCTATAATGTTATACATACCACAGCGTTACATCCTAATTCCATTCCAAAAAAGCAAATATTATACGGATGATATATATATATATTTTTTTTTTTAACGAACGAATTTTATTAATTACATTTATTTTGGTTAATCGTTTTTGAGTCGAAGAAACAGCATTTTTTTATGAAAATCTCTTATTCAAACAATAAATGTGTAATTTTTAATAAAGTAATTAGAGTTGATATTATTTTTCGTAGAATAAACTTTGAAATAAATTCAATGATATATATTTTTGTTCAGTGAATTACAATGAGATACATTTTTATTCACTCTTGGAATAGACAAATTTAGTAGAGCTTTTCACTTTTTTCAAGAAAAGATTAGTTCTTAATCATGTTATTGTTTACATAAAAGATTATTATGATTGTATTGTACAGTTAACATAGAATTCACTGAGTTGATTGGTAAGTTGTCTCTTACGATTGCGGTTGCATCAATGATAAAATGCATTCTACATTAGCATTATGGGACATCAAACAAAAGCAAAACTAAGAATTTTCAATAATTCAGTAAAAAATTTTGTCGGCTTTCTTGTCTACAACTTTCAAAATACTTTAGCCTTCATTCATGAGCCAGCAATTGGTTACAATCAATTTTTTAAATTGATTTTCATCCACAACTAGCTCATTTTTTAGGATGTTCTGAAACTGATCAAACGATTTTTATTAGCAAGATATTCAGCACATGGTTCAACTTTATGGTAGCTTATGCCTCAAGTCTTAAAAAGTAGCATCCAATTAAAACTTTCAAACTCAGTAAAAAAATTCGTTCATTTATCAAACAGAACATGAATTTTACATTAACAAGACACATCACATTCTTGGTCTTTCCCATCTTCAGTTAGGTTTTGCACAGTAGCGTAGCGAAGGGCCCGCAGGGCCCGCAGCCGCGGGGAGGCCCAAAGTTATAAGGAGCCCAAGGCAACAAAGAAAAACATTTAAAAAAAGTGTCAGTACAATAAAACACATGCGTATCATTTAACATACATACAAAACATATATTTTACACAGGAAGGTAAAGGCAAGGTGAAGGGGGGGAGGGAATAGAAAAGAAGTAGTTTAGGGGCCCGGATTAAATTTTAGCGGGGGGGGGGCAATTTTTTGTCGCTACGCTATTGGTTTTGCAATATTAATTTAGTTTTCGATAATACAAATTTTTTCTTTTTCACTATCCTTAATAATTGTATTCAGACAATCTAGAATTTCAACTTTTATATTCCTCTACATTTTAATTTTTTATTCAAGTATAATCAATATAAAGTCTGTATGTAAAATTGTATCAAATTTTTACAATATTGAAAACAAAAATAAATTAAAAAGTTTATTTAATTACATGCATTTAATGAGTTATTATATTTTAAAATTCGAACTCAAAAACATCGATTAAATCAGGCTCGTAGCAAGCGAGGGTGGGGAGGAGAGGCGGGGGCATTTGCCCCCTTCATTAATTTTTCAAATAAAGAAGTTTAAAGAAATTGACTGAAAAAATGACTAAAAAAAAAGGTCCTTAAAACTATATCAGGGTAGTTTTTCTTGTTTCAATCACATTTTCAATTCGATTATAGTTTTAGAATATAAAAGATCAGCAAATACAGTTGAGTTTATTTTACTTCAAATAAAATAAAAAAAGTTGTATTTTTAAATTGAGCACACTTAAAGCGTAAAAAATGTGTGTATATATAACATCATATTTATCATTTAATACTTCATATTATATCGCAAATTTAATTTAATTAATTGCGTGGTATTGCTTAATTTTAAATGGTTAATATTGTTGGTGTTTCCTGTAGCATTCATCCATGTTTGATTCCATCAATAACAGCAATGTTCTTGGTACTACAAATTGCACTAAAAAAGAAAATGTGGCTAAAAAAGAATTTGGTAGCATATTATTTTTGAACATAAAAATAATAATCTGATATAAATTAAGTTTTCCAAGTTTAAGACTTTCATATTTGTCATCACATTAGAAGGATTGTTCATTCTACTTAGATAATGAATTGCTTTACAAGCATGGTTTTGCAAGCCTTGTAGTTTGATTAGTTTTGTTTTGTGTGTATTAGCCCACACTATATTAGCATATGTGAAATGACTATGAATTAGACTAAAGTAAAAATTTTTTCTTGAACAGAAATCCAGAAACGGGCGACATTTATATAAAATACCTCTTCCAGATGGTATTTTTTGATTCAATGTGATTTCTCCATGATAAATTTTTATCAATTTGAACACCAAGAAACTTTGCATGATTTTCACGCTTTATAGTTATGTTGTTAATGAGCAACTCTAATGAGCAATTTTTAACGGTAGAGACATTGATTGATCGTTTTATGAAAAAAGATTTTTAGTAGTTAGTTTTTTTACAGTTTTTAATAGTTCTAAACCAAAAATTAAAGTTTTTCAGTTCAGTATTCATTGTTCAGAACATTTTAAATTATAAAATAAACTTGTGTCATCACCATACATCATTGAAGATACTTAAAAGATCGTGTTAGAAATAAAAATATTCTTATAAAAATTTTATTTGTAAAATAAACAATCTAATAAAGTATCAAAGTGCTGGCATAATGTTTTATTTAATTTTGTATAATTTTGCAATGAGTTTTGAAAAAAAAATCTTCAACCATATTCTAAGCATTTTAAGTTTCTTGTTCTTTAAATTGTAAGTTTAAATAGTAACTTTAAATAGTTACTCGATGTTACTGGTAAATTTTTTCAATAAAATACTTTCATTATTTACGTTTTATAAAAAACTATTAGTCAAAAAATATTTTTACCATATAGATTATTTACTAAAGTAATTCAAGTTATTATTTTTTATGTTGTTCCAAGGAATGATAATAATAATTAAATTTTATGAGTAGAGAGGATCGGGGCCAGTTGCCTCGATCATAAAAAATTAAAAAAAAATATTTTCACAATATCCTTACAGTTAAATAAAACACTAATCAAAAAAAAAAATTTTTTGGAGTAAATACTGTGAGTTTTAACATTATAACTCATTAACATTAATTTTATCCTGAATAATGATAACTATTGAAAAATAAACTGACTGGATATAATACATCAATTTTGACTGGAATCTTTACAATATTTTTTTTCAACAAATTACTTTTTTTTTTGAAAGGAAAAAGTGGAAGCGATGTTCCAAAAGTGACAATTTTCTTCAAAAAACACCAAAATCTCGATATCTTTTATGTGCATGAGTAATTTATAATAACACTTATGCTAAAGATAAAATGGTCAATTGAAAAGATTTCTTTGATTTCTGGCACTATTGAGGAAAAACTCTTAAGATAAACTTAATTTATTAACCTATTCCCTCTCCCCCCCCCCCCCCCTTATATTGAGATAGCAAATTTTATTAGGTTATAATTTTTGAAAAATAAACTGGGTTACTATAATAAGAGTGGGTTACTTGGTTAAAATTATCCTAATAACACCCATTTAATATTTATATAATACCATTAAATAATACCCATATTTTTATTAGAAAGGATTTTCTGAGAAAACCATTATCATAAATTTTTTTTACTAATAAAACAATTTCAAGATTCAACAAAGTATTTGAATTCGCTATTTTTGAACTATTATCCCTTTTTCATTGTTTTTTTATATGGTCACACTATTAATAGGTTTCCTAAAAAATAAAATAATTTATGAAAAATAGAAAAAAAAGTATAAAAAACTTTTGAAAAGAATTTTTGATAAAAAAGTAATATGCCAAATAAGATTTTTTTTTTTAGTTTTTGAAAAATTTTCACTGTTTTTTTTTTTAACTTAGTTTTTTTAATGAGTTGAAATTTTTGTTTGTAACAAATACTTCATATAGTTTCATATTGGAAATAGTTTTCTAATTTTAACTTTAATAATAAGTTGAACTTTTTATTTGTAGCAAATACTTCAATTATTGGAAGTAAATATAATAAAATTCATTCTGACTGTATTTCTTAAACCCAAAACAGAAAAGAAAAAACTAACGAGTTTATTTTACATCAAAGAAAATCAAAAATTGAGCCAACTAAAAATAGTAAAAAGCAGAAGAAAAAAAAATACTACGTTTGTAAAATTATAATACACTCTTATTGTAAAAATTATAAATAAATTAGTTGAAAATATTTCAAGATTACTATACTTTAAGGTATTTGAATATAATAAATAACTAATAACTATAATAGTTAGTTAGTTAATTATAACAAGCTGCAATGCGAACTTATCGGCTCACACGAAGTAAACCATCCGAGGATAAGCTACTGTAGTAACTTTGCTGGAGGTTGTTCAGCCGATTTTTGAATGCGTTGACTGTTTCTGCGTTCACAGTGTCGTCGGATAGCGAGTTCCAACAGTTCACGATTCTTTTAGTGAAGAAATTGCTTTGCAGTGTGCTGTTACGGACTAATTCTTTGCTCAGTTATCCTCTACGACCCGCTCTTGGCTCTTTTGTGATTGTTGGTACACACCATTTTACTTTGTTGATTCCTTTTAATATTTTAAATTGTTGAATGAGGTCGCCCCTTTGTCGACACAAAGTTAGACTAGTTAGGTTGAGTTTGATTAGCCTTTCTTCATAGCTATGTTGCCTCATTGCGTGTCCAATCTTGGTGGCTCGTCGCTGAACTTTTTCAAGTGTTTTTTGATCCTTTTTCGTTGATGGTAGTCTGACATATGTTGTATAGAGATTTTTCCATAGTGCTAGATCTCGCGATATAAATGTATTTTTTAACAGTCCAAGTAATTTATTTGCGATAAATGCTGCTTTATTGACGTTTTTTTCTGGCTTAAGATCTTGACTTATTGTGACTCCAAGGTCTATTTCTATCATCGTTGTTGTTAGATTTCTTTTTTCGCCTGATAGTGGATCTAGCATAATATATGTCGCTGATTTGTTTGCTCGTTTAATGTGCATCACTTTCGATTTACTAAGATTTAGTT
>NC_061156.1:24140108-24167608 GCF_022113875.1 Hydra vulgaris | reverse complement strand
AATGCGGTGATTTCTCTCGACGATGCGTTCACCAACTCGAGAAGCTGCACCTTTATTGACATGTCGACCAATCTTTTTAATCTCCCCTTATAGTTATGCGGTTTATCCATCGGGCTCGCATCTTTTTAATGAGTATACGGCCTTCTCTATAGAAATTCTTGATCGCTCCACTGTTTGCTTAAATGCGGTGATTTCTCTCGACGATGCTATTTCCCGATATACAATATGTTGCTCGAGGCCTCAAACGTTTGGGAAAGTTGTATAACGGCGAACTCGGGGTAACTCCAAATATGGTCAAAATGGCATATGAGACAAACATATTTGAGAATTTCTTTTAAACTGCAGAGTGAGAGGTCCCATGTTCAGTTCTAGACGTGCAGAAGTGTAATAAAGCTGCGATTGTTGTTCACGATAAATTGATCCTTTTGAACTTTTTCTGATTATTTCATGCAACTTTTTTTTTGAGAAACATTCCTGTTGTAGCTACTATGGATATAAAACTACTCATTTTGTTGTTGTTGTTGATTTGTATTATAATGAAAGTATTTTTAAAACGTATTAAATTTGAGGTATGTTAATATAACCTCAATAGATTAATTGTATTTCAATTGTTTATGTCCATGGGGTAAAAACGAACAATCTTAGTGGGGTAATTTCAAACGTCTAAAGTGTCAACACATTGACCTCAGGCGGCCAGAACATTATTATTTCTAAATTTTTTCACATTAAGTTTTAATAGATTTAAATATATGTTATTCAAATATTATCTGTATACCTAATTTGCCAAAAAAAAAAAAAAAATGGAAAAAATAAGCATGTTTAAGAAAGAAAAACTCCACCATTATTACTAGTTTGCCAGTGAGAAATATTTTAGAGCAAAAGAAATATAGGAATAAACAAGAAGTTTAAAATATTGCTGGTGAAAGTAAAAAGAGAAAGAAGAACTTTAATCAATTAGAGATAATTGACTATTATGTAAAGAAAAAAAAGAGTTCCCAAGGTGATACAAAAATTTTTGTTTAATTTGCAAAGAAAAAATATTAGGAGCCGTCCACATAATGATGGATGTATCATAAATACAAGTCCTTTTTGCACGAGAAGTACAATTAGTGAATTCATTTGATAATTAAAAAATAAAAGATTAGTTTCAAAAGATTGTTGTTGTATTGAGTAATGAAAAAGTCATAATCTTCCCATAGAAGACTGGATTATGTGTTACAATTGTAAAGCTTGGCAAGGAAGAGCATATCCCAAAATTTTTGTGATTTTTGCACCTGATTATTACAACTAGCATTTTCTTTGTTATTACACAACAGTTTTTGTGAATAGCTTACGGCGTGTGTATAATTACCCCACGAATATGAAATTGACCTGAGCTGGTAATCGAGCCATAACTCTAATGATTGCGCCGCCGCTTTATTTTGGTGACGCACTTTTTATCATTAAACCTCGTTATATTTATATTAAATTATATTAAATATAAAAATGATTTAAAAATATAATAAACATATAGTATAAAATCTGACAATAGTTTTTCTTTGCAGTTATTCATTTTTCAAATTTAAAACTTGATTTATAAAAAATTAATAACTTAGCAGAATAAATAACATAATAAAACGTTAAATATTTTTAATTGGTGATAAATTGATGAGGGCAAGGTGAAAAAAATTTGATTTCCTTTCTAAAATGTTAATTTTTACCAATAAATTACTCAGCATCATTGCTTTCACTCTGTGTGTGTATTTTAAATTCAATTTTGCTTATGTTTATTTTCACAATTTTTTTTTTTCTTTTTTCAAGAAAAAGTATATTTTCAACAAATTTATTTTCAGAAAGTTTATTTGATTGTTTTCCAGGTGTTCTGAAAGCACACTAAATTTTTTCAACAGTTAGCAATGTGTTCAGTTTATCCTCATCATTATTTTATCGATGAACAAATTGCTTTTTCTGAATAATAATTTATTATGATTAAAGACTTTGCATAGTTCTAAAAGCTTTTAAAAAGTGAGTTAAAGAAATACTCAAGGGGAAGTGAAAAAAATTGTATCAAAAAGTGAAAATTCTATCAAACCTAAGATATGAAAGTTCATCGACAAACTGAGCAAAGGAAAAATAATATTGGGTAATTTTTTATTTTATCTTTTATATCTATTCCTGTTTATTTTCACTATTGTACCAAACTAAAATCGGTATTTTATAAGCTAGTATTATTTTTGCAATATTAGCTTTTTCCTTAAATGATAAATAGGTATCTAATAGAGGAATTAATATTGAATCTCAATACTAACTATGTTTGTATAGAGAGTTTAAAACTGTATTGATAGCATCTGGTGTGGCGGAAAGTTTTTGTTACTTAATCATCTGGTGAATAGCTTTTGTATCAAGATAAGGAGCTCTAAAAACCTCATTAGCCTGTAAATGCCATTTGCTATAAAACAAACTGTAAACTTACTTATCAGTCTAATTTCTGTCTTGGGTTTATTGTTCTAATTTAGAAACTTAGTTGGTTGGAAAAAAGCTATAGCTTTTGTTAGTACAGTTCTTTGGATAAGAACCATGAAGAACCCCGCATGATGAACTGCTTAATTTTATTGAAGATAGAAAAAGGTAACTCACAATAAGTTCTGTATACTCCTTTCTATTTAATCTGACATTATATTTCCTTTCATTTTTCTTTGTAATGTATACTTAAAAAAAGTTCAAAGATTATAGTGCAGCTTTCTTAAAAAAATATTCCCCTATTGTTTTCCAATCAAAATTTATCAGTTCTACTTGATTTTAATTAAAATTTTCAAAACAGTGCTTATCTAAAATTAAATTACAAAAATGAATCATTCTTAATTCACATTGATAATGCCTGAATGAAATAAGTAAAAAATATTTGCCCATTTTGTACATTGTTGAACAAAGAACTTTTATTTAATCCAGTGTATTTGTTATAGAATTAAAACATTTCTCCTACTTTGCAAGGTAGTACTTTTTTTCAGGTCCATTAAACTATTACACTTGTCTTCGCCAGAGGGGATTGGTAAAAAACTACTTTAAAAAGGTGGGGATTCATTAATTGCTTGTAAAGCAGTTTCTTTCGCTACCATACATTTATTATGATTGGAATATTTCTATTATTATTATTTTTTTTTTACTATCTGCTGTAAACTAGCTAAATTTGTTATCTATCAGATTGGCTCCTGATTGACAAGCAACTTTAACTTTGTGCAAAAAAACTTGGAGTATACTGATTGTAGCCGTAAAAGCAACGTTACCAGCAAAAATATCTATAGCAATTTCAGCTGTAATTTTTTTTTGAAAAGGTTCATTTTAAACCAATTACCAGGATTAAAATTAGATTTTTTATGTCGTTGTTGCACTTGCAGCTATTTGTCTTTGATGCTCTCTGTTGTCTAAAAATGTTAAAAAATTTATATCTATTAATTTAATTAAAGGAGATATGGGTGTATTGAGTAAGCATTATTATTTTTATTGAGCTATTATTATTAAAAGTCTTTTTTATGTGGCATGCAAATTGAACTTAAGTTTAGAGTTCTTTGAGCTATCCCGGCTCAAAGACAGCAATAATATAAAAATCAACTTGATATTCGAATTAAAATTCGAATATCAAGTATTCGAATACTTAAGTTTGTCTATTTCTAAAGTTTTAAGTATTCATTGCGCAAAATTTGGAAGATTTTTTTACTAGAACTTGATCATTTAGTATAAAAAATCTTGCTTTAATTTATAACTTTTTTACTTTGGCCAACCTGTTCCTCCGCACAGCGCACAGTGGGCCAAAACCATCATTAGCTGGACAAAAGTAATAACTTTTAAAATATTAATCAGATTTCCAGGTTGCCAGGTTGAGCATATTTCATACTAAAAATTCAATGGTATCATTAGATTGTTTTTTTAGTTGCTATAGATACCTATATTCTATAGCAACATCGTACATTGCACAGTTACCTAAATTGAGTGACTTTCTTAAAATGTCAAATTTATAAACTAAACTGATATTAATGCTACAATGCTGTTTTATGTTCTTTAATGATAACACAAACAAAAAATTACTAATATTTGGTGTTAATATGCATTTTTGTGCTCTTAGAAACCAGTAATTTAATTTTTTTATGAAACTTTTGCTTAACACAAAATTTCTTTAAAAAATGAAATAAAAACTTTAAAAACAATCTTAACTCTAAGGGTTTATAGATACAGTTAATAAAATTTGATATAGATTAATAAATTTCGAACTAGTTGTATCTATGTAGTTTAATTGCCCTTAGCAACCAAATCAAAATCAACAAGCGTTCATACAATTAGAGTTATAGCATACTTTATAAAGTATATGTAAGAATACAAGCAAACTTGTATATTTACATAAACGTTTATTTACGTAACATGCATTATTTTATTATATAAATAATAAATACTAACAAAGTAAACAACATCTTGAATACCAACTAAAATCAATACTATGCAAATACAATTTATTGTTAGTCAAAAATTGGAATCTCTTTCAGTACACCAAGTATGCCAATTAGAAGAGCGTTGCTCTTAGGATAATATGATTTTCTCAAACTACTTATCAAAGGGTCAGAGGAACACATTAGTTGCCTTGATAAATGTTCATTTGTTTTTGAATGCAAAAACTTTCTGGAAAATGATTCATGAAACTTTTTAAAGCTTTTTATTTTGAGCTTCTTGTGCCTCTTCACTGAATATGCCATATGAATAAGTCATTCTCTCTATAACTTGCCAAGAATGTGATGCAAACAATCATACATATGATACCAGGGATATAATTTACATAATTTTCAACTGTTTTGCAGCAGTATTCTCTAAATAGTGAAGAGTCAATTAAAGAGCTAGATGACAATGTACACAAAATAACATGTAACATCTTTATCATAATGACATCAAGTTCAAAAACTTAAGCAAACTTTTCTGCATTTAAAAAAAATATTTTTGCATGTTTCCATAGTTTGATAACATTAGCATATCAATTACTAGTCCAACGGACATTAACATATCAAATGTAATTATTATTACATATATCTAACAGACATTAGCATATTAATTACCAGTCCAACTTCATCACGAAACCTTATTTGAATTTTCTATTTTTGTACTTGGGTAATTTTCTTTTCAAATGGTGTCCTTGTAGACCACTTTTTCACTATTAATTTATAATTAATTTTAAGATATTCCATGCTTTTAATCCAAATATGGAAAGTTAAAAGGCCAAAACAGAAACCTATCTTTGTCAATGACATATTTTTAGCTGCGTTTAGATCATTCATTTTTGTTGTATTGCATCCACAAACTGAACAACACTTAGAAGATATAGTTGTTTTAGATAATGTGCAGCAACTTTGAAAAAAATAAATCAGCTTCTTCTAAAAGATTTTTGTCTTCTCTCTCAACTGTTACTTGAGTATAAATCCTTTGGCTAGTCGATCCATCAAACCTAGTGTTAGTCTTTCAAGACCATACATGAAATCGATAACTTGTTTCTGTAACTTTATTAAGCGTATTAATACAAGTGTTACAAGTGTTGGTAATCAGATTTGCTCATATTATTATCTAATATGGGTGCTAAAGCTTTTTTTAGAATGTTTTGAGCATGTTCTGAATCAAAAGGTTGCTTTACAGATAAACTTTGAACTACTTTTACATTCTTTCTTCTGCCATCTTCAAAAAGATTACAACTACTAGCATCTAACAGTTCATTTGAAGAACTAGTTAATAAGTCGATAGCTGCTACTTTACAACTTTTTGTCTTATTTGATAAATACTCAAATGATTTCACATGTCTACCACTAGTTTTAGATTTTGTTTTATTTTCCTAACTTTTTGATGATTTAATAGTCTTTTTCTTAGTTTGGAGTTAGGTTAAATAAAGTTTTCATCAACTCTTTGACTTAAAGACCAACGTTTACAATACTTTGACAAAAAAGTTACAAATTGAGCATCAAATTGAGATAAGTATTCAGAAATAAAAATGTGAACATCAGTTTGTCTTTTTCATGTGAACATCAGTTTGTCTTATGAATTGATGAACTTGATATTTTGTACGCGTTAATATGTTAGTAATAACAATATTAAACTAAAATATATACAAATATATATATATATATATATATATATATATATATATATATATATATATATATATATATATATATATATATATATATATATATATATATATATATATATATATATATATATATATATATACAGTCGTGTGCAGTAAAATAGTAGTGCGCATTTTATTTTTCTACCAACAAACTTTAAACATCAAAATATATTTTTCTATTTTTTGTTTTTTATCGTTATTGTTCATAAACTGAATGTTGTGATTATAGAAGTATAAAAAAAAAATTAAGAAAGATAATTGCAGCACTGTAGGGTTTTAAATTTCAATATTATCCATTGAAGGACATTCGTATTTTTTTTAGACTGTGCAATAAAATAGTAGTGAAAAATTAATTTTTGTGTAATGTTTGCTGTACTTATTAAATTCTAATTATTATTAGTTCTTAATAATAAGCAATAAGTAAGTAATTAATTTTGATATTACATAAATTTATACACTTACTAAAATTTTGAAAATTTAGAGAAACATTGGGCTTTCTAAGCATTATACTGAAGAAGTTCGTAATTTAATTGTAAATCTTAAAAATCATGGTAAAACCTTCAAACAAATATAAGAACTGGTTGGATGCTTACCAACAATGATTTGTAATGCTTTAATGATTTGTAATGGATACCCAAACCAGAAAAACGTGGAAATAAAAGATCAACTACCGCTATAGAAGATCGTCGAATAGTATCGTTAGCGAAAAAGTTCTTAGTTTTGTAGCTGGATAAGTTTTTTTGCAAAATTTCATAAGGAAATTTTGCAAAAAAACTTATCCAGCTACAAAACTAAGAATTTTTTAAAGTTTTCTATCTTGCTCCCACTCTCTTATAAATCCAATATTATTGTTTGCTAAATCATATGATTTGTATATGTAAAAATACTTGAAGAGATTGTGCTGCCTTATGCTGAAGAAGAAATACCGTTAGAATTTTTGTTCGAGAAGAGTAATGATCCCAAACATACGAGCAAGTTACGAGCAATGACTTTTAGCCAAATCGTGGTTTAATGAGAACAAAATCGATGTGATGGAGTGGCCAGCACATTCCCCCGACTTCAATCCGATTGAAAATTTGTGAACTGGTGTTATACAAGCAGTTTCTGAAAATAATGCAAGAAGTTTTAATCAATTGTGGGACGTGTTACAGTCAGCATGGCAAAGTATATCTGTCAAACGATGTCAGAATCTTATTGATTCCATGCAACGAAGATGCTTGGCAGTTATTACAAATAAAGGTCATGCCACAAAATACTAATGTAGAGCTTCAAAAAAAAATTTTTTTGTAATAAAAATTAATTATTTTTTGATCTTTTCATAAAAAATGATTTTCACTACTATTTTATTGCACAGTCTAAAAAAAAAATACAAATGACCTTCAATCGATAATATTGAAATTTAAAACCGTACAGTGTTGCAATTATCTTTCTTAAATTTTTTTTATACTATTATAATCACAACATTTAGTTTATGAACAATAACAATAAAAAAAAAACAATAAAAAAATATATTTTGATGTTCAAAGTGTGTTGATAGCAAAATAAAATACGCACTACTATTTTACTGCACACGACTGTATATATATATACATATATATATATATATATATATATATATATATATATATATATATATATATATATATATATATATATATATATATATATATATATGTGTGTGTGTGTGTGTGTGTGTGTGTGTGTGTGTGTGTGCGTGTGGTGTGTGTGTGTGTGTGTGCGTGTGTGTGCATATGCATATATATATATATATATATATATATATATATATTATATATATATATATATATATATATATATATATATATATATATATATACATATACAGTAGCTTTCATAAATTTAGACGCACTCATTTTTTTTCATATATATAAGAAAATACTCAAAATAAAAATAAAATAAAAGTGCTACCGCTATGTTTGATATATAATTTAAAAGAGGAAATGAAACTCTATTATAGAGTACCTTAATTTTTTTTACAGGATGTTTATTACTCATTTTATACCGATTAACACAAAAAAGTTAATTGATAAACTTGATTTTATTTTGTTCATAAATTTAGACGCACAACCAAAAAAGTCTTATATCTTGTTAATTGATAGTTAATTAGTAGTTTTTTTCTTATATTTCTCATTAATAGGCCTAAATTAATTGATTTTGTCAAAAAACCTTATATAAATATGACTTACCTGGAATTATTTAATCATTATTTAATAAATAAACAAAAGTTAAGTTAGTTTTGCACTAAAAAAACGTAAAAAATGGGCAAGAGACGTATCATTCAAGGTGAAAGATGGCAAATTATTGCGCACATCAAAGAAGGAACCAAAAGTAATAGAGAAATTGCCAAGTTAATTGGAGTTTCTAAGAAATGCGTTCGGACAACGAAACAAAACTTTCTTCACACTGGTGGTGCCAGCGAGAAAACGAGGCCAGGTAGACCCTTGTCAACCACGAGAAAGGACGATAGTGTTCTTTTTAGAGCTGTCAGAGCTAATCCAAGAATTAGTTACAAAGAATAGACCACAGAATTCAATACAACGCGAAATACATCTATTTCTCAAAGCACAGTCCGCCGAATACTTATCAAATACAAGATTGGAGTCTACACTGCTTTTAAGAAACCGCTTCTGCGTCCATATGATAAACAAAGGAGACTAAAATGGTGTCGTGAAAGAAGGTATTGGACAATAGATCAATGGGAAATCATTGCGTGGAGTGATGAGAGTAACTTTGAGCTTATCAATCGCAAATCTAACATAACAGTCAAAAGAATGGCTCACGAAAAGTATTACGCCAGGTACATTAGACCAACTGTACAAAGTGGAGGAGGCTCGATAGGAATCTGGTCATGCTTTATTTACAAAGGTGTTGGTATGTGCCAAACATACACTGAAAGAATCAACTCCAGAATATACGTAGAAGTACTGGAAAACAACCCAATTCCATCAATTGACCTGCTTTTGCTCAATGATAAACCATGGAAACTTCAACAAGATAGCGCTACTGCACATACTGCATACTATACAAAGGAGTGGTTCAACGATAATAATATTATGACAATACCGTGGCCTCCATATTCACCTGATTTGAACCCGATTGAAAACATTTGGGTTTGGATTGATCGTGAATTAGCAAAGGTTCAAATTTCCACACTTGGTCAGCTGAAGGAATTCCTTAAGGAGACCTGGTATGGGGTCCCAGAAGCGATGTGCAAAAATTTTGTTGAGTCTATGCCTAGAAGAGTTCTTAGTTGTATTAAAGCAAAAGGCGGATACACAAAATATTGATTGGTTCATAAATTACGCCTTCTAATGTATCGTGCGTCTAAATTTATGAATAATTTTTTTTGTCTAATTTTTTTAATACCATGTAGTTGTACCTAATTATTACTTAGTATTTCATTTTTTTTGTAAACTTTTTTTAAATTTTGTATTCTGTATGTATTTATCTGATAAATAGAAAAAAAACTAAACCGAAATCTTTTTTCGTCATTGTTTTATCGTTAAAATACCTAAAATTTTCTATTCTCAAATATGAGTGCGTCTAAATTTATGAAAACCACTGTATATATATATATATATATATATATATATATATATATATATATATATATATATATATATATATATATATATATATGTGTGTGTATATATATATATATATATATATATATGTATATATATATATATATATATATATATATATATATATATATATATATATATATATATACATATATATATATATACATATATATATACATATATATATATATATATATATATATATATATATATATATATATATATATATATATATATATATATATATATATATATATATATATATATATATATATATATATATATACACACACACACACACACACACACACACACACACACACACACACACACACACACACACACACTCACACACATATATATATATGTAGTTTCAACTTTTTCCAGTCATCCTGGAAAAATTGAAAATTATCATTTAACAACTTTAATGAAAGAAAAACTTAACGTTAAAAAAAAATTCAAATATTAACACTTACACCTGAATCTTGGTCCAGAAAAAACGCTTCAGAATATTTTGAAGTTTCTGAACATCTTATACGACGTGCTAGGAAACTTAAAAGTTAAAATGAAATTCTTGCTAATGGTTCAAGATTTTTTCCAACAATATGAACATTCTAGAATTATGCCTGGTAAAAAAGATTGTGTTAAGGTTAAAAGTCTCCACGTCAAAAAAGATTATTGTTGTGCAACCTTCATGAGCTTTATATTGATTTTAAAAGTAAATACCGTAATTTTAAAATAGGATTTTCAAAGTTTTGTAATTTGCGTCCAAAATGGTGTATTAGTGTTGGACCAAACGGTACACACTCTGTATGTGTTTGTATTCACCATCAAAACTTAATTATGCTTGTAAATGCTGTCCAATGGAATGTTACATAAAAAGATTTAATGTCAAAATTATTATGTGATACAAGCAATAATGAATGCATGGTTCATAGATATGCCAAATGTCCAGATTATGATAACTAAAGGCATTTTTAGATGAGAAATTAATTGAGATTGATGAAGAAGAAATTCAATTTAATCATATTTAATTCAATTTAATCATTATCATTATCATTTTTTCTTTTTAATGGTTTTTTTCTTTTTTCTAAACGATTTAAAGTTGAGGATTAAGTAGTCTTGTTAAACGTTTTTTTGTTTTTTTATATTTGGCGAAAATTTAGAGTGTATGCTATTATATTTTATATAGAAAATTTCCCCAAAATGGCTACTTCTAATCGATACATTTCTGAGTAAAGTTCACGGTAATCTTAAAATGGGGTCCAACCATCCGTATTTAAACTATTTAAAATTGGTTTTGAATGATTAGCTTAAATGAGGTTCTTCCTGGTAGTTTTGGTTTTCGAAGTTTTGCTAATGTATTATGATTAATAATTATTCATTATAAATTAGCAAGAAAATATAGCAAGATTATAAAATGAACAATTTTTGTTCAGAACAGCTTAATTTTTTAAGGTGCTACGTGTTAAGATCACACAAAGATGAAAGTTGGAAGAAAATTTTAGAAGATTTAATGCTGATGCTGCTCTAGTATAGAAAAAGTTTAATTAAAATCATTGAAATTACAATGAAAAATGAAAATATGTAAAAATGGTAATCGGATTCTTCTGTAAAAGTCCTATTTTTTAAATCGAATCGATCATTTTTGCTTTTTTTAAAAGCTAAACATAGCAATCTTATAACCAAAGAATAAGAAAAAGTATCAACCGTGCACTAATTTGTTCAAGGGAAATGACATGCAACCATTTATATCAGCGTTCCGAAAAACTGTGGGTCGCAACCCCAACAGTAGTTGCCTGACAATATGCCAGGGGTTGCCATTAGACTTTCTAGAAATAGTTTGTTTACGCGAGTTAGTTACGCGAGTTACGCGAGTGGTTTCTTTTAATCATTTTAAATTTAATACTCTTACTCTGACTACATTCGTTAAAAAAAAAGTTTTTAAAAATTGATAGTTGAAAAATTAATAGAAATTATTTAGCACGAGATTGAGCCTCCTCATATTAAGGGGTTCAAACTTTATATAGTTTTTTGAACGCTGAAATATTATACTATGAAAACTAAAATTTATCGATGAATCTAAGTCTAATTAAGAATAGTGCAAAAAATATTTTATCAACTTGTTGCTCTCCTGTTTGGGGCAGGAAAAGAGGGGGGGGGGGGAGAAGTTGTTATAAAATTTAAAGGTTTTTTTTGTTCCCAGGCTACACACAAAAAAAGTTCTAACGATAAAAAACGTGGTTCAGCAAATTAATAGAATTAAAATTCGAACAAACAATGGAATTGATAGATGAACTTCATTAAAAAAGTATCCAACTGAAAGAAATATCGTATAAAATGAAAACCACGTGTTACCCAAGTACATGGATCAATGACAGCAAACAATGAACTGACTATAAATAAATCTGTTGTAAAAAAATTATTGTGATAATGAAAATCATTTTTATTCAATTAACTATTTATTTTAAAACTAGTGTAAAAGATTAATCTAGAAACTTTTTCTTAACTGTACCCCAAGAACCACGTGTTAAATTGTATCGTTCTCATTTTTTTTTTTACGAGTTTCACTTTTACTAAAGAAAAAATGGTTTGATTTATGAAAAAAGCATATAAAAGATATGTAAACTAGACTGGAATCACAAACTTAGTCTAAAAGACCACTATTTCGCTGCAAATTTTCCGTCGAATTTTTTTAAATTTGAAACTGTTGTAAAAAAATGTCTTTGATCGTTACTTTTTTTTAAAATTGCTGTTATATATATAAATTATTCGTTTTAAAAAAAAAGTTGAATCATTCGTTTAAAAATAAAATGTTGAATCATTCGTTTAAAAAAAACGTTGAATCATTCGTTTAAAAAAAAAAACGTTGAATCATTCGTTTAAAAATAACGTTGAATCATTCGTTTTAAACAAACGTTTCTTATAAGGTTTTAAAATGACCGTGTCGTTTTTGGGGTGCTTCCATCTGTATTACGATAAATTATTTATTTTGAATTATTAGAGATGACAACTTTCAAACAAAGGGAAATTTTAAGTGACGTATTCATAGCGCTGTTATATAAACAACGATAAGCCAGATAGTAAAGATCATAAAAAAGTTATATTTTAAAAACTTTTAGTTTATAACTAAACTTTTACAAAATAAAATAATCCGATATATGTATACAGGATGTAGTTGTAAAAATAAAAAGGTTTGTCGATTTCCAAACAAAATTCTAAAAAAGGGCTCATTTTGAAGATAAAAGAATACGATTTTTAAAATCACTACGAGGTTAAAGATCAGAAAACTAAAACACAAATATCTACAAAAATAAAAATAAAAACTTTTTAATAACTCATATCACCAGCAATTGTTAAACAAGATTGAAAAAATAAAAAAAACTGTTATCATCAAAGGCAGTAACGTTCCAAAATCAGCATGATGCTTATAGCCCCTTTAAGTAGAGCAAGGAGCTGGTTCAAATACCCCAGTTGGCCTTTTTTTAGGGAGCTTTTAAAAATTAAATTTATTCTTACAAAACAAATGGCTTTTTATATATACCTGGTACGTCACTGCTAATGACAGTAATATTTCATTTTTTTATTAAGATGACATTTAGTCATTATGACAAGTATTAAATATTTATCAGATATTATCAGTATCTAATTGAATTTTCGTCTAACTGTTCGTTAATAGGAAATCTCCAATCACCAAAACCACTGCTAAAAGTTGCAGGAAATAAATTGTTCTCTGTACGAATGTCACTTACTGAACGAGATTGATGCGACCCGAGATTAAACGAATTCTTTTGCTGACTCATAACACGTTGAGATAAAAGTCTATCAAAATCGTAACGTTGATTGGAACTGGCAGAAATACGTTCATTATAACCAGGAGGGACAGAAGCTACACGATCAATATTTCGAATACTGTTATGTTGCTGCTGTAGTATCTGTTGTTGCAAAAATAGTTTTTTTTGAGCTGATTGGTATTGATTTAAAGAAGAAGTTTGTTGATGTTGAATTTGCTGACGCTTTTGTTGACGCGCGTACTGCTCTAATATTTGTTGTTTTGCAAGAAGTTGCTCCCTATTTTGACGCATATATGGTCCTGTAGGATTAGGAGGCAACTGCAAAGACTCAATGCTACGACTTTGAATATATTGCGTATTGTTAATATGAAATGATGCAAGACTTTTATTCTCACTTTGCAACGGCCAAGGATCAGGAGCAGGCTTAACATATATATATAAAAAAGCTATTAAAAAGAGAACACAATAGAACTATCTAATTAAAACGCGAATAACAAGCTGCTGATGATATAATCATCACTATATTATTCCTAAGACAATAAAACTAGTAAAATCTATCAAATGTCTTTAAAAAATTTAATTAGATTAAAAATTTTAATCATTAACTCTTTTTGTCAAGCACAAGCTTAAAGTGTTTTTTTTTTTTTTGGAAAATTATAAGACTGCCATTACAAGAGTGTTAAAAGAACGTTTTTCTTCCTGAATTAAATTAATTCAACTTATAGACACTAAGGCTACTAATATTGTAATTGTAAAATTAAGTCTCTCTGTTATTGTTAATTTTTTCATTAAGTCTACCTAGAAACATAAGACATCTAACATTCTTACATTAAGTCTACCTAGAAACATAAGACATCAACATTCTTACACTAAGTCTACCTAAAAACATAAGACATCTAATATTCTTACACTAAGTCTACCTAGAAACATAAGACATCTAACATTGTAATTCTTACACTAAGTCTACATAGAGACAATAAGGCATCTAATATTGTAATTGTTACATAAATGAATATATCTAGTTGTAATAAAACTAAATATCACGGTGCACTATTTAAAAAACAACAAAGTTATACCTTTTTACCTTTTTCAGTTGCTTAAAGTTTTTCGGTATTTAGCATAAGCAGCGTTCAAGCATGGAGCTAAGAGTTAAATTTTGTACTTTTTTAATGGGTGGTGCCCACCCTACAGTTCTATCTAACCTCATATCATTTACAAAATTAGTTGGTACTAATAAATCTCTTATTTTTTGTTATAAAAATAATATACAATTTTTCTCTCATTATCTGTATTATACTCTTATCTGTATTATACTCTTTTTATTTATTTTAACTACTTTTCTCTCCTAAAACTCTGCTGATACCAAATCATTGGCAACTTTACTTTCTATATGATCTAGATCTATATATCAAACCTAATTTGTGTTTTGTGACACACCCTATATGATCAAACTTAATTTGTATATTGTGACACACCCTATATGATCAAACCTAATTTGAATTTTGTGACAAAACCTATAAATTACACAAACTACTTTCAACCTTTATCTTATTATTCAATTATTATTTGTTTCAATATCGCTAAATTAAAAAAAGTTTTTATATAAGTTTTTAATATAGATAGCGGTTGGATGTATTCTGCTGACAAAAATAACTAATCTTTTATGTTGATCAAAATTGATCATTAATGACGATGATTTGATGATATGGTTTGTCAGATAAAAATTAAAAAAAACTTGTTAAAAAATTGTTGTAAAAGTTAGATTATAGTTTTACATTTTGTATTATAAAATTCCTATTACAAAATTTATTTAAAAATATTTACGCTATTTTTTATACAAAGAAAAATACAGATGAGTTCTGGCACCTTTTTTTCTACAAAAAAACAAAACAACAACCATTGATTATAAATATAAAGCCATTTAAAAAATTGATTACAATTTTTGTCTCAATTTATTTTCTTTTTTGAATTTTCTTCATTTTATTTATTGTACTTTTGTAATTTTAGTACACTTTTCAACAGTTTGTGCAAGAAATATTTTATTTTCAACAACTTATGCAAGAAATAATTAATTTAATTAGAATGTAGATTGTAATGGTCGCTAATTAAATGATTGAATGTATTGATTAAACAAACAAAAATTTGAAAAATTAAAATTCAAGAATTGTGACATCTGAATGGGCTTTAATGCCATCAAAATACTAGATAAACCATGATAAATTTCAAATTTTCTGTTGTAAAATATACTTTATATTTATCAATTATTAATTTTAATAGTTTAATTATAACCAAAAACTTTAACTTTTAAAAGTTGTAATTCTATTACGATTTAAATACTCAAAAGATTAAAAAAAAAACAACAACAACAAATTACTTAGAAAAATAAATAAAATAAAACAAATATTTTTCACAATTTTTTGATAATAAAATGCCAAAAGATATTAAAAAAGAAATTTTGTTAATTTTTCTATTTATATTTTTAATGTTAAGATAACGTCAATGATATTAAAACCATTAAACTTATAACTTATAAAATGAATACCCTGGAAACCTCAGAAAAACATACCTCAAAAAACTTCTGCTGATCTTGTTTATGTGTTACAAAAGACATAGAACTGACTGGCCTTGAGTTAAATATTAAAAATATTTTCGATAAAAACTTTGATACTAATTTTAAAAAATTTGAAAGAAAGAATAAAAAAAAAAGAACAAGACAAAGCTTAAAACCTGTCTTTCCAACTTTCGCTTGTTTGATAATCTGCAAAAAATCTGGAACCTTCTAAAAGTTTTTGAAAGTCTTGTTGCTTGTCAGGTGTAAACTGGTTCTCAAAAAATTTTTCTGAAGTAATGTGTTCACTTGTAATAACTGGCTAAATAAACAAGCAAATTTAATATATATATTTTTTAATTATTCACCACCCCAAGACTGAGAAGACCACTACAGTTGAGGAGGCTGCTTTTTTTTTGTGGTTACAACCATCTCTCAACTTTATAGCTCCAAAACACGAACCTGTTGAAAGTGGTACTACCAGGGACGTGGTTGGGAATCAAACTTGGAACTGCTTGCTTATGATGTGAGGGTTCTACCACTACACCACTATTGCATGATATATATATATATAAATTATGTTAGTGTTATGTTAGTTATTATATATATATATATATATATATATATATATATATATATATATATATATATATATATAATATATATAATATATATATATATATATATATACATATATATATATATATATATATATATATACATATATATATATATATATATATATATATATATATATATATATATATATATATATATATATATATATATATATAATTTATGTCAGTGTCTTCTATAAATGGGATGCTTAATGTTCTTAAAGAACAGAGCAATAATAAATTAGTAAAAACATATATCTAATTTTTGTCTTCAACATTTTGTTTCTCCATCATGTTCTATAGCGAGTTTATATAAGTTTATATTTGTTCAGCTAGTTTTGTTAATCTTTATAGCATACAGCGTTTTCAGAAAAAGAAGAAAAAAAAACAAAGAATAATGAAAGAAAAGATAGCTGCCCTATGCCAAACCATCAGTCGATGTAGCAGCACTCCGCTGTGAGTCAGGCTATTTGTCAGTCGATGTATGTACTGAGGCCCCAGCAGCAGGAAATTTTAATGTGATGTTAGAGTGCTCATCTAAACAAGCAATTTAAGTTTCTCCTACCTCTTTAAAATTAAAGTTAGGTGGTAATGAAAGTCATAAAAATTGATAATTTTTTTGAAAAAGTTTTTATCACATCTAATATTATATACTTTTTTAGTTGCCTTGTGCAACTCCTAATTTTTTTTTTTTTTTTTTTTGATTTCTCTAATAATTTCATATTAGTAAAAATATTATTATAAAAAAACAAAATTATAAGATAAAGCTTTTTAATACTTGATATATTTTTAAATTGTAAGTTACTAAAAAATTTATTAAATACTGCATTAACATTTTTATTTAGATATACAGTTTCTAACAGAATTAGACACTCTTCAAAACCTAATATATAACCAACAATATTAATCTGTACCAATATCAAACATTATTGCTTGTAATTAAAAACTTTTTTTACAAGATGAATCTAAGAAACATGATCAGATAAAAGATTGCCAAGAGACAAGTTTGAAGACTTTACAATTTCTTGATCAAGAATCACGATCAAGATGGTGAAAGAAAGTTTTTGTTTAGAAGATATGAAGTATAAAAGTTATTAATATTCGTTATAAATATAAAAGTTATTATACTATTATAATAATTAAACAATTAATTCATGGAAAAATAAAAGTTTTTTTCAATTTATTCTTTTATTCACTAAATATAAAATTAGGAAAAAAAATTTTCTGTAAAAAAAAGCACCAGAAAGAAAAAGCTTTCACACGATGTATCTAGTATTATGTATCTAACATATAAAGCTTTCACACGATGTATCTAGTATTATGTATCTAACATATAAAGCTTTCACACGATGTATCTAGTATTATGTATCTAACATTTTTAACATAATTGGGATTGAGATATTTTAAAGGTTGTCTTAATTCCACCAAATTATTGACAAACTCAGGAAGCGTGAGTCTGGAGGAATTTTTGAAGATAATTTGATAAAACTGAAAAACAAGACAGATTGCCCACTGTTGACAAATTTCAATCTGTATTCAGGTTACCAAAACAAGTGATATCCTTGGTTTAATGCAGAAGCAGATAAAAAGAGAAACACTATTATTTGATAGTCTTTCTCTGTTATAAAAATAGAATTTAACTATAGATATCTTTTATTACTTTTTGTTGCCTATTTTTTTTATTTTAAATAAGAAAGATAAAATTTGTTTAAATGTAAAATTTAATGCTCTGGACATAAAACTTTCCAGAAATGTTATCATATAATTTAGCATGCTAAAGTTGAAATATTAAATTCTCTAGTTTATTTTATAAACTTGATGTAGAGTGACATTTGTTACATATTTTGACAACAAAACAACTTTGTCAGACTTTATACATCAACGACTTGATGCTTAGTAGAAAAAAAAAATCATTTGCTGTATGTATTTATATATTTTATAAGTTAAATAGTTTTTATTTGAAATTAAAAAAAAAACTGTTACACATTTTTTGAAATGATGGTCATAACCATGACAGTTATAAAAAATGCCATTAATAAAAACTAACAAACTATTACAGATGAATGATAAATTATGAGAACCACCTGTACTTGAAAAATTTTTCGTAAAATTATTATTTATAATTTTGCATTACATATTCAAAAGATTCATTTTACAATTTGAAAAAAAAAAATCTTTGGAAGTGGATCTTATAAGCAAAAATTATTTTGTATTTTAATTAGTAGTAAATCTTAATTTCATTAGAACATCTTTGCAATACAGAAAAAGAACAAGAAAACCAGGTTGCCTTTTTCGATGTACTTATTAAAAAATCCAATTCCCTTTCGAAATCAGTCTATCATAAAAAAAATTATACAGGTCTGTTACAAATTTTTTTTAGCTTTGTTCACTCTTGCTACAAATTTGGTCTTATACGTTGTTTGATTAATACAACATATAAAATTAATAATTTTATGGGATTTGATAATGACATAAAAAATTCTTTTGACTTCTTCATTCTTAAACTTTCCCCACAATTTATAACACTTTTCTTTTCCTCTACTGTTTCACACACTTCTGCGTTCCAGTAGTATGTTAGTAAATCTATCTTCTTCCACATACTTCAGATTTTCTACCAAATCATGTCACAAACAAAATTTCCACAAACAATTTACAATCACATAATTCACATATCCTGTGTATTAAAAACTTCAGCTTACATAATTCTTATGTTAGTTTACCTAATTTTAATTTGCTTTCTGAATAAGACATAGCTCACATGTGTCTTGAAGCTTCCTGACTCATAAGTTAATATTTTTTGTTAATAATGTACAAAAAATATCAACTTATGAGTGACATTTTTTGTACATGATTGAATAAGTGAATGATATATGTAATATAGCATTCACTTTTTTTTTCTCCCAATCATTGTACATGGTTGAATAAACTCATTTATTCAATCATGTACAATATATATACAGTATTGGACAAAACATTTGCAACCAACATCGAACAATGCTAAAAAGTGTTCCTAATTTTACATGTCTGAAAAACGAAACAAACTATACTACCACAGCAAACAGTTCATGAGTCTGGAGTAATAGCATGCCATGACATGAGCAATCAGCTGACAGGTGACAGCACACAGGCAGTATTTTGTTGATAAGTGTCATTTTGCAGCAGACAAAACAAGAGCAACTATTTTGGTTTGTTTCATTTTCTTAAATCTGGTCTGTGTCAACGTCACGGAAGTTTTTTAATAATTAAAAGAAGTATCCAGAAGTTTCCAGAAGCATGCAGAAGTTTCCAGAAGAAGCATCTGGAAGCATTCAAAAGTATCCAGAAACAATCAGAAGCATCCAGACGCATCCAGAAGCTTCCAGAAGCATCGAAAAGAAGCATCTAGAATCATCCAGAACAGGTTCACACAAGTTCATTTTACTATATAAGAGACATGTAAACCGACATGTAATTCAGTCAGTATATGGAAGTCAATCAGTCAGTATTATCAAGACAGTTTATCGAAGTGAGTTTTATCAAAGTGTTTTATCAAAGAACATCAATACAAGAAGTGAAATACAACAAGTGTTTCATTACATCAATACAGTCCACATCCAACCAAGACGTTGTGTTCCACAGAGGTAAATGTAACACGGTAAGCCTTGAGAAGCGTGATTATTTATTTTTATTATTTTTATGACTTCAAGTGCAAAAATGGCTCTCGACAGTCTTGGATTGGAGCTAAGAAAGAAAATTATTGGCGATTACGTAAGGGGAATGTCACAAAAAAGTATTTATGATAAATATCACGTAAAAAAATGGACCGCATCAAGACTATGTTCCAAATATTATTCTATGGGGAAGTTGGCAACAGATAACAAAGGTGGAAGACTGCATTCCACCACTTCTAGAGAGGATTCTATGATCGTCAGATCCGTCAAGAAGGATCCCTGGATATCATCAGTCGAGATACAAAAGCAATTAGAGCTGCTTGTATCGGACCAAACAATCAGACAACGTGCTGTTGAAGCCGCATTGTTTTCTTGACACCCTGCAAAGAAACCGCTGATTCCACTAAAGAACCAGAAGAAAAGACTTCTGTTTGCTACATTTCATATTGACTGGAATGTGCAGAAATGGCGAACTGTCCTGTTCAGTGATGAATCGAAGTTCAACATCATTGGGAGCAATGGCATTTGCCGTGTACCTCGACCGGCCAGAAAACGCCTCGATTTACGTTACTGCCATAAGACCGTGAAGCATGGTGGAGGCAATGTAATAATCTGGGGGCATTTTTCTGCTAATGGTCTAGGTCCAATACATCGAATCAATGGAATAATGAACCATTTCATGTATAAAAATCTCCTGAAAGATGCTATGTTACCTCATGCTGAATGGAATATGCCAATAAAATGGGTTTTTCAGCAAGACAACAATCCGAAACACACTGCAAAAGTAGTCAAGTAGTGGTTTCAAGACAACCACCTTTCGGTGATGGATTGGCCGCCTCAATATCCGGATCTCAACCCTATCGAGAACCTGTGGGAGATGTTCAACCGCAGAATTAATCGTGAAGGTGTTCGTAATAAGGATCAACTGTTTTAACAAATCTAAAAAGCCTGGGCAGCGATTCCACAAAGTTTCATAGATCACCTGATTGAATCTATGCTTCGATGATGCAAGGGTGTGATCGACAACAAAGGATTGGCCACAAAATATTAATAGCGAAATACAGCTTGGTCAACATTTTGGGGACTGTGGCTTGTCAACTGAGGCTTTGTATTTATTTATATAAAGATAACATCAATTGAGGGTTTATAGTTAGGAAATCAGTATGTAAAATAAAAATAATTTTAAATTTTTTTTTCCAGTATTTTTTTCCACTTTTTCATACTAAATAATTTTAAATTTGTTTTTCCATTATTTTTTTCGACTTTTTCAAACTTTTTTTTTTTTTTTTTTTTTTCTATAACTAAAGTTTCTTAAATACTACTACTTACCACTACATATTGTAGCACTAATATGTGTTGTTTATATATCGCATACTTAAAGTATATAAAATATAAAAATATAACTTATATACAGATGTGCAAAATATAACTTAAAAACTTTATTTTTTTTTTAATCCTGAAAAAGAAAAAAAAAGTAAAATAATGAAAACTTTTTTTACTGTAGTAGATCTGACCATAGCTAAACCAGATAGATTACAGAAAACAAAAAAATTAATTATTTAGGCTGAAATATATAACCTAAAAAAAAAAAAGTGAAACTAGAAAGAAAAACAACCTTCTCTTTATCTAATGTAGCATCAGACCATAGTGAACTTAATCCAGTATTTTGCAGACCCATAGACCATGAAGTATTGGAGTTAAATGGTTGATATGTCTCAGAAAAAACAGATTCGTTTTGAAAAAATGAAGGAGAAACGCCACCAGATATCGGATATACTGGATTTTCATGCACATCTTCAAATTGGTTGCAATTTATAGAGGATTTAATATTGTTTTTTTGAAATTCTTTATTTACATGAGTTGTTTTTGGGACTTGTTCTCCTACTTTTAAGTTAATTGTTTTATCTGTATCATCTATATTTATAGTTAACTTAGAGGTTGAAGGAGCAGTGCTCTTAAAAGTTGGTAACAAAGACAAGGTTTCATTACTAATTGCATCCTGTGTAAGAGAATTATTAGAAAGATCTTGATCATACCAATCTGGCAATGGGCTTGTTGCATCACTTTGTACTGAAGAATTTTCATCAACTAGATTTTCACAACCTTTACTATCTTGAATAACTGACTGATTACTATCTTGAACAACTGAGTTATGCACAGCTGAATTTAAAACTTTAGATGAAGAGTTTGTATCACTTAACATAACTGTTAAAGAATCTGCAGTTTGGCTAACATTTGCTGAAGAAGTATTTTTGTCTCTCTGATCCATACCATCACCAGGTGTACGCTCGGTTTTAAGAACATTAGATATTGCTTCAGCAAAGTTATTTAATGGTGCATCAACAGCAACTGAGGATACTCTAATATGCTGAATATCATCAACACTTGGAGTCTTTAAACTTTCATGTTCTACCTTTAGTGTTTCTACTTCTTTCAAGTCATTAGCATTTCCAGAAAAACTTGCTGATCTTTTATGAGTTAACTTTTTTTTACCTTCAGGAACATTTTTATTATTTTTATGGTCATTTTGTAGACTCGTAGAGCTAATAGTTCGTGTAAAATCATTTTGTAGACTTGTAGAGCTAATAGTTCGTACAGGATGTCGTTTCTCACATTTCTCGATTGTTAAGCTACTAGAGCTAGATCCTGATAAAAAGTTTATAACTCCTTGCAATTCTTCAAATGATGCAACAGAAGGAGAAAGGTCTTTGCTGTCTAAAATATAAACAAAAAATGTTGAAGCAGCTGAAGGAAAAGTCTAGAAAAATCCTAAAAATATTACAGCAATATTAAATTGTTAGGGAGAGCGCAAAGCACCGTAACTAGCATTGGATAATACTTCATATCTGCACTACAGATTTTTTACTGGAGAAGGTATAGGAATATAGAAGAGGAACTGGAGAAGAATAGGTATGGAGAAGATTTAAACTTTATTTTTTTTTATTTCAACAGATTTTGGGCTCATTTTAGTATTAAGAGTATTTTTATGTTTTTTGTAATGTCAACAATAGATATTTGGTGATAAAATTATTAATATCCAATTATATCCAAATATAGCAGCCAATACTGGTTACACATTATTGCACTATCCCTGACGATGTTATGATTTGTGGTACTAATTAAATAGAGTAAATTAATGGTACTTGATCACATAAATCATGTAAAAGTTGTACTTGTTAATTGTATTATTAACATTTTTAAAAATATTTATATTATTTTATATTTAATTTATTTTACAAGTTTATTTTTTTTTTTTTCATATTTTTTTGGTTTGTTTTGTTTTTGTTTTTCTGTTTTTGATAAGTTGTTTGTTGTCATTTTTATATTCTTTGTTTTCACTCCTTTGTTTTATGTTGTTTCGGTGTGTCTTCTGACCTAACTTTAGTTGTTTCATTGTCTTCTGACCTAACTTTAACTGTTTCAGTGTCTTTTGACTTAACTTTAACTGTTTCAGTGTCTTTTGACATAACTGTAACTGTTTCAGTGTCTTTTGACATAACTGTAACTGTTTCAGTGTCTTTTGACATAACTGTAACTGTTTCAGTGTCTTCTGATTTAACTTTAATTGTTCAAGTGTCCTCTGATCCATCTTTATATGATCTGACTCTGATTGGTTGCTTTAGTTCTATAATTATTGTTTTTATACTTAAGTTTAATTTAATTAAGAATAATAAGAATAATTAATTGAAATTAATTTTAAATTAACTTCTTTTTCAAAATACAGCATATGTATTCTCATTTCTTTAATACAGTTTATTTAAAAATTTAAGTCAAGTGTTACTAGATAAAGAAAAAAATAATGACAAAAATTTTTTGAATTTAACTGTTTTTTTATTTTTTTTATATTAGAATTCATTATGCATTAACATAATTATAATTATTTGGATATCCTCAGACTTCTAAAAATATCAATTTACTTTTCCCCTCCCCCTGCATACAGACTTTTCTATTTTGGTACTTAAATTGGTTCTTAAATTGGTACTTAAATTTCATGCTTAAATTCAAAAACTTGAAAATATAATAAATTTATAAAAAAACCTGTCAATGTCGGCAATGGAGGAACATTGAACTTTGTTGAAGTTGAAAACCATGCTAAGTCATCTTTTTTTTCTTCTTGCGCTTTTCTTTCTTTTTCTTTTGCTTTTTTTGATTTCTTAGCTTTTCTTTTAAGACGAGGAGGAGGGATAGGCTGTTCATCATCATGAGATTCAGATAAACTTTCATTATTTCCTAAAATTTACGAACATTTTGTATAATTTTATTTACACTGAAAATGAAGTCTTTACCTGAACAAAACAAATTAACTATTGCATAACAAAATGTATATACATAACATAACAAAAAATAGTATGAACTAACTAGCAAAAGAGTAAATGAAAACAATCAGATTATAAAAAAAAATTAACAAAAATATAACTAAAACAACATTTATCAATGACAAGCAACCATTTTCTAATTTTCAAAGTTAACTAAATTTATTTATGCATCCCTTCATGCACTAAAAACTTTTATCTAGTTTTTTTCCTCACACATCAATGCTTTGGAACTCTCTTCCATCTTCATATTTTCATGACTACTAAAACTGTGTGTCACAATGATTTCTATATATATATATATATATATATATATATATATATATATATATATATATATATATATATATATATATATATATATATATATATATATATATATATATATATATATATAGAATCAAGAAAGTAAAGGACAATAGGGGTCTGCGACCGAGACCAAAACCAATACTCTAGACTTTCAAGACCAAGACTACAACAATGGTTGTAGTCTTGTTGTTGTTGTTGTCATTAACTATGTTGCTAATGAGCAACATAGTTAATGAGCCCCAAGGCATCTCGAGACCAAGACTTTGGCCTCAAGACCTACATCTCTAAAATGCAAGTATTGAACAGAGCAATATCTTATATTAATGCATGTGCAAATGTTTATTTAAGTGAAGTTGTAAAAAAAATGTAAAATACATTCACTATATTAATAAAATTATTCTTTGGTTGGACAGTTGCGTTCCACAAAATGAAAGTTCAAAAATGAGTTTAGCAATTATAGAACATGGTAACTTATAAGAGATTGTTGCAATAAACAGTGTTATAGTGCATTACATTAAAAAAATTTATAGAAATATAAAGTCCAATTCATCTGATAAAAATATTAAAAAATATGACTACAAAGTCAAGTAATTTTAAGATACTGCAGATGGTTCAATTTTTCTAGACTATCAAAAAACTTATTTTTTTTCTAAAATTCTTCACACAAAAATAAAACAAATTGCGTACAATGAAAATAAAATTTTGAAAGCCAATTTTAGAACATCTTTTAATGAAGACTTATTTTAATGAAGACTTTATTATTACAAAATACAGAAAACCAAAGTCTGCTTTAATGCAATTGCCAAAGAATATGGCTTTAACTGTCACTAAATTTCTTTTTTTTTATTGGAAAATAAAAATAAGAAATTTAGCCATAATGCTCAAGTATATTTCCTATGAAATAGACAAACAATACTACAAATTGATTTTAAAAACAAAAAGACCCATAAAAGAAAAGAAAAAAAACAAAGACTGCTTATAAGACTATGAAACCATAGATAATATTATGATAATAATATAGTTCTTCAAATTTGTGTTTGGTTTTTTTTTCAATTAATGTTTTTATGCTACTTCATTTTATAAAATTGTTATAGCAAACAAAATTATATGTTAAATGTGATGTTGCTTTGTTAATTATCCTGATATTTTGTTCAACACCCTACAAAGTTTCTAAATTTGCTCTATGCAGCTTTGTTCAATGTCCAAATAAGATAAGCAAAAATATTTTTAATTTTTAGATAAATCGACTTAATATCATTTTCTTATTAATTTCAAAGTAAAGATAATACATTAAAACACCTAAACTAAATATAAATAAAATACAAAGTAGTAATACCCTAATATATATATATATATATATATATATATATATATATATATATATATATATATATATATATGGTAAAATAAAATAAAATTATTATTTGTATTAAAAGAATTAACATTATTTAATGTTTTGTTATTAACATAACACAAATTCTTTAAACACGATGCTAACTTAAGGCATATATATATATATATATATATATATATATATATATATATATATATATATATATATATATATATATATATATATATATGGCTGTATATATATATGGCTGTATATATATATATATATATATATATATATATATATATATATATATATATATATATATATATATATATATATATATATATATATATGGCTGTATGTATATATATATATATATATATATATATATATATATATATGGCTGTATGTATATATATATATATATATATATATATATATATATATATATATATATATATATATATATATATATATATATATATATATATATATACAGCCCATGGAATTAGGATAAATAAGGTCAACAAAAAATTGCCGACCTAAAACCATTATAGGTCAACATCAGTTTGGCACAAAATTTTGAATCTAAAAAAAATTTAAAAGTTTAACAAATCGAACATTTAGCATAAAATTGGCAGAAAAGCAAATACTAAATTCTCTGACTTTTTTTTTAAACCTTGATGCTTTCAAACCTTGATGTCAGCAATGAAGTTAAAATGTTAATAGTTCGAATGGAAGCAAGGAAAAAAAACGCAAATGAAAAAGTTCCATTGTCATCATGAAAATCTAAGAAAATGAAACTAAATGTATACAGTATACATAACTGGGACCAAAATGTTTCAGACTTACCAAATGGTAAAAGTTGTTTAACTCAACACAGTTTAAAGTTTCTTGCAGTTTTGATAGAACTCAAAATTAATTATTTTTAATTTCTATAGTTTCTAAATAACTGTTGTTATTTAGAAACCAGCCTATATCAAGGCTGGTTTCTAAATAACAACAGTTATTTAGAAACCAGCCTTGGCCAATAAAAGATGGTGATTAGCTTATGAGATACAATAAAAGGAAATTCTACTTAAAGCAAAAAGTGAATGCCTCCATAATAAGGACTATGGAGGCATTCATAGAGTACTTTGTTGGGCATGGCATTTATAGCTTATTTTGGAGATTTAGAGCTGAACATATAATATTA
>NC_061156.1:23842608-24135108 GCF_022113875.1 Hydra vulgaris | reverse complement strand
GTATTAGAATCTCCTATTTCACAACTTGATGAAGCATGTATTAGAATCTCCTATTTCACAACTTGATGAAGCATGTATTAGAATCTCCTATTTCACAACTTGATGAAGCATGTATTAGAATCTCCTATTTCACAACTTGATGAAGCATGTATTAGAATCTCCTATTTCACAACTTGATGAAGCATGTATTAGAATCTCCTATTTCACAACTTGATGAAGCATGTATTAGAATCTCCTATTTCACAACTTGATGAAGCATGTATTAGAATCTCCTATTTCACAACTTGATGAAGCATGTATTAGAATCTCCTATTTCACAACTTGATGAAGCATGTATTAGAATCTCCTATTTCACAACTTGATGAAGCATGTATTAGAATCTCCTATTTCACAACTTGATGAAGCATGTATTAGAATCTCCTATTTCACAACTTGATGAAGCATGTATTAGAATCTCCTATTTCACAACTTGATGAAGCATGTATTAGAATCTCCTATTTCACAACTTGATGAAGCATGTATTAGAATCTCCTATTTCACAACTTGATGAAGCATGTATTAGAATCTCCTATTTCACAACTTGATGAAGCATGTATTAGAATCTCCTATTTCACAACTTGATGAAGCATGTATTAGAATCTCCTATTTCACAACTTGATGAAGCATGTATTAGAATCTCCTATTTCTTACTTATTTTACAACATGTGGTCAACCATTGTCATGCAGGACAAATAAGATACTTTTCATTCAATGCATGTTAGCTGGAATAGGACACTTTTTGTTTAATGCATAGTTCAAGTTTATCAATTGTTGCTGGTCCAGTGGTTTTGTTCAAGCAGCTCTATATATCAATATCACTGATATCAATATCACTACTTTTAAGTCTGTTTTAAGTCTGTTGAGTTTGTGTGTATTGATCATAAGTTTCTTGAAGCAAACAAAAAACTCTCAGGTTTTTTTTATGATTAAAGCAAAAAAATTATGTTTCTTGCAAATGTTGCACAGAATGGTTGTACAACACTTGCAGCATTCTGTAAGATTATATTCAAGCCTTCATTATTTCAATAAAAATGATTTTATGATTCATGTATTTGAGAGGAACAGTCAGTATTTTTGTTTTTAGCTATATGTTTGTTATTAGCTATTTGTAAGGATTTATTTTTACTGGATTTTTTCTTTAGGTATTATTGTTACTACAATTTGTTTAGCAATATTTAGCAATTTAGTTTATTATTTATAAACATTTCAATTTAGTTTATTATTTATAAACATTTCAATTTAAAAATTGAAACACTAAAATATTTTAAATTTTTTAGTAACATTTTTGTTGATGTTACTTGACAAGCCCCATATAAAAATACTTTCAACTATTTTTTTAAAGATTTTTGTAATACGCTTCTTTTTTTAGATATGTTGACCACACGAGAAAGTAAATAAAATATGCTACATAAATATTTTTTCACCATTTCTTTAATAACAGAACAAAATTCAATTTTTATAACAATACAATGTAACTTAAGAATATGTAAGTGTTCATCTAAATTTAACACGCTGTTGTACCACAATAAAACTTCTAAACTATACTTACAACACGTGTCACTTACTCAGCATATAATAAAAGCCCTGAGGAGAACAAATAAAAAACCAAAAATAAAATCAAAAACTTAAATAGACAAAAATTGTTAACTCAACTAGATTTTAAGAATCTCCGTTTTCTACACACTCCTACCTGTTGACTTACCAACAGAATTTGTCCTTTAATTGTCTTAAATATTGCTCTTCTATGGCAGTGTCTTTTTGGCCACTTATTGTTTGACCTAGGTATCATATATATATATAGGTTCAATTTCTCATCATCAAATACAATGATCATATTTTTTGAAATATTTTCATCCATATGATCCAACATTTATTTCCAGACGGATTATTTTTTGAACAGGGCGAAAACACAACTCGGTCATTCCTTTACTTAAAACATTTTTAACATAGCTCCTCGAATTTTGCCTATTCTTTCAGCATTTTCCATGACTCTTCTTTTGGCAGTTTTTTGGCAAAACATTTAAGAAGAAGTTAGAAGCTAGAAGACTCCAATAGTTGTTTTAATTCTCACTCTCTCTTTTTGAGCTTTTGATATCACTTGAGTGAATATCAACTTAAGCACTTAAGTGAAAACTTTAAAGCACTTGAGTGAAAACTTCAAAGCACTTTTAAGAACTAAGTAAGAAATAAGTAAGATCTATGCAAAAAATCTCTATTTGAAAATTGTGCTACCTGGATTATAACCAATTTTCAATTTTTTGTTTTCCCAAGTGATATTGACATTAACATTACTACATTAAACTTTATATTCAATAATCAATTGAAAATGATAGTTTACTATTGATAATTGACATTAAATTAGATAATTATTTGCATATAGTATATTTTTTTTTTGAAGTTTGAAAATAAAAAACTTAAAAAAAAGTTAAAAAATTAAGGTTGTATGTTAACCTAATAAAGTTAATAGAAGTAAATTTTACAACTAAATATTATTAGCTGTTCCAAATATTCAACAAAAAAATATTCATAACTTCTAGAATTTGTATGGGTATTGGTAAAAAAAGAAAAAAATGGTTAAATGGAGTTGAATCAAATTACCAAAATTTTTGGAGAGATTCATCAGATAATACAAATTCAAATTTTGATTCACTTGAAAAATCATTACTTACAGCTCAAAAAAAAAAGTATAAAATCAAAAAGATTTTTCGTTGTTCAATGTGTTAACACATGTCATCAAAAATCATAAAAACTCACATCATGTTTGTTCAGCTGACATGTGACAATAAAATGACAGCTAAAGAAGCTGCTGCAATAATAATTTGTATTCAATAATCCTATAGACATCTAAAATAAGATGTTCATCTTATTTTAGATCTCTTATTGACTTCCAAGTGATTATCACAAGATAATCACTTGGAGTCAACAAGCACTTACGAATCACACCGCTGAAAGAATTGTAAAAATGAGGCAAAAAGAATTAATGGATGATTTGGATATTACTAACAAACTGAAAATATGTTGCTATTAAACAGTTGGGGTATGAACAGATCTACTAGACAAGTTTTGTACAACCAGATATTTTCCAATTCTGTTGACAAGATTCAATTTTAACAACACTTTTGAGGCTCAGTGTGTCAAATTCACAAAATGACTTTTTGTGGAACAACTTGATGCTCTTAGTGTAAAATTTTAGGCCAATTTCATCAAATAAACTACAGTAGTTTATTTGATGAACTTCATTTCATCAAATAACCGACTGTAGTTGTTTTAGATAAATAGCGTCAAATAGAAAATGAAATTTTGGATTTGCATCCAGCGAATATTGAATTGATTAGTGGAAAGTTTGTTATTATTGATTGCAATATTATTTTATGCATGATTAATGGAAAAGTTTTTGTAATTATATTAAACACATTATCAACGCAATGATGTTGTAATTGAGGAACTACACCAACTGCAATGACATTTTCAATCTACAAAGAATTTTCTAAGCGAATTTACATCAAAAACAGCTTATCTATGGGATACCTCTGTTACATGCTTGGATAAGATTTCTAGAGTGTCTTTTACATATTTCATATCAACTCAAATTCAAAAAATAGAGAATAAGCAAAGAATTCAAAACAACATGTGGCAGCAAAAAGAAATTCATCCAGCAATAAAATTTTAGGCATCTCAGAGTTGATTTCCCTGCAGTTAGTGAAGCAGAAACATCTACAACCACAAATGTTTTGCAGAAAATTCTCTAACCTAAAAGAGCTAAAGGAGAGCTAAAGAGCAAAAGAGATCGATGAGAAATTATTAAAATATTAAAAAATTGCAATATCTTGTCAGCGAAGATTGAATCCAGAGTTATTTAAGCTATACTGCAAAACAGTATATGGTCCATATTTAGATTTGTCTGATTGGTATAAAATGTTGTCAACAACTCACAAAGTTCTTGCAAACGGAGCAGAAATAATGATAAACTCGCCAGTTCCCTAGGAAGTTTTAGCCAAGGAAGCATTTGAATGCCAAAACAAATATTAAAAACGAAGTTGTGAACTACATGCTCATAAATATTCGAGACAAGCAAATTTTGAATAGGTCTTTAACTGCGCAATGAGACCCTCATTGTGCAGTTAAGAAAGTTGTGATCAAGCTTCCAAAATAAGTAAAGAGCTTTTTAATTTTAGATGTGGTCAATAAAATAAAACAGTCAGAACTAGACAGTTTTATTAATTCCTAATCAGAGTTCAAAACATCAAGACATCAGAGTTAGAATCATTGAAACCAACAGAAATTATTAACTTAAAAGATGAAATAATGAACAATTTAGAAGCTACTAAAGAACATTATTTGGAAGATGAAAACATTGACGTATGAAATAAATGTAGCAACATTATAAGTAAAAATTTGAAAAACTATTATTAGCAGAATTTTTTCTGCTAAAGTAAAAAAAGTTTAAAAAAAGTAATAATAGTATTAGAAAAAAAAGTTTTCCTTTATATTTCTGATGCAATTTCAAAAGATATTTTAAAATATTTTATCTTATTTTTAAAAATTAAAACAAATTTTTATAGAAATAATAGTACCCTCTTTAATATTTATGGCCTGCTACACAGTTTCCTAATTAGGTCTTCGAGGGTAATCTTTACAATTAGGTCTGTGAGGGTAATCTTTACAATTATGTGAGGGTAATGGTTTATCTTTACAAGTAAACTACTCTAACAAAATAACATAATTATTAAAAAATAATATTTAATCAGTGGTGTGACTAGTAGTTTGGAGTGTTTCCCTAAAAAAACAGTAATAAAGGTCCAAAAAATCTTAAAAAAATTTCCTTTATAAAGCAATACTGAAAAATAAAAATAAAAAAAAACAGAAACTTGCACTTTTATATAAAAACTCTTAAAATTGGGTGTTCAGGTGTTTGAACGAAATAAGTTAATAAATTGTTTAAATGACAAAAAGATAAAAAAATAAAATAAAAGTTATTATTTTTTTATAACTATTTTTGGTCACCCATTTGTATGAAATTACAACATTGTAATGAATCCCCATTATAAACTGATAATTCTAATTTAGGAAAGACACATTTTAATTTAGAAAAGCCACTTGGGTGGACTTTAACTTTTCACAGACTCATTATCATAATAACTAATTTACTCACTAACTAAATGTACTCATTAACTGATGTACTCACTAACTTTAGTATCACTCTAGCTAATAACTCATGATAAAACTCTACTACTTTTTCACTCTCTAAAACGCCATTTTCAATTTCATCTTGATCTAACGTACTCATTAACGTATTAACGTATTATGTTATTCAATCTCTCATAACTCTCACATAAATTATTTTGAATCCAACTAATTTTAGCCTAGTTTAATTCATCATTATGTAACTCCTTTTCAATTTTACTTATTAAATTTCAAAAACTCACTTTTAAAGCTTGGCTTACAATTTTCCTACCTAGAACACTTGCTATTTTAATGAGCACAACGTAAAAATAATTAACATACACATAAGGCTGACGTGAAGGGGGTGTGACCCTCTCCCCAATCAATGAATTTTTTTGTTTAATTAGTCAGCAAATTTGAAAATTTTGGAAAAATCAGTCAGCAAATGTAGACAGTCAGATAGGAAATGTTGACTAAGCAGTAGGCAAATTTCAAAAAATGAAGACCAAGCAAAAGAGAAAAAGCAAAAACTTTAATAGAACCCCCCCCCCCCCTTGATACAAATCTTAAACAGTTAAATTGACTCAAATCTTATCAAAACCCTAAAAAACCAAAACCAACCTCTAGAAAATATTATTCTTATCACCAAGTAAATCATGCTCAAAATAAGTCTTTTATTTAACTCTGGTTAGCAACACTTTAAGTCAAAACTTCTTTAAAGGTAAACTTTTTTCATCGGGGGCCATGTAGAATCTTAAGTATGAGTTCACTGTTTTTTTAATAACAGAACAAACTTTAATTTTTATAATAATATAATGTAACTTATAAATATATATATGTGTTCCTCATAATTTAACTGTTGTATTGCGATTAAACTACTAAAACTATACTTACACATATCACTCAGCATATAATAAAAGACCTGAGGATAACATCATATCAGTTCAATATATTTTTACATTTTTTTTTATTATCTCAAGTATATTTAAAAAAGTTATATGTAAATTAACAGTTTTTTAAAAATTAAAAATTAACTGATTTTAGATTCATAAAAAAATTTAATGGTTATTTTTATATTAATTTTTATTTCATTTTGTTAACAATTTTAAAGATACTTTTTATTATATGGTAGGATATTTTTATGAAATAAAAAATTAACATTTATTAATCTTTTATAGGTTGAGATAAAATTGAAACATGTCTACTTTAAACATTTTTTTTAAATTTAAGATAAAATCTCTCCATTATAAGTAGGGGGGGGGGGTCCATAATCGTCTTTTTTTAGATTTTTTTATAGTTTAACCAACTTTTCTTAATTAGTTTTTCATGCTGATTCTGAAAATCATAATCATTTTTTTTCATTTTAATTATTTAGCCTTTATAAAGATTTTTAAAAAAATAATTATTTAGCCTTTATAAAGATTTTAATAAAAGTGAATATATTGACAAAAAAAGGCATTGCTAAAAATAAATTAAATTATTATTATCATTAAATATAAGAAAAGTAGAAAACTAGAAATCTTTTTCTGTTTAATTTATTAATAATATACCTTACCATTTATAAGTAACAAAAAAAATTAAGCATTATATATGAAAATAATTCATACAGTTTGTTATTTACTATTGAAAATGGAAAATAACTATAAAAGTCATCATATGTGATAGAGATTACTGTGTGAACTTTCCTTATAGAACATCTAGGTTATGAGCGTGTTCTTTGGTAGACGATGGAGGTTTGTATTTTTATATCAACAACCATGTATTTAAACAGAATAGACCTCCGCGACAATGACCTACATTGTATCCCTAAAATAAAGAACCTCATTTTTCGTTATCCATTTGTTTTTGTAGCTGGTTTCAACTATATTCCATAGTTTCAACTTTTTGGACAAATAACTGGACAATAATTCTCCAAAATATTTTTAAACTACGCGAACTTTCATTTTTTATATGGTTTAAATAATTAAGCATACATCTACTGTTGAAATTAAATGGGCTTTTTCCAAAGCTTTCCAACTGCAACAACTTAATTAGAAAGTTAATATTAATCATATTCCATCATCAACCAAACACATAATACTTTTCTCTTTTTTGAAGTCCTGAGGCTAATTTTGCCAAAATACTCTAGCAAGAATGATAATCATTCAACCTCTTTGAGGTATATTTCTTAACTGCTTCTAGAATTTTTTTAACTAGCTATTCACTGCGTTTTAGAGTAAAGCAGAATATTTCAAAATTTGATCACCCAGTTTGTTTTTTATAAAGCCTTTTAGGTAGTGGTGTTCCTTTAGCCTGTTTATCTTTAGAATTGTTAAAACTTTAGAATTTAACTGAACTTCTACTGACTGGCACTTTAAAAAAAGATTTATTCTTGACTTCATTAAAGAAAAGTGAAAAAAAAAAAAAAAAAGAAATCTTAAATTGATAGCTTGAATAACGATTAAAAATAAATAAAAAAAAGGAAATTAAGATATTATGAAGCATTCTGTCTTTTTGATTACTTAACCATTCTTTATTTGATTCTTCAACTTTAACCAATACTAAGGGTAAGCGATTCACAGTTAAATTGAAGAACTTCATTGGTGATTCATTAGCATGTAATGCAATTGCTGGTTTTAAGGAAGGCTTTAACAGGAAGGTTCTTAGGTGTTGTCGAGTTTGTAATTCTACTCGTTCAGATATGCTTATTCATAATAGACATTCTCAGTGTATTGTTCGTGATATAGAAGAACATAAGATAAGAGTCAAAGAATTTAATAATCCACTTCTACCTCCCAAACAACGTCAAAAATGGTCAAAATTATATGGTGTTCATTCTGCAAGCATTTTATCAGAGATTAAAAATTTTGATGTCACAAAACAAGTGCTTTTTGATCCCATGCACGATTTGTTAGAAGGTGTAATTCCTTTACAGATAGAACTTTACTTAAATAATGCTGTTTTTCAAGGTTTATTTACACTAGATAGCCTAAAACTTTGTAAAGTGCTTTCAGTATCCACAGGACAGTGAAAAACCATCTATAATAGTCGATTTAGTTATTAAGGGAAAATTTGGAAGTGCTCAGGTGTTATCTCTTTGTCGTGTTTTGCCAATTTTTTGAGAACCACTGAGATTGATCTTCATTTTTTATGCCTAATTAAACTTCTTCATATACTTCAACTATGTCTTTCTCCTATTACCACTGACGCTTATTTATTTTGCTTAGAGGAAAAAATAGCTGCCTATCATACACTTTTTATGGAATTATATCCAGAAAAATTTATACCTAAGCTTCATTTTCTCATACATTATCCACATCAATCCAGACAATTTGGTTCTCTACGATGTGCATGGGATTTGAGAGAAAACACCAAGTAATTAAAAATATCAGACATTTCAATTTTAAAAATATGCCATATACTGCCCTAAAGGGGATGATTTTAAACACTGTTTCATCTTTTTACAGCTCTTCTGGTGAGTTGAATAATGGAGTTCTCTGTGAATTAGATCAAGTAACTTTTAAGAAAAATGTAATATCTCGTATTCAGGTTAATGGTATTCAATATTGTCTTGGGTCATGTTTATGGTTTCATAGTGGTTCACAATTTTTTATTTATATAATTCAGGAGATACAAGTCAGAGGTGACAGAAAGTTATTTATTACAACACAGCTCCAGTCTGTTGCATATGATGAGATAAGAGGGTTTTTTAGTGGCATTGAAGATATTTCTATTCCTTCAACACCTATTTCACCTGAAAGCATTCCTTTTCCTTGGCCTGCATTTTACTTTAAAGAGACTGGTACCTTCTATATTGTACCCCCAGCACTGCCATGATATTACTTGTAGTTAAATAGCTACGGTCATTCATAGAGTACATATGCACTGATTTACAGAGTGAGAAACTACAACCAAAAGTTTACTGAAAAAATAATATTGCCACAAATTATTTTTGACATTTTTTTATTTTGACAGTTTTTAAATGTTATTTTAATATTATTTTGACAGTTTTTAAATGTTATTTTGCGTCATATTATATATATATATGTATATATATATATATATATATATATATATATATATATATATATATATATATATATATATATATATATATATATATATATGTATATATATATATATATATATATATATATATATATATATATATATATATATATATATATATATATTTATGTGTATATATATGTGTATATATATATATATATATATATATATATATATATATATATATATATATATATATACACATATATATATATTTATGTGTATATATGTGTATATATATATATATATATATATATATATATATATATATATATATATATATATATATATATATATATATATATATATATATATATATATATATATAATATATATATATATGTTTGTATAGCTTTTATTCGATATTGGGAATATATATTGTCATACAACTACTACTTTTTTTTTAAAGTTAATTGAGTTTTAGGAATTTCAATCTTTAGAATTTTAAATTTTTCAATTAGGAATTCCGATATATAGGCGGTGCCTTTGTCAGGCTTACATCCTGATATTGATAAAAAACATTTTTTTACTTTAGAAGTGTTATACTATAAAATGTATCTTTAAAATAAAACATTTAGAACAAGTTATAAACTATAATATAGTTTATAACTTTTTCTAAATATTTTATTTTAAAGATAAATTTGCATTTTTTTATTTGAAACTTTTATGGTGTCTAATTTAATAATGAGTTTCTCCTAATATTATGTTATTACTATCTACTTGCATATTGATTTAGATTGATAGAACTTCTTTTGTTGGTGAATTTAGACAACAACTCATTAATTACTTTCCTCCACACATTAAACATTTTGTTAGCAGCAATTCTGTAGTAGAAGATAAGATTGTGGCCAGAGAATTAATGGCTTGTCTCTTATCATTCTGCTTCTCCCATATCCCAACTCATGCTATCATTGAAAATAGAGTTCTTCTGCATAAAACATTCTTTTCAAAGTTAAAGTCGACTTGTCTCAGCTTATATCCTTGTTATGGTCAACGATGGGTTAGTGAAACATTATGTTTAATATTGTATTTGTTAGTCTAATTTGTTCATACTAAAAGTGATAGTATTAATTTTGCATTTAAAGATTTTATTCTTTTTAAGTTCATGTATTTTTTGGTTTAAATAGTGAATGTATTATGTATTATTATTAAGTAAATTTTAAAAGTTAATGTTTTTTAAAAGTTTATTTTAACAATTTATGCATTTGTTTAGCAAACAGCCTCATGAATTTGCTATTTTGTTACTTTTATTTTATAAACTATAAGATTATATTTTGGTTATGTTAGGATCTCATTTTTAAAAAGTTGCCAAACAATTATCGACAACGACAGTATACCAAGTGTCACAGCTTAAAGGTGAAAAGGCTTCCACAGGTTTCTGTTTCAAATAACAATAGGAAACTTAAACCTGTTGTGACTGAATTGGTAGCTAATCAAGAGCAGTTATTAAAAGATGTTGAAGTAAGAAAAATGTTATTTATGGATTTAAGAAATATTTATATTACTTGTATATTGTAAAATGTTTTCTCTTAATTTATTCCAATTTTTATTAGAGTAACTTTTATAGCTCTTGTATATGTTTAAAATCTACTATTACTTTTCATTTTAGAATGAATTAAAAAAAAAAAAGCCGTCACAGCCAACCTTGTCCATTTTAAATAGACAACTATTTGATAATGAGACATTTAGCATGATACCGAAGAGAATTAGTTTTGCTCCTACACCAATGCTGGAGGAAGCAATTCGTTTTTATGCCGATTTCAAGGATGCTATAATCAAGATTCAAGCAATGTTATTTTGGATTTCTCCAGAGTCTGGTAACCACACTGAAAATTTGTTAAAGCTCCAACAGAAACTTATTTCCAAGAAGACACGTGACAAATTGTTTATGAAAGTGGATGTAAGTTTATCACCTGAATTTTTGAATTTATTTTGAATTAAACAACAACATACATGTCTATGTTTCCATGAAACTTTTCTTTTTTGTCTTTTCTTTTTGTGTATTTGTTTAATTTTTTCATGAAAATGATTTTAAACTGGAATGTGTACTTTTAAAATTTTCACAATAGTTTTTTGAAATATTTTACTATTATACTATTATATATTTTTTAGTGTGACTCTATTGGAGAATACATAAGAGTGTCAAGTTCGTATGGTCCCCAAGTGATTTTTAACCACAAGGAGTATGGCATAAGGAGTAGACATGGTCTTGAGATGGACACTCAGCCATTAGTCAGCACCAGTGAGATGGTAATGATTTTAGTTATTGTGTATTATTTATTGGACTTATCATATCCATCTTGTTTTGGGCAGCTGCTTGGTTTTTTTCAAGAGATATGTGAATTTGAACAATTTATTTTTAAATCAAAAAAGTGCACTGCACTGTTGAACTCTTTTCGGAATAATGTAAAGTTTATTTGAAATATATATGCATGATCCTAAACTATACGATATATAGAATAATTTATAATAATTACAAACTAACACTAATAAAAGTATTTGCAAAGCATTTGACCTGCCATTGGACATTAATTTTATCCTTATGAAGAAGATAAAAATCTTATCTAACATCCAAAATGTATGGATATTTATGGAAATATTCACTCTGTTAAATAGTTCAATATCAAGCAGAGTAAATATTTCCGTAGGAACCAGTATTTTGGAGTTTCTTAGAATGAAAAAAACCTTTTTCCTCATAAGTATACAACGCAGTTAATTTTTCCAGCGCAAACTGTTTTATAAAAAATTTATTTTAACTAGTTGTGTATACACGTATATTATACACATACATTAGTTATAACTAACAATTTATATATATATATATATATATATATATATATATATATATATATATATATATATATATATATATATATATATGAATTATTTGTTAAAATAATGAAAAAAAAAATTATAGTATTGTTTATTTATGCTGATCCAATAATAAATATGATTTTTAATATGACATAACGCCAGTTTTCGTGTTTTATAACGGGTAATTGGCGTTATGTTCAATGTATAATTCGTATGAAAATAACATAACGGTATTTACCGTTATGTTATTTTCATACAAATTAAACATTGAACATAACGCCAATTACCCGTTATGTTTAATGTATAATTCGTATGAAAATAACATAACGGTAGTTACCGTTATGTTATTTTCATACGAATTAAACATTCAACATAACGCCAATTACCCGTTATGTTCAAAGTATAATTCGTATGAAAAAAACATGACGGCAGTTACCGTTATGTTATTTTCATACGAATTAAACATTGAACATAACGCCAATTACCCGTTATAAAACACGAAAACTAGCGTTATGTTTTTTAAAATTATAACTGGTAATTTTTTTACTGTGTAGTTTTGTTTGCAGCATGCAATGTCAAACAAAATTATTTAAATTAAAAAGATTAAAACATGTTTTAATTAAAGCAATTGCACATGTCTGAGAATATCAAAAGTGCCAGTATTTGAGCATGAATTTTTAATGGATCAATGAAATGAAAAAACTATGGTTATTAGTCACTTAAATAAGGAAAGTACTTTCATATTAATCAAAGCATTTGAAAGAAACACTGAGACAGAAATACTATAATTTTTTTTCATCTAGCAAAAGCAGTCTGGATGCATCAGTTAGTATCTCTTCTGATATAGATTCAGAAATTAATTCTGGTGAGGAGGAATTTATAAACAACACTCAGAACAACTTCTATGATGATGAGTTGTCAGATTTCTGTAAATTAGCTAGTGAATCTGGCAGAAATATGATAAAGTTTCCAACAGTTGCTAGATAATGTGGCAGATATGGTGAATCTGTAGCTACTGGAGCTGCAATTGCTACTGCCGCACTTTCAGACTACAGAATTATAAAAAAACATGACAGCATAGACCGAACCAAGTTAAAAGGAACTAAGTTTCTCCATTAAGTGCATCATCAACAAATATCATAAATGCTATTATATATTTTTTTGATAAAAACAAAACATCGCTTGATAATGTGTTATTGGTGCTATTAGCACTGATGGGGCCAATGTAAATACTGGTGTGATTGATGGTAATATGATTACTGGAACTGCATTTGGGATATCCAGTTCAATAGTTAGCGTGTATGTTCCATTTTAATGAACTACCATTAAGAAATTTTGAATCTGTAATTGATATCAATAGTTTTTTTTTTCCTGTTTTTTTTTTTTTGCTGATTGAATCGCGATATATTTCTTTCTGCGTGGATGGTATGATTATTTTATCAAATCAGTTTTTTCTAATCAAAATCAATTTTATGGTTTTATGTTATAAATTTAGACTTTGATTAAACTATTTTTTTCTGTTAATTTTGTTCTGATTGCATTTAGTAAATTTGCAGTAACATTGTATTTTGTAAATTTAAGGATTTCCAGAAGGTTTACAAAAATAATTTTTGAAAAAAAAAAATATTTCCTGTATGTTTTCCACAGTAAATAGAATTATTGCTATTAATATAATAAATTCTTTTTCAATTTTTTGTTTATCATATTTGATATTTTTGAAATAAGTTGAAAATAAAAATGGTTTTATCATGTTTTGCCATTTATAAATAAATAATATCCATATCTGTATAGTGTAGTTTTGTAGAATCAGCTTTGAAACTTGTTGGTTTTTTGACACGTTTTTTGACATCCTCTGCCTTAAAAAACAAGAGTAAGTTATTCTGTCTGACATCTATTTTAACAAATTGTCAAATTTGATGTAAGACAGTATAACTTACTAAATGTTTAACATAAGATTGTGACAAATAATATTAGCAAAAATCAACAGTATCTTTATAACATATACAAGGTAGTAGAAATAGGTGAGGTGAAAGTCTAGCAAAAAAGCTTGATTTATTGGTAAAAAAAAAAAGACTTATTGTTTCATTCTCAAATTCTGACAACAGCAAACCGAATCCTTTGTTTGTATTTTTCAAGCACTTGTAATTTACTGATTACATTCTTTGAATTTATGCTTTGGTATGGTTCTTTATAAAACTGGAGCCTCAATGTTGCATAGGGGTAAAACACTTGTGGCGCTTAATTCAATTCTCTTGTTTTCTTTCGGAAAGTGATTGACTTTCAGTTAATAAATGCATTCAAATAAATAACTATGGTTACCCAGAAAATATTTTGATTGTTGATTGATGAATGAAAAAAAAAAAAAAAGAATTAGCAGCTAGTATTCAATTTGCAAGGCAACACACTTGCATTTGTACATTAAAAATTTAAATCACACATTGCACATTGAGAATTCCTTTTCTAAACTTTGATTAAATTGATTACCATAGTCTTGTAAATCGAGATGAATGTGAATTGAGATATTAAATGTCCATCACAAATATTAAAGAGTTAAGTGGTAATTTCATTGAAAATGTAAAAAATATGCAAAAATTGACTTTAGATGATTTTCCATGTCATTCTCAAAATGTAGAAAGACATGTTAAATTGGCTCCAGCCACAGCTCTATCAGGATGAGAAGAGACAGATACATTAGGGCAAATCTTTTATCTAGAAAGTATATTCCACACTTTGCTTCATATTATAAATTAGAATATGTAGGAATAATTGATCAATAAACTTTTTTTTTCAAGTTCTTTTAAAAGGTACAATAAAAAGTACATATAAAACAATATTTAAAAAATGTTGTATTTGTCATAAGAAATGATTGGGTAAATCATTCTAGTGCTAACATAATTGCATAAAATAACATAATTGTGCTAATGCATAAAATTTTGAGTTTTAAAACAATCTTAAAAACCAGAAAACAAAAAAATTATTTCATTTTTTGAACAGCAGAGATTTTTACATTGCATATATTGTAATATCAAAAATGGTTTATTATCAATTAGAAGGCGGCAAAAAAAGGAAAAACAATTGGAATTTTTTAATTTATTTTAATGATATTTAGATGTTAGAGCAACATTATGTTGCTTCTCAAAGTAATTTGAACAAAAAAAAAAAAAATACAATGATGATCTGCCTTAATGTACACGGAATTATGTTTATTTTTCTAAGAATCTAAGAGAATTTTTTTTCACTAAGAGGAACATCATTGAAAGAGTTGAAAAATAACAAAAAAAGGCGGCATGAATATCTACATTGTTAAATGCAGCATTAGCAGTCAGTTTTACTATACTCCATAATATAAGAGAACAGAAAAAAAATCTTGAAAATGTGATATTTTCTTTTAATGAAGAATGCAAAAATTTTCACTACTAAAGTTTTTTGATTCATTGACTAAAATTAACGACTAATTTTTGAAAAAAGCAATTATTTTTTAAGTTTAGCAAAGTTACATAAACTATTTGTTAACATTATATTAATAATTTATAACAAATTAATGCAAACTTCACTGAACTTTTTTTAATTAAGTAAAGAATTATCCTGTTTCTTTTTTTAATCATGTAACCTTACTTCTAGTTCTTAACACATTGCATGCGGGACACATACTAGTACATTTTCTCACAATTAATACTTGAGCATGGGACACATACTAATACTTTTTTTTTTTGCAAAAAGAGAGAAAGGAGACAGAATAGCTCTCAAAAAGGTGAACAAAACACAACAGAACCAGTCGGGGTTATCCAAGTAATACTTAAATCACCCAACATGAGGCACTGAGAAAGGGTAACTACCACAACATAGAAAAATTTGAACAAGTCTACACAGACGGTGACCGAACTCTAGCTGGTCATGAAGCAATAAACAAACTATTAAATGAGAAAAGACGAAAGAATGAAGAGCTTGTAAAGGCGAAATTGGATAAGGTGAACTAAATTCATACTTTTTATTATGCAAAGAAAATGAAATATAGTATTTTATTTTTTGTACAAAACATACTAAATTGTCATAAAATGTAGGTGCTAACGTATTATAATTTCCCTGATGTTTTTTTGATACAGAAGACCTGCAAGTGCGGGAAAATATAAGTTTTACTTAAATGAACACTAGTCTTTTTGACTTGTGTCAATAAAAGTGCTAGATATGTTGAGTGATTATTTTTTCAAGAAATATTTACCAACACACATATGATAGCAATTTAAGTAAAATAAGACGGCGGTCCGCTGTTTCATTTTTAAAAATATTAACATGATTCCTAGTAAGTCAATAAGTGTGTTTCGCCCTAGTAAATCAATTCCTAGTAAGTCAATAAGTGTGTTTCATTATGTGTGTAACCACACACATAACAAAAACGCAAATTTTTTAATGCTGCACAACAAGCACATTGTTTTTTTAATATCATGACTAAATATTATAAACAAGTTTAACTAGAGGCTTTATTTATACTTGATATCATGTAGCTTTGATTTTAATTGCCTTTTAAATTTATGATAATATAATTGGGTAACCCATGTAATGATAATTACTACCACATATCTATGAATATGGATATCTATAAATAAATATGTATAAATAGTATGTACAAATACTATGAATCTATTTATATGATTCCTTAAATTGGCGCAACTTCACATGATTTGCAAATTTTCTCAGCATTTGAATTAAACGAGCTTGTAGGCAATGGATTCATAAAGACATTCCTTAATTACACGTGCATTTATTTACTTTCTAGTTGCATTTGCAAATATTTTAACTGACGTAGGTTTAGGTGTTAACTTGTTTTCTTTTTTAATTTTGATGGAAGCAGTGAAATTACGAGCCTTCACTTCTGCAGAAAGAATTAAAAAGTTTAGAATGAAAAAGAAAAAAGAAGATCCACAATTTTAAGTTAGCGAAAATAAAATAATTGTAAAAGTTCATGCAGCAAAATTTGCTAAAATGATAAAGAAAGAGTTAACTGAACATAGGCGTAAAGTAGCTGCAAGGGTGGCGAAATGTAAAGCTAAGAAAAAGGAAACTATGAAATCTACAGTCACGTCAACTAGAGAACTTTTGGGTGAGTCATACACAACAACAATTTAAGTGGATTAGGCATTGTGTATAAAAATAATTGGTGGAATGATATTTTGTGTTCTTCTAGTGCATTAGATATGTCCAAGTCCTGTTGGAAAAACGAGTGTAAATTATGTAAAAACGGTATTAATGAGTACGTCAAACGTGACGACATTGCTGAATCCAAGAAGCAACTGTGCAAGATTCAGCCGCAGGGTACTGTTGGAGATCTTATTGGTGTCATTCAGGAGGGTTTTGAAAAAGTTGTAAAGCATGTGCGGATGAAAAGAATCCAAGCTAAAGAATTTTCTGAAGACAAAACAAAATGTACCTCCAGAATCCTGCAAATAGATTTTGTAATGTCATATTCATGCGAAAATCAATCTGAAATCCAGTCAGTTATTCATTAAAATATTAAATACAAAATTTGATTTCATACTTGTTACAAGTTTACAATTTGTAACCTTAATGTTACAAGAATATATATATAACAATTGCCATTTATTGCACTGTGAAAAAATTCTTTAGTAGAGCGTTGTCTTTAGATTTTCACACAAACTATCCATTTATTACTTATTTGATATTTGATATTTATTATTACTTATTTGATAATTATTATGATAAAAAATTATATGATAAAAAATTTGACAGAGAGCTATAAATGTTTTTTACTGCTTAAAATGTACTGTTTTATATTTTCATATTATAATAAAATGCAGGCATTTTAAGAATATTACAACAAAAATTCCACAATAAAAGTGAATAATATTTTAAAGCAATTAATATATAAAATATATAATTCATTACATAGAATAAAAATTATTATCTAATAATTTAGAGTGTAATATTTATCAGTTAGTCCAATCTAATCAAAAACATTTGCATTTCAATGGGCACTTTATTTTAATTTTTTTTTGTTGTAACAACTGTGATTCTTAAAAAGCATTGCAATTAATTATGCAAATAATTTTTATTTTTAATAAAAATGACTTTGGGTTTTTCATTTTAGTTATAATAATAATTATACTTTTAAAAAGTATAATTTTTTCTCTCAAAAGTATAATTATTATTGCTGTGAGAATATTACAATATTACGAGAGGAAGCAAAAGCTCTTGCTTTTCGCCAAGGCCTATATATATATAAATATATATATATATATATATATATATATATATATATATATATATATATATATATATATATATATATATATATATATATATATATATATATATATATATACAAATAGTATTGCGAACTATTGTAAGCAATCTGACGTCATACTGAAATAGCCTGCTGCTGGGGGCTTCAGTACATACATAGACTGACAAATAGCCTGACTCGCAGTGGAGTGCTGCTACATTGACTGAGGGTTTGGGATGGGAAAGCAATCGTTCATCCATCATTCATCGTTTTTTCTTCTTTTTCGAAAAAAACGGTATAGCTTAAGGTAAGCAGAAAAAGTGAGCAAATGTTTATTGAAACACGCTTTAGTAAGTGTATATACATATATATATATATATATATATATATATATATATATATATATATATATATATATATATATATATATATATATATGTGTGTGTGTGTGTGTGTGTGTGTGCGTATATATATATATATATATATATATATATTATATATGTGTGTGTGTGTGTGTATGCGTACATATATATATATATATATATATATATATATATATATATATATACATATCCTATACATCAACTAAGGGTTAATGTATAGAATTTATACATTAACCCTTATTTTTTTCAAATTAATAATATTTTTGGCATATTTATTAAAATAGAAATTTTTTTAAGGACCTGTTATAAAAAAAATACTTTTTTGCTTGTTTTTAAATAAAACATTAAATATAAACCTTTTTTTAAAATAGTTTTCTACATTCACTGTCACATGATATGAAACATGCACGGTAGCTATTGCTTCTGACTCACTATCTCTGCATAGTGGTTTGAATAATGAAGTGTCTTCAACAATGCACCTAAAGTATCAAAAAAATATATTAAATGTAATAATGTAAGTGTAAATAATGTAAAAATGTAAATAAATGTAACAAAACTAAAGTTTCAATATATATATATATATATATATATATATATATATATATATATATATATATATATATATATATATATATATATATATATATATATATATATATATATATATATATATATATATATATATATGTATATATATATATATATATATATTTGAAAGTTTCTTGAATATATAAATGAAGCTAGAAATTTATACAAATCTATAATCTACTTAAAAAATTTGATTGAAGTTTATGAACTTCTCAATTTTTTATCAAGAAAATTTCAAGTAGTATAAAATAAAAATGTCTTCTATATAAAGTTTTGAATATGACTAAAAACCTATTTATAAAAACCATATTAACATAATTTACTAATGAGCAATTCCATTACAAAACATAGTCAATGGTTGTGTAACCTCCCAAAAAAGATTTTTCACATATTGTTTGTATTTTCAAAAGCACCTCAAACAATAAAAAGAAAACAAGAAAAATGTAATGCTGTCCTAAAAGATTCAAAAAAACAAGAAGAAAGTAATGAGGCTGTCCCAAAAGATTTAAAACAAAAAAGTTTAAAGAAGACTGTTTTAAGTCTTATAAAAAAATATTACAAAAATTATTAGAGAGAAAATAAAATGCAAAATTAGGTAACTCTCTTTACTGTATTTTAATATGTTTGATAATTAGTGCAAACCAAGATAATGTATGTTAATATTTTTTTCAGTTTGAACATATTTGATATCATTTTATTAAACAAAATCATAATTATTAAATCCATTCTTACAGACTAAACAAAATAGCAACAAGCAACTTAGTACAAAGAAAATGGAACAACCAACATCCTTATTGCTATGCCAACTGATGGCACAGCAATAAGGGCCAACTCACATTATTAGCAGAGCAAGAAAGATGTTTTTGTGTGTAAGCAAATTCAGCCACGTTGTATTTTGAAAGTTTGTTGGACATAGACCACACTAATTAGAAGGTTTTTTTACTAAGGTCATTATCTTATTATATTTACATTATCTAAGGACATTACTTGTTATATTTATTGTTATATTATTGTACAAATGGATCTGTACGAATAAGTCAAGAAATTCTTTTTGAGTTATACTATCCTTTAAAGTTATTTTCTCATTATTTAATTATTGTTACACTAGGTAACCTAGGTAACACCTTTTTTTTTGTTTCAAGTGCTCTAATTCAAATGTGTGTCAAAAGTGAACAAAACAAGAAAAATATTTGGCCTTATAAAAGGTTGTTAAAGAGATTAATAAAAAAAAAAGATTCAAAAATATTTTTTAACTTTTTAATGTAATTTTTTAGATTTCTCAAAGAAGCTCTTAAATGTTTCAAGCTAAAAGTTGTCTACACTTTTTATACATTATTTTATTTAATTAGTAAAATAAATCTGCAAACAACATTGTGAAATCTAAAAAAAAAACAGTTCAACAATATTCTAGAAAATTACTCATTATATAAATATGATTTTTTTATTTTTATTTTTTTTTATTTCAATTCACCTCCTCAAGGCCGAGAAGGCCACTACAGACAAGGAGGCTACTTATTTGTGGCTATAACCCTCTCTCAACTCTATAACTCTGAAACACGAACCTTGACGAACAAGGCCGCTGCGCGGAGAAACGAGTTGAGCGCGGTACTACCAGGGACGTGGTGGGGATTGAACTCGGAACCACTCGTTTATGAAACGAGCGCTTTACCACTACACCACTACCGAATTAAAAAATAACTAAAAAAAAAAAAAAATTCAAAACATCATCCTAATTTTGATGATTTCATTTTTAACTGTTTTGAAATCACATCGCTCTACTTTTCCATAAAAAAAAATTAATAGTTACCATTTTGATGGTACATCAATATGTATTATATGTTTCTCTACATCCATATAAACGATTTTTTCATCATTCAAATTTATTAATGGTTTCACTTGAACCTATTTTAAAGTGAAAATTAGAAAAGATATAAACATAACTTCTATATTTTAAACAACAACAACAAAAAAATGTAAAACTATAATATCAAAATGAAGTTTAAATAACATTTAATTATTTAAACAGTGAGAAATCATTCAAACATTGCTGTTACGAAATCATACAAACATTGCTGTTACGAAATCATTAGAACATTGTTATTAAGAAATCAAACATTTTTGTTACAAAATCATTTAAATTATGTTGAGTGAAAAATATTTGAATAAATCAATATTTTTGTTTGTAAAGCAATTGTTATTTTATTTCAAAACTAATATTACAATATTTTTATTGTAAAAAAAAAAAAAAACTAAAAAAATATATTTGAAAGAAATTTAAATGAAAATGACTGAAAGAAACTGCTCACAAGATTACATTTCCCAAAAGCCATCATAACAGCAGTTCTAGAAGAAGCACTTGACACTGGTATACTAGACAAAGTAAGAATATGAAGGCAAAATGTATCAACTTGTTCTTTTGTTGCTTCAATTGATGCAGATTTAATTGCAATTAAGACAGCTTCTTTAACTGCACGCTAAAAAAATTTAAAGTTAAATTTAGTAAACAAAGAATTCAAAGACACTGCAAACAAACCATTAAAAATGGTTCTTTCAAAAAATCAAACCAATTAAATAGTTGTTAAACTTTAATGACTCAATCACAAATTTTACAAACTGACAAATACAATTTAGAGTAAAAATTTATTTGTCAGTTTGTAAAATTATAGATAAAATTATAAATTAAATTGTCAGAGTAAATAAGATTTTTTTATTAGAATTAGAAAAAATTTAACAATGATTTCATTATTCAGTTTGATTCTAATTTTATGCATTTTATTATCCCATGACAAATAGTTTCAGCAGTGACACCAGTTATAACATGATAAATAGTTTCAGCAATGACACCAGTTATAACATGAAAAATAGTTTCAGCAGTGACACCAGTTATAACATGACAAATAATTTCAGCAGTGATACCAGTTATAACATGACAAATAGTTTCAGCAGTGACACCAGTTATAACATGACAAATAATTTCAGCAGTGATACCAGTTATAAGATGACAAATAGTTTCAGCAGTGACACCAGTTATAACATGACAAATAGTTTCAGCAGTGATACCAGTTATAAGATGACAAATAGTTTCAGCAGTGACACCAGTTATAACATGACAAATAGTTTCAACAGTGAGACCAGTTATAAGATGACAAATAGTTTCAGCAGTGACACCAGTTATAACATGACAAATAGTTTCAGCAGTGACACCAGTTATAGTTATAGCAGTGACAACAATGTTTAATAATAATAATAATAATAATAATAATCAGAGTTTATCTTTTCTTAAATAATAATCTATAAAAATCTATGGGGTATATATAAGTCAATCTAGAATGTTTTCATAATCATCAAAGCAATAGAAAAAAGTTTTTTAAATACATTTAAAGAACCTCCATTGTAAAAATTACAACTTTAGTGCTAAAAATTGAAAGGTGAAAATCAATATTTTAAAAAAATATATAAGTTCTAATCTGAGATAAAAGTAAGGAGTAACCCACTATACTGAATATGGTATTGATAAATCAATAAAAGAATTGGGAACTGTTTCTGCTTAAGCTAAATATAGAAATAGATGCTATACAATATTTTAGGTTTAAATAAAATAAACTTTTTTTGTATCTTTTAAATTAATTTAAAATCTAATAACTGACATTTACAAAAAAACTCCTTGTAATGCCCTAACTTGGGTGTAAATCTTTTTTGCTTTTTTATATTTTATGTTAATTCACCAACCCAAGTTCAAGAAGACCACTATAAACAAAGAGGCTACTTTAATTGTATTTACAACCCTCTTTCAACTTTATAACTATGAAACATGAACCTAGACAAACAAGGCTGCTGAGTGGAAAATTAAGTTGAGCATGGTATTTCAGAGATGTGGTGGGGATCGAACTCAGAATTTTGGCTTATGATAGCAAGTGCTTTACCATAACACCATTACTGCAACAATCAGTTCTATAAAAAATTAAATCTGAAAATTTTATTCACCTAGTTTTCTTACTTGAACATCAGTTCTTTGGAATTTTTTTTCCTAATTCATATAATTTGCAGTCTTTAGAATTGTCTGTTAATTGTTACCTTGCTTTATAAACTTTTTTTCTTCTATAGTAACTTCCAACTCTAATAGTGGTTGCTTGCAGCCTTGTCAGAAGTGAAGATGTTTTATGCTTGTGTAGATAACGATACAGTTCATGCTTGTGTATATAAAGATACAGCTCATGCTTTTGTATATAAAGAAACAGTTAATGCTTGTGTAAAAAGTTCAAATAAGTCATCATGACTTCATTTATATAACCTGATGGTAGGGTTGGGGTCAGATATCTCTTCTGTGAAAGAAATAATTTAAAACATCGAAAACAAATCAGTTTCTGAAATTGATCAAAGTGGTGTTACCCAATTAATTTCTGTTGTTCTAACTAGTAAAAGACAAGGAAAAGATAAAAAAAAAACCCTTAAAATTATTGATAATATATGCAGTCTTTTCCGTTTGACGAGCACTTTCGCCCTCTTGCAGTTTTGCACTTGCCCACACGTCCGCCAATACTACAGCTAGAAATTTTTTAAGCGCTAGCCAAAAAATTTCAAGTGTTTTTTTAAATTACAATAAATCTTTTTTCTTAATCAAATTCTAATTAAAGAGGTACAAAAAAAAAAAACTTTTTAAATCGGACATGCTAGACAAATAGTTTCTGTCTGGCCAGCACTTTTTCATGCATTGGCTGTAAATTTGAAACAGAGGAGATATATGCTGGACAAAAAATTAGGCACGCATCTGTAATTATTACATAGTGAGCCAGGTGTTCATGATCATGTGATATCAGATGACCCACTAGAAAATTTTATTTTATTTCAAGTTAATAGTTGAAATTAAATAAAAATTTCTTAACTTGTAGATATAGCACATTTGAAAAAAACAATTTTCAACGTACAGAGCCTAATCATTAACTGAGCATAATATCAGCTATTGCACACAAAGATAATTTTAGAAGAAGTTGTATGATGTGTTATAAAAAACCAATCAAACCACAAAAAGTGTTGCTTTATTTTTGTGCTAAATGTGATGTTGTATTATGTGTTTTGCTTTGCCTTAAGAAGTATTACACTGCAATATGATATTAATTTTAAGCAGGTTATAAATTTAGCAATTTTTTAACAAATATTCAGCTTATTCATATATAATAAATTTAGTTAAGTTTTTTATGTAATTATTATTATTTTTGATTGTTTATCAATCACAGTAGCTAAACAATATTAATTAATAAACACTGATTGTTCAATGGGCAAGTAGTTTTTGTAATGCAGTTACAAGTTCTTGCATTCACATTTGTATCACTGTATAAAATCTTGTGGTTATGTGAACTAATTATAGACTTTACATTTTGTATACAGCTATAACTATCGATACACAAATGTCGATATTATGTCGATACACAAATTGTTATTGAGATCAAATATTATGTCGATATACGACATAACATTTGATCTCAATAACAATTCTTTTCAACCATACCCTAAATGCGACAATGAGCTGAATTATGTTCAATCTGATTCAAACTACCCACCTAATATTATCAAAAGACCCCCTTGCACTGTTAAATTGAGATTATCTGCCACGTCAGTAAATGAATCTGTTTTTTATAATGCTATCTCACCTTCCTTTTTATAATGCTATCTCAATTTCCTCTTTTGATACCAGAGACTAAATAGTTGCATCTTTTATTACATCAGAAGATGTTCTATCATAATTTCTAATTCATTTGTAAAAGATTTTGTTTTTAAATGGTTTTTTCTAATGTTTTTTTTAATGTATTTAATAGCTGATGATTGCTGTGTATGGCACAAAACTTTAAGTACTATTAATAATGTTGTTTTTTAATTTAAAAAAATGTAAATTTATATATATCAGGCTTGGTCGGGAAGCTGGAGCTATCGCTCTCGAATACTGACCACGGAAATTATATTTAGTTGTGTAAAACTGGCCAGGTTTTTTAGTCGTTTTGAGAACATTTAAGTTTATTTATGAAACAAAAAAATTTTGTTTTACGGACATACATGGAAACATTAAAAACTTGAATGTTCTCAAAACATCTTTGTGCGAAAGAATAAAAAGAATATTTGCGAACACTAAAAACCCGCCAAATTAACGAACAAACTAATTCTATTGATTTAAAAAATACGCTGATCAAGCGAAATAAAGTTCTAGAGTATTCTGTTAAAATGTTTTAGATATTGTATTATTCACGATTTGTTACATTTTGATTTCTAGAATTGTTTTAAGAATATATATTATTTGTTTACAAAAATAAATGTTTTAAATTTATATTAATTAAATTGTTAACATTTTAAAAGTTTATTATAAATTATAGATTTTATTAGTATATTCTTATTTTTTATTTTAAAAGAGATAGTATTCTTTATGTAAATGTAATTTTGTGTATTTGTTTTTTATCGTAATGTAAGCAATTTTTATGATTTAAATAAAGATTTACAAAAATAATTGCGTTTTCAATAAAGTTATAATCGTTAAAGTTAATAAAACTAATTATGTAACAAACATATAAGAAGTTTCTGGTTATTAAACACAAACAACGCATAAAAAGTAACTCGCGGATGAACAAGCATCGCGCCTGAGGTCACGACAGAACACAAATATCTATAGCAAATAATTAGATATAAAGAAAAGTTTCTAGATATTGGTTTACTAACTCTAATTATTTTCGCTTAAGTTGCCATTCTTAAAACTCGTTATACTTTTTTCTGCTTAAAATACTAATTAAAATTAAAAAGCCCACTCACTAAACATCATCAGCGATATTGTGAAGCAGTTTCGCTTCCTGCAGCCGTACTCTCATCTCTCCGTTAAGCTTAACGGAGCATTCATCAAAAATTTTATTACAATATCTTTATGTAAAGAAATGAAAAAAACTTTATTTAAATTTGTTTAAATAAAACTAATACTAAAATAAAACAATTTTATTTAAAATTTATATTTTTAAAGAATTTTTCAAATTAATGTAGTTAAATAGAACTTTTTGACAAACGCTCCGTTAAGCTTAACGGAGAGATGAGAATACGGCCACTGGTCATTAAGTATTTTTAACCTTTTTAGTTGATTTCCATCTTGTTAATTTAATTCCTGTAGTAATTAAATGATTTAATTATTTCATTTGTTTATCTTACTAAGAAGAATCGCTTCAAATATGTTAAACTTTTCAAACTACGCAAAACATAAAATAGGTATTAAAAAAATTAATTTTTTTTATTTTTAAAATAATTTAGCTTAAGTAAAACTAAAACTTGCAAACTTAGTTAAATAAAGAATATTTGTTTCTCTTTTAAACAATCGTAAGTTGTTACTTTATATAAAAAACATCGCTTAATTTTTTTTCTAATTGTCTCTCATCGGTCCAATTAATCTTTTTTTTTTGCTTTTTAAAATGTTCTCAAAATGACTAAAATCTGGCCAGCTTTTCGCAACTAAATATTATTTACGTGGTCAGCAATCGAGAGCGATCGCTCCCGCTTCCCGACCAAGCCTGATATATATATATATATATATATTATTTTAATTCACCTCCTCAAGGCTTAGAAGGCCACTACAGATGAGGAGGCTACTTATTTGTGGCTATAACCCTCTCTCAACTCTATAACTCCGAAACACGAACCTTGACAAACAAGGCCGCTGCGCGGAGAAACGAGTTGAGTGCGGTACTATTAGGGACGTGGTGGGGATCGAACTCGGAACCACTCGTTTATGAAGCGAGCGCTCTACCACTACACCACTACCGCATGATATATGTATATGTATATAATATATATATATATATATATATATATATATATATATATATATATATATATATATATATATATATATATATATATATGTATATATATACTGCTGCTCCGTAAAGACAACAGATTTTTTCAAAGTACAATATTTAAATGTAATTACATTATAACATGGTTAAATTATATTAACAGAACATATTATTATATGAAAATAAATAAAGTTAAAAAAAATTTACATCAAAAAATCCTAAAAGGTTGTTTTAAGTTGATCAATACATTTTGTTAGAATCTTAACGGCCTAAACAAATGAATAGATATTCTTGAATGAGGCAGAATCTATTATATCTAGTTATTTTATATATTTTTGTGTGAGCTTATCAACATTTTTATATCAAGGATTTAAAGGTAATATATTAAATATTTTCAGATAAATTTCAAATTTCAAAAGCTATTTTTTTGATTATTCCCAGTGTAAATTCAAAATAATATAACAAAAAATGGCTAAAGTTCCAATTTTAGATATGTTATAGGCATAAATGATACGTAAAATTCATTTTTGGCATTATATATATATTTTTTTGTTAATTCACTTCTCCAAGGCTGAGAAGGCACTACAGACGAAGAGGTTACTTAATTGTGGTTATAACCCTCTCTTAACTTTATAATACTGAAACACAAACCTTGACGAACAAGGCTGCTGCACGGTGAAACAAATTGAGCACAGTACTACCAGGGATGTGGTGGGGATTGAACTCAGAACCTTTTGCTTATAAAGCGAGCGCTCTATCACTACACCACTACACCACTATGTTGCTTATATAAGAAAAAATTAAGACCAATTTTTGACCAATGGATTAAAACCAATCTTGGTCTTAATCCGTTGAATTAATTCAAAATATGGTCTTAATCCTTTTAACTAATTAAAAGTATTAAGACCAATTTTTGATTAACACCTCTACCCCCTCCCACTCCCCACCACTAGCCCTCTTTTCTATTGAACTTTTTTTTGACCAAATTTAATTTAGTTAGTACAACCATTAATAAAAATATTGCAGCATTGAAATCTGTTTTAAAATGAAAAAATTGCAAGAGTTAAAATGAAAACTGATGGTTTTGTGGTGTACATAGTAATAATATAATATTTTTAATTATCACACTATGTTTAAAAAGTCATTAGATAATGAATCAACAAAAATATTTATATCTTTAGTGTAATAAAAATGAAGCTCACTGAACTTGACTTATTTGAAATTTTCATTCCTGAGGGAAATAAACAACCAAAGATTATTTCTGCAAATATAACAGGTTATATACTGGTAATTGCTAAGGCACTTAGCTCCGATGAATTGACATTTGCACAAAAAACAATAGTTAGAATAGCTGGCAAAGATCTGCATCAAAAGAAAGACAAACTTAAAAAAATGGGCTGTGCTGGTATTCAGTTCAAGGCTGGTAAGGAAACCTTGCTTGAAGAGTATGTTAAAGAAAACCAATAAGTTTCCAATAAAAGCAATTTAAACAATTTATGCTCTCGGTAGGCATTCATATACAAACCGAAAAAAAAATTTTGACTGCTGGTTTTAATATATTGCCTAGTTGGAAACATCTCAGAAGAAAACAATCTGACGCCATATTCACAACTCTCAGTTAAACTAACAGAGAATTTGAGTGTCCGATTAGAAAAAAACTTCTAACAGGCGGTTATAAAACGGAAGAAAGTTAATGGTATTCTAATCATTCCAATTAGACTCCGTTTATTAACTACTCCGATAATTTTTTCAGTTAAAGTTTCTCCGTTAGCGAACTCTGTTAACTAGTTTTCATGCTGTTTTTTTCATGGCATTTAAGCGTTGCGATAAAGCTGTTTAATTGGGAAATTGCAGCCGTTGATTTTTTTACTAACAACTGCAGCATAAATTTTAAAAAGTTAATTAAAACACGTTACAATATAAAAAAACTTTTATAATTTATGACAGAAAATATTAAAACAACTCATTGTCCAAAATGTCGCAAAACAAAATTGTCATGAAATCAAAAGTTATTTTCAGCAACTATGTCTTCATTATTATTTTCATAATTTTCAATTGGATTGTCATCTATGTCCACATCATTTAATTCTATTGCTAAATTTTGCAATACAGCACACGCAGCAATTATGGTGTAGGTTCTTTCTGAGAGGTTTCATTCGAACCTCTTCATAAAGTAAATGAAACCGCCTTTTCCACCTTCCAAACACTTGTTCAATTAAAACTCTTGTTCTTCTTAAAGATATATTATATCGACGCTGAGCTGCTGTAAGTGGACTTAGATACGGCGTAAGCAACCAACCGAAACATGGATATCCGGAATCGCCAAGTAATAAATCTTTAAGAGTGCTATCTATCATTTTTTTACCAAGCTTTGATTCTCTTAAAATTCTTGCATCATGTGTGCTTCCAAGCCATTTTGCAACAATATTAATGAACTTTCTATTATAATCACACACCGCTTGGACATTGATCGAATGATTCGATGATCTATTGACATAAACATATTCGTGCTCGCGTGGTTTTGTATGCAAACGTGAGTACCGTCTATTAATCCAGTTATTCTTGGAAATTCTGCCACATTATAAAAATTTACTCTGCTCTCATTTAAAACGTGAAGAACATAAAGATGTTCTTTTGTCTAAAGATGGAAAGGCGGAGATAAATAAACGAAGAAATCGTATATGGAATGAGGTAATCCTTTATATTATATATATTGAATAAAAAAATTAGTTTAGGCAGCATTATAAATTTAGGTACTTATGTGAATTTTAGATCACAGATGCTGATTTTAGATGACCCATGCTGTAAACAGCTTAGGATTTGATAAAAGAACAGTTACCATTGTTACCAGTGAACAAATGTCTGGAAAATTTGTCAAATTTGTCTGGAAAAAAAAAAATTACTCCAGCTCTCCACCTGCTAACTGTTGATATGGAGTTACTTAACTGAGAAGAAATTTAAATTTAGGGAAGAAGTCCTAAAGCTACTGGCTGAAAGAGAGTACTTTATTTCTAAAAAGGAGTTAGTGGAGTTAGAAAAAAGAAACGTATTTATAAAAGAAAAAATACTTTTATTAAAAGATTTATTACAAAAAAGTTGTAGAAAGGCACTTAAAAATATTATAACTTTCTTGTCAATTAATGTAACACCATTTTTGCAAAAAAAATTTTTTGTATATTAATATAAGCACATTAAATAACTATTTATTTATTTTTAGTTGTCAATTTACTTAAAATTTCCCCAACTTATAGGTTATAAGTGATAGTTATAAACTATTGGTACCAGTGAAAAAATACTAAGATTAAATGATATATAATTATTTATCATTAATAATTATAACAGTTTTTATATAATACATAGATAAGTTTCAATACATAACACATAACAAAATCTTTCGAAAATTGTTAAAAATTTACATAAAAACTAATAAAAAAGACAATTGTGTTCTTCAAATGTAAATATTTAGTTATGAAAATTTGTAAAGCCAAGAAATGTTCAAGAAAAAGATTTCAAGTTCTAAGTTACAAATATTGTTTGATAAACAACAAAAGAAAAAATCTATTCTTTTTCACTTTGTAAGATTGATTGAGTCTTTGCAATAGATCATGTTATTGTGCAAAATCAACTTCTAATATATAAATGTCTACATTACTCATAATCTAAGATTCAGAAATTAATATAAGAACACGCGCACACAGATACACAGGCATATATGTATATATGTAAATATAAATGTATACAAGTATATATATATATATATATATATATATATATATATATATATATATATATATATATATATATATATACATATATATATATATATATATATATATATATATATATATATATATATATATATACATATATATATATATATATATATACATATATATATATATATATATATATATATATATATATATATATATATATATATATATATATATATATAAATATATATATATATATACTTGTGCGAGTGTGTAATATATATATACACATATATTACATATACATATATTACACACACACACACACACACACTCACACACACATATATACATTCTATATGAATAGAATTATGAATAGAATATATTACATATATATAAGTATATAAACACACACATAAATATATATATACATATATATATATATATATATATATATATATATATATATATATATATATATATATATATATATATATATATATATATATATATATATATATATATATATATATATATATCAGCGCTCGAAATAACGGCCGATCAACGATCAATGATCGCCGACTTTTGGAAAAAATGAAATTTTGAACTCCCAAAATTAATTATGGCCGATCAAATTTGATCGTCTACATTGCATGTCACACATTAGAATAAAAAATTTTTTAACATTTAAAAAAGAATCTTAAATTTATTAAATTAGCATTATAAAAAATATGGTCATTATTGCTGAATTAAACAAGTTTTTAGACCAATAACAATCTTTTAGTTCACATTAAAAATGGTAATTAAAAAGAAGCGCGAAGTTTATTGTAAATAACTTAATAATGCTTTTGATTGGTGGAATAAACATAGCGTTGATTTCGTAACAGTCTTCAGTTCGAAAGTTTATTAACTGTAAAAGAATTATTTTAATAAAGCGAATTCATTTGAATAAAATGAAATAATAACTAGAAAGGTTAACATTTCTTTGATTGTCTGAAAAATAATGAACAAAGCAAGTTTGTGATTCGTTGGAAAACTTCATTTTGAAATCATCGTGACAATTTAAATTGAAAGAAACAGTTTTTGTTTTAAAGTTTTAGAAATTAAATGGTAAGTTTAAAAATAATCTTAAAATGGAAGCATACAAAAAGCGTCAAACATTTATTTCTTTTAAAAGAAACTTAGTATCTGGAACACCCGTTGAGAAAAAACTAAAAACTTATGACAGAAAGCTACAACTACAAACAGCTAATAAATGGAAAGTCTCTACGCTTGCAAAATATAATGCTAATGATTGGTTTGAAATTGAAAGCGTTGACGGAATAGTTGGATCACGTTTGGCTGGTGTGTAGCACATCGTCTCGAGTTATCATTAAAAGAAAAATTAGGAAAAACAGCCTCATTCAATGACGTTGATTACATGATTTTAAAAATGCATTACATTTACAAAAAATCCCCCAAAAAGTTAAGACAGTTGGGTGAACTCGTTTCTATTTTAGAAGATGATGAATATAACATTGGTGGTTATGACTGAAGATATAACATTTACCAATGCTGAAAGAGCTAAGTTTAAAGGATACCACAAAAAGTGGATTCATGCTAGAATGCCCCTTTATATCGCGTTGTTTATTGAGATTTTAGCACCAGCAAAGATGTTGTCAAAATGTTTTCAAAGTGATGAGATAGATGTGTTGGCTTCATCAGGGTTTGTTCAACAAGCTAAAAGCCATTTAAATCGTATTCAAAAAACAAAGTTTATTAATTTGCCAACAGTAAAACGTTTTCTCCCCAAAGTGACTGAAAAAGAAGGAAAGTTTTATTTCCAGGGTGTTGCACTTAACGACTTTGTAAATGCTAAACATTTAGTAAAAAAAGTCTAAATCTATTCATATCGAGTTGGTAACAAATTCGATCATAGAGCGTTTGGAAACAAGCGATACTATTACTGATATGTATGATAGAAGGTTGGCTTCAAAGTATTGAAAATGAAACATTCCTGGATGAAGGAATAGAAAATCTTTTTGACTATTATAGAGCGCCGTTGCGACATGCTGGTTTTGCAGGAACTGTAAATGATGTTTTGGATGCTTGGCATAGCTTGGTAAACTACACTGTAAAATATTTAGCACCACATAATACCGGTTATCGTAAGTTATGGCATCAAATTTTTTCTAGCTCAATGAAAAATGAATGGGTTCCGGTTTTACTTATTGTCGAACTATTATTTACTTTGCCTGTTTCTAATGCGAAAGTTGAACGCCTTTTTTCACTAATGAATAGAGTAAAAACGGATACAAGAAACTCTCTGAAAGAGAAACGTTTAGAAAATTTAATTCGAGTAAGTTTCGATGAAAAAGATTCCAATTTATTTGATTTAAGTTCTGCTATCGAGTTATGGACCAATGATGCCGTGCGAAGGCCAAAACAATCAGTAAGAAAATGCTATTCTAAAAGAGCAAAAAAAGCAGGATTAAAAACATTAATCGACTTGGATTCATCATCTAACGAATCAAGTAATGAATAGCGCTAAACGAGATTATTTTTTCTCACCTTTTTTTAGTTTAAAAAAGTTTTAATAATCAAATATTGGTTAAAAAGTTCATTACCTTTTTATTGTGTCATTTTTGTTAAAAAACGATCATTATATAAAAAACAATTGTTCGAGTCACAAAAAATATTTTTACGTCACTTAAAAGGCAACGCGTTGAAGTGAAAAAGTGAATTAAGAGCTAAGTTTAAAAGTAAAAACTATAAACGATAACGCGGACGTACGCTGTTGTATTCAAAAACCAATAGCGTTCAGCTAGTGTTCTAAAAATAGATTTTTTTAGTACTAAAAGGCATTAAGGTAAAGATATTTTAGAAAATAGAATTTTCTAAAAACGCAATTTATTGTAGGTTGATAGCGGTAAAACAAACAATTTGACGTCACCTAAACTGTACGCTATTAAAGAAAAAGTTAAGAAAAATTTGATCGTCTGGATAATTTTTTGATCGTCTACTTTATTACTTTTATTATTTCTGTCGATCAGTGTTGATCGGCAACCTTCAAATAATTATTTTGAGCGCTGATATATATATATATATATATATATATATATATATATATATATATATATATATATATATATATATATATACATACATTGTATATACATAGATACATGTATGTATGTATATATATATATTTGCGTGTATATATATAATTATTACATATATATAAATATATACACACACAAATATATACATACATACATACATACATACATACATACATATATATATATATATACATGTATATATATATATATATATATATATATATATATATATATATATATATATATATATATATATTTACATATACACATTGTATATACATAAATTTATGTATTTATATATAAACTTATATATATACATATACAGTGTATATAGGTAGATATATGTTTTTATATATACTTAGATATATATATATATATATATATATATATATATATATATATATATATATATATATATATATATATATATATATATATATACATAGATATATATACATATATACAATACATAAACAGATAAGAAACAATTAAAAAACAATTATCTTATGCTACATACTTTATGTATGTATATATCCATGTATTTATGTATGATAGTATGTAACATATGTACGTACATATATACGTACATGTAACATACATATGTACATATATAAATATGTGCTCGTAATAGTTTATACTATTAAACAAAATTCATTTGATTTCATGATAAATGAATGTATTTATTATAAAATACAATAAATGTCTAATTAAAATACATTATAGTTTTTATATAACAAAGCTTATTTAGCATAAAATATAATATATTTTATATTATAATATAATATATCTTATATTTTAAAAAATTTCATAATTTATTTTATAACATAAAATATAATATATTTTTATATAATAAAGCTTATTTAGCATAAAAGTAAACTCATTTATTTCTAGTACAACTAATAATAAACAGTTTATCTAACAGTTATTAATTAGGAAAACTCAATAAGCTTGTTTTGTTTGGATACCATTTTTTATTTTTCTTAATATAAAAGAAAATTTCTCCGATAGCAGTTTTAACAGAAGGGCAAAGCAGGGTTAGATTTTGGTGTTAACAGCCTTCCGATAACTAAATTTTCTCCTGCCATTAACTAAACGGAGACATTAGAATACGAGTTTATTTTATCGCTGGCGTTAAAAACTGGATTTAACGGAGGGATGTGAATACTGCTGCTCAAGTAACACCAATTAGTATGAACTTGAAATCTTGAACTTTATTATTTATGTTCAGCCTATTTCAGGTTATTAATCTGACAATGATATTGGAGAGCATTTTTTTAGATATATACATTGAAAATATACTAATGAAAATAAAGTTTGGATTTGATGGTAGTGGAAGCCATAAAATATTTAATTAAAAAGATAATGTTAACACGAGCAATATCATACTGACAATGTTTTGTCCATTTTCACTTGAAACAGAAGCAGGTTTGTGCCCCACTTAGTCATAAAGTGCTGAGTCTTCAAATGGGAAAAAAATCAAGAGAAACTCTTCAATCATTGTCTGTCTATAATTCTGACATTAAAGAATTGAAAAAAAAAATTTCCTTATGTTAAAAGAGGGAAAGCAATTTAATGTAAAGGTGAAAGTGCAGTCATATGTAATGGATATGAAAGCAGCAAATCTTTTTCTAGGAGTTGGAGGTATGATCACATGCTCAAAAGATCAGTGTTTGAATATTGAAAGAATTGAAAATGGTTTTGTAATCAATTGAGACACTATAACTATAAATGAAATATTTAACCCATTTGAACAAGAAGACAGTTCTTGTTCAAATTGGTTCAAACTCAAAAAAAACCCCTGATTATATCATTCCGGAAAAACCTTAAAATCAATTTTAACAGAGATTAAAATAAACAGGTATAAAATGGGACTACCCTGATACAATAGGCAAAGGAGAAACAGCAACAACAGGATATATAGCTAGAGAACTATTGCACAAAAATCATATAAGGATTTAACTATTGCACAATTGCCTGTTCCATATCATGCAGCATTTCAAAAGTTTGAATTGGTGCTCTGTAATTCTTTAAGTATTTTCCTCAAAAAGAAAAATTTATGTGGATCAATATAAAAACTAGTGTACAGACACCATGACAACAGACTTCATTCAAAGTTCAATTTTCATTAACTGAATGTGGATATCATTACTAGGGTTATGACTTTTTGACTTTTAAAAAAAAAAAAATTTCCTGTGTCATAAATTGATGAACTTTTATTAGAAAACATTAAAAACATCCTCAATTCCTCTCGGTTGTAAAAAAAGGTCACCCCGCAATTCAAATTACATTTTGTCATTTATTTAATGCTGTTACTGCTACTACTAATACATGTGGCTTTCCTGTAAATCCTTTAAAATTTGTATAAATTAGTGTTTAGAACTTTAGAGCATTTTGGAAAATAACAGAATATCTTAGAAGACTTTGGAATATTCTAGAACAATTTAAAACATTCTGGAATAATTTAGAACATTCTAGAAAAATTTAAAATATTTTAGAACAATATACATTTTAGACTATATATAGCTACTCATCTAATTTTATAGTTATTACAGAAGCAACACATGGTGTCATACAAGCCTAGTGATAGTAGTATGCAGAAGAACAAGGATGTTTGAACCAATAATCTGGTAAAATTTGAAGACTCTCATAAAATAAGAAGAATGGTTTCTTTGGAAGAATATTCACTGGAAGAAAAGTGCAAAATGCCTCTCCAAAAGCAAATTATCAGACGCTATCATTTCCTTGGACCAAAAATCAAAGGAAAAAAGGAGCGAATAGCGGAAATTTCCAAAGAAGTCACCAAATTATGAAAGAAAAAAAAGAATTTTCCTCACGTATCTGATCAAGTTATACGAGTAAAGTGTGATAAAATACTGAAATGTTATGATGAATGTATCAAGCAGGGAAGCTAGGAACCCCTTGATAAAATTTTTGATATTACTAAAGTGGATGGAACATGGTTATCTTCCAAGGACAAGCGATTGTACCATCTCTAAGTGGAAAGCAAAGGAACAGTTGGATACTCTACAGGCCAAGCGGCCAATAAAAAAACAATCCACCTCTCTAAAAGACAAAAACTTTCTAATGAGTCATCCAACTCATCATCTTACTATCCTGGTTTTAGTGATTTTGACTCTGAGGCTGACAGAGTCAAAATCACAGTGAATATGAAAACAATGAAGAAGATGAGACAACACCAAGGAGAAAACATCATAAAAGCAAAATTGCTGTCAATTTGGTGATCTCCACAAGAGTATCAACAAACAAAGCTGCTAACATATGCAAGCAATTGGCTCGTGAAGGCATTGACATCCCAAGTCAACTATCAAAGAGGCAATCAAGCTGAAGGAAGAAATGATTGAAAAGTTGCATATGGAAAGTTGGTCCTTACACTTTCATGGCAAGCACATCGACAAAATGGATTATCAAGTGGTCGCCTTTAAAAATGAAAGAAGAGAAATCAAAATGGATGTCCTTGGCTTGGTAGCTGGCAGGGCTTTAACTATTGCTCAAGGAATTTCTTAAGTCCTTGATGAATTTCACCTATGGAATTCAATACAGATGATTGTTGCAGATACCACCAGCGTTAACACTGGAAAAAAGAATGGTGTTGTTGTAATATTGCAACGAATGTTCACAGAGAAACTCATCAACAAACCTCAGTTTATCAGTTGTCAACACCATGTATTAGATAGAATCTTCCGTTTGGTGATGGATGAAGAACTTGGAAGTAAAATACAATCACCAAACATTAAATATCTATTTGTATCTGTTGAAGGAGGTAATTCTCAAAACATCAGGCTGGAGAGATGATATGAAATTTTTGTTATATCTCACTCGAGTGTTTCGATTTTTTGAGGAAAACTGACATTTTTCATTGACCAGTTTCAGAAAATACCCAACATCAGCAATGCGAGATGGAACTCCAGAGCTATACTAGTGATCCTGGACTTCATTTTAATTCCTTTAACAAGGACAGTTCTGCAGAGAGTATGGCTGGGCAGACCATTGGTTTACAGACCAACTGTACAACAAAAAGCAACTTTAATAACTTGGCTGAAATACTGAATCCATACAAAAATGCTTTAGGCTCTTTGAAAAATCACTGGAAGCGAGAGTCATCCATACTACAAATACCCAAAAGTAATCAATGCGCAGAGCCCGCAATCAAAGTAACGGAGGAAATTTCACCTTTGATTCCTTCTGTGCAACAAGCAAGACCAAGGTCAACGGTCTGAGTCATTGTAGGATTAAAAATTTATTGTATTACATGACTATGACATTCTAAATACATTTAAATACATAGTAGTACTTATGTCAAAATCGATTTTTCAATAGTGGGGTGAACTTTTTTGAAAAGATATGCAAATAATAATTAATTTCATGCATTTTAGGTAAAAGTTCATCAAACTACAGTACAGGAGCATGGGGTTTATAAAAAGTCATAACCCTAATCATTATGTAACTTATTCGTATGTTAACATATGAATAAATTACGTATTTTAAAACTTCTTTTGATAATTTTCGGTTTTGTCATTGATGTACCTATGTTATCTTTGTATTACAAAATATACATACATATTTATAAACATTTATACATATTTTTGTTATAACCTATAAGAAAGCAAAATTATAAAATTTTCAATATTTTATTCTTTTAAATTATGACCTAATACCCTGCAGCAAAACTTTTTTTTAGTTTTTCCAAAATTTACACATAAAAACTTTTCCAAAAAGTCTTTAATCAACCCCATAGCACTTTCTATCCAAAAATTATGAATCCACGAAAACAGCTGTTTGGCTCACTGTGGCAGGGTAAAGCATAAATAGCGATGATGTTTATGTGACGGGATAAACTAGGTATTGGCGCTGAGCCTCTTCGAAACGATTGTAATAATAAATGCAATTCGGAGAAGTTTATTACCGCCACTACATAAACTATGATTACACAAAAGCAACAATGGTTTTTTTTTATCTTACACCTCCTATCATTTTATATTTATTCATTTTAAGTAGTGACATATCTATGCATATGTATATTTGTTTTAAAGTAAGTTAAACATATTTAATGAAGATTTATGTTTACTTATATGTCCTGTTTTGTTTTAGGTATACTTTAACAATAAATTTACTGTTGACTATGATTGTGTATAAGCTTTTTCTTCTTAAAATAAATCTATGCAGATTACCTGCATCAAATATAACAAAAATATTAATTTATCTCTGTTGGATAGAATTTTTGACTAGTGAGCGATGACTATCTTATTATGCGCCAACATATATTTTTTACAGTACATACATATGCGCAGAATCATAACACCATTATGCATGAATAGTCTCAAATATTTTGTGGCAAAAATTTTTTGAACTGTCATAAATAAATGTCTTTGTTTGATTTCATTCTTTATATTTTCTACATACGATACTACTTTTGTGTGTATTTCCCTAATCATTTATTTTTTATGTGTACCTAAGCAAAAGAATTACGGTTACATACATAATTGCTGTTCCCATGGGAGAAGGTGTTTGTTTCTGGAACATGTCTGAGCTAGCTTTTAGAACCAGAAGATAATATAAATCCTATGTATAAAGGTTAAATCCATTTGAGGTAATTTGAAGTATGGCTGGTTAGCTGGATATGGTTTGGGGATAGAATTTTGTATGCTGGTTTCTAGTAATGAAGAGTGTCTCTATTGTACTGGAACATTCAATACTTATTTTGACATTTGTATGCGTGTGTATGTATGTATACAGTGGAGAAAATAGAATTAACCTCACCATGTTCTAATCCAACATTTTGTAAATCTGTTAGAAAATTTGTGGAGTGCATATTTTATATCCACACATATATAATTATTGTTACAAACAACAACTTTTTAGATTATAATATAGCATAATTAAATTGCGGTACATTTGATAGAACCATAAAATGTATAATAATTGATATTTTAAATGAAGAAATAACTTTAATCAAAGCATACTAAGATACAGGCTTATCTAATCAGGAAATTGCAAAGAAAATTAAAAGATTTCCAGTAGCGGTTTATAATTACCTCAAGATGGACATTTATTATCGAACTAAGGGAAGTGGTGGCAAATGTAAAATTGATAATTGTACTAAATGAGTTATTGTACACGTTGGGCTGCTGCTCAGCACATGACTGCATCTTGAACTCGTGCTGATTTATGATTACCTGTAACTGTTCAACATGTGAGACAAATGTTACATGAAGATCCAAACACAGTTTGGAAAAAATGTAAACCAAAACCAAAACTTACTGTTTGCCATGAAGAAGCTAGATTACAATTTGCAAAAGAACACATGTCTTGGCAGGAAGAGTGGCATCAAGTTCCCTTTAGTGATGAAAAAAAGTTCAATCTAGATGGTCCTGATGGCTATTAGTATTACTGGCACAAACTTGGAAAAGAGGAAGAAACTCAACTTTGGTGGTGGAACTGTTGTGGTTTGGGGGGCTTTTTCCTTTGCTGGAAAACTTCCACTGGCATGGATTTTAACAAAAATGAATTCACAGGACTACATTGACTTATTAGAAATTAGTTTGCTTGAAAATGGTGAAAAATTGATGGGTAAAAATTTCACTTTTCAATAAGACAATGCTTGCTATCCATAATTCCAATCTTACAAAAGCTTGGTTTAGAGAAAAAATATTCACATAATTAAATGGCCTGCATGCAACCCAGATGTAGCCCAATTGAAAATCTATGGAGAATACTATCTAGAAAGGTTTATGAAAATGGTAAGCAATTTGAATCCACATTGGAGCTAAAAACTCGTATCAGAGAAGCTTGGAATGAAATATCTATAGAAACTATCCAAAATCTTGTGACTAGTATGTCTAGTCTCATATTTAAAGTCATTAAAATTTCAGGAATATTAAATATTAAATGAGCGTAAAAACAAAATATTTTCTGTATTTTCTTGTATATAATGTAAATAAGGTTTATTCTGTTTTCTCCACAAATGAAAGACTTTTAATTTTTTTTCTATTTATAATTAATTAAACATACCAATTTATAAATTTTTTAAATTATAGTAGAAGATAATAAGAAATAAAGTAGATTCAATAACTGTTTAACTGCCATTTTTGTTAAATTAGAACAAAAAATAAAGGTGAGACTAATTCTATTTTCTGCGCTGTATTTATGTATGTATGCATATGTGAGTATATATATATATAAAAATGTTAGTTTTTAGGTTATCATTTTTTATTCAAATAAACATTTTTTTCTCTGCCCAACAGTATTAGACATTTAATGTTGTAGTGGTTTCATGTAGTGGTTTCATTTAGTGTTTTTGTCGTTGTTGCTATATTTTATTTAAAACTTGTTTTTTTGATTGGTTAGCAACATTTGATCTAGGTATCTATGATGGTGTTGAACTTTGTATGGTTTTGTTGTTTTTATAATTCATATATATTTCTATATCTTATCAACTTGAGTTTATTTCCTATAAGTACCAATTTTAGCAACTTGCTTCTTTATAATAAAGTTTTATCTGACAGCAATTATCAAATTGGTAGTGTAGTTGAGTATTTTGTGGTTTTCTATTAGAATATAATAATTTTATATTATCATTTATATTTCAGTCTGTTGTACTTGTTATTTTTGTTAAAAACTTTTATTTATAATTTATTCTATACATTTATTTTATATAATTCACATCTCTCACTATCCATATTATTTCTTCAAAAATATTAGTGCTTTACAAAGTTAGGTGAAGTTAGGGTTTTGGCTGTTTGAAGGGAAGTCCTTTTTCACTGCAGTATGGAGAAGGCATAAATTGCAGGGTAAAGCATAAATGGCGATGATATTTATCTGATGGGATAAATTAGGTATTGGTGCTGAGCCTCTTCAAAACGCCAATAATAATAAACGCAATTCTGAGGAGATGTTTATTACCACTACATAAATTATGATTACACAAAAGCAACAATGTTTTTTTCAATCTTATACCTCCTATCATTTTATATTTATTTATTTTAAATAGTGACAAGTCTATGCACTGAATGATTCTAAGGGTTTTAGGTTGAATTTCAAAAGACATGTTTTTCTTCAGATTCTATAAAAATGTATAGGCACGAGCTGCAAAGTGTTAAAAACAAAATCCTTAGCATTCCTTCTTAGTCCAAAATTGATATTTTCCAAAATCCACAAAATAGTGTTTAAAATCATTTTTATTATTTTAGCTACCTCTAGTCATAAATATCATAGAAACTCTCTTTTAGAAAAAGACAAAAAAAATTTCTTTGTCTTTTTCTAATACCTTTAATAGATTCACAAGTAAAGCTCTTAAAGCAGTTGATGACTTGTTTAGAAATATTAACTTTTAAAATTTGTATAACTATAATAGTTTCATAACTACATTTTATAACATTGTTATTTTATAAATATTTATTTTCATTATTAAAAAATGTAATATTATTTTAAAAATCTAAGTTAAATATTACATCTCAAATGGCTCATTTTTTAAGGGAAAAATCATAATGAAAACAGAGATTCAGTTTTTTTTTGTTTCTGTAACAAAACGGACAACTACTCTCTTTGTAGTATGCCATCATTGGTGACACTAGTTCGAGACTATATACACAAAGGATTCGATTTCCCACTGGAGTTGATGTTGCAAAAGTTTATTGAATTTTTTATTTATTAATTTATTTTTTATAATTTTATTATATTAATTTTTTATCTATTATACATTTATAATTTTATTATATTAATTTTTTATTTATTAATTTATTAAATTTTTTTCTAAAATTTTTTACTAAAAATACAAAAATCTTGTTCAGAGCAAAGCTCTGAACAAGAACATTAACAATGATTGAAGCCTATTAACAATGATTGAAGCCTATTAACAATGATTGAAGCAGGCTTGGGTGGGAAGCGGGAGCGATCGCTCTCGAATACTGACCACGGAAATTACATTTAGTTGCGTAAAACTGGCCAGGTTTTTTAGTTGTTTTGAGAACATTTATGTACGAAACAAAGAATTTTTATTTTACGGACATACATGGAAACATTAAAAACTTGAATGTTCTCAAAACATCTTTGTGCGAAAGAATAAAAAGAATATTTGCGAACACTAAAAACCCGCCAAATTAACAAACAAACTAATTCTATTGGTTCAAAAAAAACGCTGATTAAGCGAAATAAAGTTCTAGTGCATTCTGTTAAAATGTTTTAGAAATTGTATTATTCACGATTTGTTACGCTTTGAGATTTCTAGCATTGTTTTAAGAATACATATTATTTGTTTACAAAAATAAATGTTTTAAATATATATTAATTAAATTGTCAACATTTTAAAAGTTTATTATAAATCATAGATTTTATTTGTATATTCTTATTTTTTATTTTAAAAGAGATTGTATTCTTTATGTAAATGTAATTTTGTGTATCTGTTTTTTATCGTAATGTCTTTTGATCTTTTGAAGCAATTTTTATGATTTAAACAAAGACTTACAAAAATAATTGCGTTTTCAAAGTTATAATTGTTAAAGTTAATAAAACTAATTATGTAACAAACATATAAGAAGTTTCTGGTTACTAAACACAAACAACGCATACAAAGTAACTCGCAAATGAACAAGCATCACGCCTGAGGTCACGACAGAACACAAATATATAATAGCAAATAATTAGATATAAAGAAAAGTTTCTAGATATTGGATTACTAACTCTAATTATTTTCGCTTAAGTTGCCATTCTTAAAACTTGTTATACTTTTTTCTGCTTTAAATACTAATTAAAATTAAAAAGCCCACTTACTAAACATCATCAGCGATATTGTGAAGCAGTTTCGCTTCCTGGTCATTAAGTATTTTTAACCTTTTTAGTTGATTTCTATCTTGATAATTTAATTCCTATAGTAATTCAATGATTTAATTATTTCATTTGTTTATCTTACTAAGAAGAATCGCTTCAAATATGTTAAACTTTTCTAACTACGCGAAACATAAAATAGGTATAAAAAAATTAACTTTTTTATTTATAAAGTAATTTAGCTTAAGTAAAACTAAAACTTGCAAACTTAGTTAAATAAAGAATATTTGCTTCCCTTTTAAACAATCGTAAGTTGTTACAAAAAACATCACTTAATTTTATAAAAAAAATTATAAAAAAGCGATGTTTCGAAAATATTTGTTTTAAATGTAATTTATTTAGCTTAAAGTTTTTTCGCGTTTAAAGATATTTTATTTGCCTACTTTTTTTTTTTTTTGTAATTGTCTCTCATCGGTCCAATTATTCTTTGTCGCTTTTTTTTTTTTGCTTTTTAAAATGTTCTCAAAACGACTAAAAAATCTGGCCAGCTTTTCGCAACTAAATATTATTTACGTGGTCAGCAATCGAGAGCGATCGCTCCCGCTTCCTGACCAAGCCTGTTGAAGAGATTTGAAAAGTGGAAAAGAGTTACTTACAGGGTAGGACTGGCAGGGTAGGAAAGTGGAAGAGAGTTACTTACAGGGTAGGACTGGCAATGGAGGTTAGGAGTATTTCCCCCCCCCCTTCCCTCCTGGGCCCCTGGTATGCCTAAAGGTCCTGGGCCTCTCAATAAATCAAGATACACAAATAAAACACACAAAAATACAAATTAATAATAAGAGATTGTCCATAAAGTACTTATGCTTTTTTTTTGTCTTACCCCTCCCTTACCCCGCTTTTTTGCAATATGCTTTTTTGAGTACCCTCCACCTCCCTAAAAGTACCTATGCTTTTAAACTATTTATCTAATATTTTATGATATTTTTTTAAATTTAGTCTCTTCTTTCTTTAATAATTAACCCACTGCCCTCCCATCTTATATACACCATTTGCAGACCTCCTCTTCCCCTCCACACGTACATACTTTATGGACAATCCCTAACTAATTATTGTAAATATGCATTAATTTTCATTTTCCTATACTCTTTAAAAGAAAAAACTATGTAATTAAGAGTTTAACGTATTTTTACTAAACCTTTGTGTTTTATTTTTGTGTTTTGTAAAAGAGTTTTCTATTAAAAAAATTATGTTGACAATTTGATTTTTTTGGAATGTGACTATATATAATTGAATTTGGGATTTTACAACGAGGTGTTGAAAAGAATTTAATTAGTGCGGTTGTGAAGCGTTCTGTAAAAATCTTCTCATGCTTTAGAAAAGTTTTACAGTTACAAATTATCTTGGAATTAAACTAATTAATTTAAATCAGCTTAAACATTTTGTGGCTTCTGGCCTCATGAGCTCATAAACGTACTTCTTGGCATATCAGTAAGAAATTTTTCTTAATTTTATTAACTTTTTACAAGTATTTACTAAAAGATTAAATATCAGAATAACAAAACGATTTATTATAGAGTCATGGTGAAAAACATTATTGTTGTTACAGTATTTACAGTTGTTACAGCTTATAAAAATTTGGGATTTTTTGCCTCTTTAAGTTCAGATTACTATCCGTACCAAGCATCATCGGTCTGTACCAAGATGCAGGATATCCTTATAAGACTAAAATATAAGAAAATTATTCAATAATATTATGGGAAACTATTCAATAATGTTATGCCCAGGTTTGGTTGAGGAAGATCCCAGAAAATTTATTTTTGATACTATCCATTCTCTGGAACTTTACATGTATGAGCAGGTTATAAAAAAAATTATTGACATTCTTATTGTCAATAAGGGCCTGAAATCTTTTTTCAACAAAAATACAGTGTGGCATGGGTATAATGGTGGTGGATTGGATGGACCCAACTGTGATAAAGTTCTCAAATTATTAGATGAAATGATGTTGGTTACATCAATTCAGTTATATAACTGCATTACATAAATATTCTAATTATATACTAAACATGTTTCAGTTGCAAAAAGTTGTTTTGGCATGCTGCCTAAATTTACATACAATGAAGATATGTTGCAGTTCATTGAATCTGCTAAATAATTAGAATACTATTGTAAATGTGTTTCACAAAACATTAATATTTAGTTAAAATTATTAAATACCACCTTATAGATTTTCTCAGAACTTTTTTTTAATCAGAAATTTAATCTTGGACTTTTTTCAGAGCAAACATCAGAGGCTGTACATAAAAATTTAACAAAAACATACTATATTATAACATTTTGATGTTAAAGTATTGATCATTAAATGTTGAAGGCTTGTTGTGCTTTTCTTCCACTCTGTCTTCATTGTTTACTTAAATCTCATGATGCAGATGTGGAGAAAATGGTTGAGTATATGAATGTACAACAAGTTGAATAGCAGATTAAAGAATCAACTATTAAATTTTTTTTTTCTTTATTGACAATATGTCTTTGCAGGTAGAGGCTAAAAGAGGATTAAAGCGCTATGCTGTCGCAGAGACTAACAGAAACCACAGATTAAAGTGTCTTCCCCTACTGCTCTATGAAAATTTAAACTAATTAAATACATGCATGTTTTAATTTATTTATATAATATATATGATCTCATCGTTTAACTTGATATATTTGATATGATCTCAAATTTTAATTTTTTAAAGACTATTTTCTGGAAAATATCAATTTTGTACTAAGAAAGAATGTTTAAGATTTTATTTTCAACACATCCCGCTCGTACATATACATATTATTAGAATCTGAAGCAAAACCTTATGTTTTTTGAAATTCAACCTAAAACCCTTAGAATAAAGAAGTGCATGCAGGGGCGGATCTAGGGTTAGGCACATTAGGCGGTCACCTTCTAGTCCACTTCTCATTTAATTTACATTTTAAAATTCCAAATTTTTAAAGTTTTGCCTAATCTAATCTCGATACGAGGTATGTTTAATCAGTTTAACTAACGAAAGTTAAATTATGCCTAAAGTAGTATGGAACTAAGTGGTCAATTCAACTAATCTGATCTGGATCTTGAAAAAAAGTCTAAAAATTGATTGTGTAACTTGAAAAGAATAGATAAACAAGCAGATTAGTAACATAAGAATTTTGCAGTTAGCATTTTAAAATTCTATAAGTGTCTTATTAATGATGTCTGACATTTGTTATAATGTACAAATGGCTTTAGAGAAAAACGATGTAGTTTTATCACATGAAATTTAAGTTGTCTTACAAAGTAAATTCTTTATGTTATCTGTATAAAGAAAACCTGCATTCATCTTAAGCAAAATTTCTGTTCAGAAACAAACATCAAAAGCTCGTATTGGATAAATCTGTACCCATTCAGAAAGCTATTAGCCATTATTTACTATATGATATTATGCAATAAGGCAACAAATTATTTTCAGTGGAGGTAATTTGTTGCTTTATCTGCAGTTTTATGAATTTCCAAAAAGTAAACAATAATTTTTTTCTGTTTGTTACATTATAAAAACATATACTTGGCTTAGTGAATTACAAACTGCTAGCATAGTTTTGTGGTAATGCTGCATTTGTATTTTTGTATATGTAAACATATAAATGAATCGCTAACTTGAAAAAAAAGGACATGTCCTAAATTTACATAACATGTCCCCTTTTTCAAGTTAGCGTTTCATATATATATATATATATATATATATATATATATTTTTTTTATATAGATATATATATTTTAGATAGATATATCTTTTTTATTTATTAATAAAATATAAAATAAATCTATATTAAAAAAGATAAATAAATTATAATTAAAATCATAATTATATTAAAAATAAAAATAAGAATAGTTAAAAGACATTTAATAAATTTTACATTAAAATTATCTACTATAATATAAAAATTATGTTCATAAAATAATACCATTTTTAATGTAGTATTTTCAAAAGCTTTGCCAGGATTAGCTTTATCATAATAATGACCATTCAAACAAAGTGTCATTCTTGGTAACTCCCTTTGTAATGTAACCTCAATCTCTTCTTTCACAGTTGGCATTCTAAGTGAAGAAGCAGCTATAATATCAGTTGGACTACAGCAATCCTATTTAAAAAAAAAACATTTTATTGTAAATGTAATAAAATCAATACATACAAACACACACACATGCATTAATAGAAAAATTGTAAAGGGTCAAACTGCCTGAATAATTAGATAGATTTAACAAATTATAATAGACTTAGCAGTTTTTAATTTTTAAAGTCTATTAATATTATAGTAAACTTTAGCATAAATTATATGGCAAAAAATAAAGCAAAGTTTCCTAATATAAAAATGCCATATAACATAAATATGTAACAACTTAAATAACAACTGTTGTTGTTAATGTTAAATTATAAGTTTTAATATCAATAAATTGAAAAAAGTTGAGTTGTGTTGAAATGATTGAAATCGAAGATGTGAAAGTTAAAAAAAATGATGCGAAATTTAAAAAAAATCAAAATAAATTTAAAATAAAAAAAATTACACTTAACTATAATCTTTTTGCTAAAAAATATTTTTAAACAATAGAAAATAATAAATTTTCTTCGTAATATTCTTCACTTGGATATAAATGTTTGTATGTTCATATTCATTGGGTAAATATGTTTGCAAAATCATATGTTTAATCATAGATTGATATATATATTATATTTATATTATATTTGGATTATATTTATATTCAAAATTATGCAGTTCATCAACACTTGTATTTTGGTGTGAATTAACAATTGTGTTTTGATGTTCATTAACATTTGAGTTTTGGTGTTCATCAACATTTGTGTTCTAGTGTTCGTCAATGTTTGTGTTTTGGTGTTCATCTAGGTTTGTGTTTTGGTGTTCATTAAGATTTGTGTTTTGGTGCTAAAGGGTTGAGAGAGAGAATTGTAATCAAATTATAGGGTGCAACAATTAAAAAAAAAAGAAGAGAAAAAACTTGATTGTAGTGACTGTACTATTCTTTTATAATAAAAATGTAAAAACATTTAGTACAATAATTATCTAGTAAACTTGATCAAAGTTACTTGCTAATCATAATCAAAATTTGTTACCAAACTTATTATATACTAAATTGTTAGAAAAAGGCCCTTGCAAAAGTTGATTAGATATTGTCCTGATCTTTTTCACTAAAAAAAGTCAATACTTGCAGATGCTGTTTCCAACAGGTTTAGTTTAACAACAGTTTAGAGTAAAAATATATAAACATATATAATTATACAAATATTGATTATATAAACATATTTTAAATGAACATTTAAAAAAAATTGTTTAAATATTTACCATAGATTGCTGGCCCTACATTATAATATGTATGTATTCTGCATGAGCTATATGCCTTTTTGAACTAAAATATTTTATAGTTCTATGGCTCTATTTTTAGTGATTAAGCCTTTAAAATGTTTATAATAATTAAAAAATAATTAAAATAATGAAAAAACTTTAATGCTTTTTATATGCTTTTATAGTTTGATTGTATTTTATACTTTATTATATTTTATGTTAATCATATATTATGTAGATTATATGTTAGCCTTTGCTAAATGTGATAAATGTGAATGAGTGAAAAATTTTGTTGGGAAAATTTTGATCTTAATGTTTTAATTCCACCCTTTTTTTCTTTTAGTTCTTTTCATTAACTTCATCAATTGCTTAATAAAAAAACATTTAATAGAATTTCTCATTTTTCATTAAATTTTTATTTTATTAAGCTTAATATAGTTAATATTACTTTGAAAAGTAATATTTACATAATAATAAAACAATGATAATAAAATATTTATAATAAAATGTATAATAAATGCATCTAATAGCGATGTAATTTATACAATTTATTTATTATCTAAAAAAATTATAATATTTTTGTGGTAATGGCAGTAAAGCACTTCCTTTATAAGTGAGAACTCTGGTCCATCATATTTCTGGTAGTAAGTTCTCTCACTTATAAAGTTACTTTAAAGTAACTTTATAAGTGAGAGCTCTGGTCCATCATATTTCTAATAGTAACTTTATAAGTGAGAGCTATGTTCCATCATATTTCTGGTAGTAACTTTATAAGTGAGAGCTATGGTCCATCATATTTCTGGTAGTAACTTTATAAGTGAGAGCTATGGTCTATCATATTTCTGGTAGTAACTTTATAAGTGAGAGCTATGGTCCATCATATTTCTGGTAGTAACTTTATAAGTGAGAGCTATGGTCCATCATATTTCTGGTAAAAACTTGCTTAACTTCTTTCTTTAGGCAGCTGCTTTGCTCATCATGGTTTTTGTTTCAGAGTTGAAAGATTTTTTTAAGCCAAACAAAACTCAACTGTTTAATGCCAATAATCATCACAAAATTGTTGATATTGATGATATCATCACAATATTGTTGATATTGATAATATCATCACAATATTGTTGATATTGATGATATCATTACAATATTGTTGATATTGATGATACCATCACAATATTGTTGATATTGATGGTATCATCACAGTATTGCTGATATGATGATATCATCATAATTTTGTTGATATTGATGATATCATCACAATATTGTTGATATTTATTGAGAAACAGCAAGCTATACTCACTCAGTCCTCTACTTTGTGCCTTTTTGGATTATCTTTCATTAATAAACTCTTGTGGAAACCATATATACAGACCATTGCAAACCTAACATATTCTGAGGGTACCTGCTCTAATTGCTAAACTTGAGCCTGTATTCCATTGTCATAAGGCAGCAGCTTTTCCTCTTCTCTACAAACACTACCACAGCTGCTGCTCAAACAAGCTATTTAACATAATATAACAAGTTTCATCAACCAAAACTCAATCTCACAAGACTCATCATTCAGTTAAGCTTTTTTCATCACTTTTTTACTATAACTGTTCTTTGATGCCCCAAAAAAATATTATTCTAGCTTTATTCCTTGAACTTCAGTGCTTTGGAATTAGCTCTCATCTTTTTTTCTGATGGAAATTACAGAATTGATAGAATTTACAGAATTAATAGAACTTACTGTTGACTCTAAACTTAATTATGGTAGTGACACAGTTATTGGCACCTTAACGCTATTTTTGATACTAATTTCTGTGCAAAAATCGTACCCCTAAATGAAATCATTTGAAATTTGGCACAATATTAGATTAATACCTTGTAAATGATCTTACAAAATTAACTTTTTATTTGCGCAAAAAATCAAGTATATATATAAACATTAGAAGTAAGTTGATTCGCTGTCCCGAGTTATTGGCACTTTGACTCAATTATTGGCATGCGCAACTCAATTATTGGCATTAATTTTATTCCAGATCTAGAGAACCTTAACATCTATTACTTTTTTTTCTTTTTTAAATTTTGTTTTTTGTTTTTTCCATACCTACTAAGTATATTTTATGTTAAATACATATATATAATAAAAGTTTTATTTTATCAATAAAAACCACAAAATTGAAGAGAGTTTAAAGAAATAAAATTATACATTTATTTAGTGTATTCTTGGCACGCAAAAGAAATTTTTTTTCTTTTAATAAGTTTTTTTATGTTTGTCAGCTTTTTGTGCTCGTCTGATATACAGTTTAAGTGCATAGCACGATCACATAAATCACAGTTCACCCACAACTTTGATCTTATTTTTTCTGCATAATTTGCTTTGCACACATAGCAAATCCAATTTTCTTCTTCTATGGATGCATCGACTTTATTAGCTAGTGTATCTCTATGCTCTTGTGTAGAGAGAGAGCATATACTAAACGTTTCTTTCTTTTGTTTATAGGTTTATTTGAAACAGGAACCTTTAGAATCTTTTCCACTACTATCATTGTTGCCTTATCCTGATCCAAGGTAACTTGGTTGTTATCAGGAACTTCATCCGTATCTGATCTAAAATCTATGAAGTATTAATATAAAATATTATTATATTATAATTAAAATATTTAAAAGTAAAGTACTTTATATAAATAATTAAGCTATTATCCAAGCTAGTAGAATCGATAGAAGTAAATGAATTCGACTCTGAATTTAAAGATCTCTCTATAATTACATAAAACACATTTTTATTACCTCAAATATTCTCATTATTATTGCCTTTTTATATTTACCTAGCATTACAAATTATGTTACCTTGTAGAAAATGTATTTCATTAGTTTTGTTCTGAAAACTTAACATTGGTTGACTGTTGATAACTCAGTAACAACAGTAACAACAAAATCTATGACTGATGAATTTGCTAAAAATAAAAATAAATTTAATTTTTCACTTGAAATATCAATTTATCTTCATTACTTTATTTGAATGAAATTAAAATAGTAAAAAATAGCTAATAATATAAGAACACATACCTGAGCTATCGGAAGTCATTGATTGTAGTCTTACTTCAGTATCTATATCTCTCCATATCTCATATAACCTACCCCAATTTTGTGAACAGTTAGTAATGTCTTTGTTCCATTCTCTAAATTGCTTAAGTTCAGCATCTGACAAATTTTTTTCTAGGCCTTCTAATGCTAGTTTTTTAGCTACATCAAATGTGAAAACCGGCTGTGGAGCTTGTTGATATGTTGAGAGTAGCTTGTTAAAATTAACTCTATGTGGGTTAAATGGGTATAAACCACAGCACTCAAATGCTTTTTTCATGACTGGAGCAGTTATTCGAATAATAGCTCTCATTGTTATGGCAGGAAATTTTTCACTTGTAATGGCAGCTCCTGTGTTGGTCATTCTGTAAATCTGCACTTCACGTGCCCAGTAACCTTGAAGTGAGTTCATAACGCCAACATCAGCAGGTTGCTGCACGTGTGTAGCATTTGGATACAAGCAGTATAGTATTATTCCTGTTTTTTCACAATACTTAGATGCACCATAGCTCAAGTGACTGGAATGACCATCAACCAAAAGTATAACTTTTTGATTATTGTCCTTTGTGTTAAGCAAACCTTTACCAACCAAATACCTTTTGAACTCTTTCAAATAATAAAGGAAAGTTTCCCCCTTCATCCATCCACTAGAGCTTCTCTGAACTACCATTCCAAATGGAGCACATTGCTGAAGATTTTTAGATAATTTCTGCCTTTTTAAAATTACCATAGGAGGAGCCATTTCTCCTGCAGCCAAAAAATTGATTGCAACTGTAACATTTTCTTTTTCACTTGTGGTGCAAACTTGTTGCAGACACTCATGCTTTCTACCAATGAATTTACCTCTGTTTGTATTTAAATAAAAATCAGTTTCGTCTAAGTTAAAAATACACTCTGGTGACTGAATCACATGTCTTAATTCTTTATCTTCGATAATTTTTTTTAAATTGCTGTACCATGCCAATAAGGACTCTTTGGAGACACTAAACCTACCTAAAGAGTGATGCTCTGATGTTTTAGATTTCAAGTTAGGGTGCCTGTTCAAATATCTGTATGCCCAAGTTCTAGAAAGGATTTCATTTTTAAATACAGTAGGATGCGAGCTATTTTGTATTATTTCTGAAATTATTAAGATTAAGTCATTTATTTTTAGAGGAAATCCTCTTCTGGCTATTTCAATAAGATACTTCTCACATGCTTCTTCTATGAATAGTGGAAAAGTAGGTGCTGGCCCAGGCCTACACACGAGACTGCTTGAACCAGATAGTTTTGTTTGTAGAGTGCTTCGAGGAACATTATATTTTTTTGCATCTGCTTTGACAGATATTTCCAATTTTTTAACTGAATCGATTGCTCTTTGCATGTTCGTATTGCTATACTGCTTTCTTTTAACTTGTCTGTTGTTACTAGACTTCTTTGATTTTTGAATTTTAGGCTGAAAAATACATTAATAGTACACAAAGTAGACTTACTGTTAGTAATAACTTAAATAAATAAATTACAAAAAAAAAATTATTTGCAACAAAACCTAGAAAAATATGGTTGTTTTAAAAGTTATAAATAAATCCATTTTAAAAAATTGTCGTGCCAATGTTTGAGTTATTGTCACAATTATTGGCATTTTAGTTTAAAAAAAGAATATCTCTGCAAGTTTTTATTGTAAAATAAAGTCTTTTTTTTTAATTATAAATAACATTTCATATTACCTTTGGTGCCATTTTGGACTTCTGAATATAATTACTAAATTATGGAACTAAAGTTATGTTCACGATTTCTTCTGGAATGGAAACCGTAATGGCGTTAACAATTGCGCCAAATTGTTGCGTTTTTTTTTTACTTGTATTAAAATTTTTATGAAAGAATCGACAGCCAGCAATATTTTTTTGCTTAAGTAGTAGAGAATAGATTATTTTGTTTATACAGTGATATTTTTTTACTTTTCAACTAGAAATAAGTATAGATTTTTTTAAACAAAATGAAAAGTGCCAATAATTGAGTCATGCCAATAACTGTGTCACTACCATAGTTGTTACTTGCAATCTTGTCGGAAATGAATTTGTTTAAAAGAAATTGTTGAGAGAACGTTGTAACAAAAACAAAGTTGTAACAAGAATTTAAAACTTTATACAATACAGCTCAATTAATACAAATTTAGTTTGACACAAAAGTTATTACAATAACTGTAAACATAATACATACTTCAGCTGGAAAAACACTTCACTATAAACAATCAGCTAAAAACTTATTCCAAATTTTTTTTTCAACAAGGAATTTAGTCTACTTTTAATAGAGTACACAGTATAAAACTTTTAATTCTACTATGCACTTGGTATTCTACCGCCTTGGCTTTAGGGAAGTGAATTTGTAAAAAATAAACTTGATTTTATAATCTTTTTGTTTCTTTACTTTTTAAAGCATTTTTAGACAAACAATAAGACAATGTTTGAACAATGTTGATACAATGTGTGCAGTGTGATTAAACTTAACAATTATTAATAAAATTATATAAAAATATTTTTTAAAAAAATACCTGAAGCACTTTATTCAATTCTTCAGAATCAATCGAAAATGAAAGAGGAATTTCAACTTCGCAAACACCATGTTTAAACAATCTGTCAACATATTGCTAGTAAAACAAACATTTATATACTTATATAGAGTTGCAAAAAAACGCTTTTTTTTACTCTTGTGTTTTTATGGGTCAAAAAAAACGGGTTTTTTTTGGCATTTTTTTATTTTTTATTTAGTGTTTTTATATCGGGTGGACACGGAAAAATCCAGTCATCTTTAAATTAAAGTTTTTCCAAAACCACAAATGCTTTTTATTTAATTTTTTTTTTTAATTAAACCTTACTTCCTTATCTTAAATGGTATTGATATATTTTTGTTTACAAATTAATGATTTGCAAAATGTTTTGGAAACAAGTTGAGGTGCATAAAAAAGTTGTGAATTTTTTTTGCAAAAATCCATCGACTTCCTATTGCTTGATTGCTAAACGCACAAATGTCCCAAAATCTACAGTCATAGATATTATAAACAAGTTCAAGACTACTCAAAGCTTCGAAAGAAAACTTGGAAGTGGAAGAAAAAAAACTTTCCAAAAATCCAAAAAGGTAAAGTCGATTTTACGTTCAATAGCAAGAAATCCAAATCAGTCACAGCGAGATCTAGCAAGAAAATTTAAGACTTCTCGTTCTTATATCAAAAAAGTACTTAAAAATGCTGGAATTAAAGCATTTCATAAAAAAAATACACCTAAAAGAAGCTTAAATTGTGAAATTAAAGGAATTTGACGCGCAAAGAAGTTGGTTAAAATAATGGCGGATAAAAATATGTGCATAATTGAAGACGGCGAAACGTATTGCAAGGCGAATTTTTCACAACTTCCTGGTCAACAGTTTTACTATGAAAACAAAGATAAACCTGTCGATGATCAATTTAAATATATTCGACAAGAAAAATTTGCATCTAAGTTCCTTGTGTGGCAAGCAATTTTTAGCTGTGGTATGCAGTCCTCTTGTTTTGTCACTAAAAAGACCTTGACTGCCAATCTCTACATCAAAGAATGCCTCCAAAAAAGACTTTTGCTTTTTATAAAAAAACACAAATACCGATGTCTCTTTTGGCCCGATCTCACTATTCTAAAAAAGTTTTACAGTGGTGCAAAGATAATAATGTGAAAATTGTTCCTAAAGGTGCGAATCCTCCAAATTGTCCTGAGGAGCGCAAGATTGAAGATTTTTGGGCAATAGTTAAAGGAGTTCTTCGTAAGACAGGTGGACTAACAAATAACAAAAAGGACTTCCAAAAAAAGTGGATTAATGCCACCAATATGGTGAAAAAAAAAAAATATGTAAAATGATGGCATCAACCCGCTATAAAGTTCGATTTCTTGCCAAGCAACCCATCAAGCCCCTTAAAACTAAGTTGAAACTCTAATTTATGTAAACACATTTAATAATAAAAAATTGAAATAAAAAGCATTTATGGTTTTAGAGAAATCTCAATTTAAAGTTGACCGGATTTTTCCGTGTCCACCCGATAAGTAACTTATATATCTTAAAACACATTTCTAATAATATTAGCATATATCTTTTAATAAGATAAATCCATATAATGATGAATTTGTAGAAAATTTACTTAAAACTGGTAAGCCTGATTAGGTAAGCCTGGCATATTTTGATTACTAGTTATAAATAAGTTTTGAATAAGCAATAAAAATAATGCTTTTGATAAAATTCAAGAATGAATTTTAGCAGTTTTGTCTTTATTAAAAGATGCTGTTAAACCTCTAATGTCTTTTATTTTTAGGTTTTATTATCAAAACAAACTATAACCTTGGTTTTGTTTAATGTCAAAACAAACTATAACTTTGGTTTTTTCTATCATCAAAACAATAAATTTGGTTTTATCATTAAAAATAGTGTCTAAAATAAAAAATAATATGGAAGTAATATGAATAAAATAATAAACAATATTAACTCATTCAAACATTTCTTTTAAATGGCCAACTTAAGTTAGTACATAGGGGAAGTGGGGACATAACCACCCCTGTAACGCTTGGATTAATGTTATATGAAAATAAAAACGAAATTTGTTTTTTTTACAATTTATTTCACTAACCACATCATTAAGATTTAAATTAATGCAATTAAGAAAAAAATTTAGCAGTTTTTGAAAATGTTATTACACAAAAATTACACTTAGTGAAAAAAATAGTTTTGCCTCCATTTATATTTTATTTAAAAACTCATTTATAAAAAATAAATTAAAAAATATGAAATCTAATTTCCAACATCTCAAAACAAAACTATTTCTATTCAAGTTTTTACATGAACGCATATAAGTGTGACAATTTTAATTATTGTTATTCGTAATTACCTAACTTTGATAAATATTAAAAGTATGGGGTTGTGCCTCCTGGGCATTTATGCGGTTCTGCCCCAGAGGACAGTTTTTAGAAAGAACACAGTTTTATAGCTTGCTTATTAGATTATGTTAATACCAAAAATGGTTTTCACTTGATGAAACAATGCTGATAACATATATCTTTAACACTAAAATTTAATATTGCTTAAATCTCAAAAAAAAGGTCTGGAAAAATATGATGTAAATATAATATTTTTATCAAAATAAACATTAATATGCACAATATCTCAGTTAACATAACAGGCACTCTTTTTGACATAAGAGAAATGAAGAAAACTGTTTTACTAATGCGTGGTATGTTTTTTGCCATATTAGATAACATTTTTCAAAAGGGATGTGTTAAAAAACGGTTGTGCCTCCATATGCGGTTATGCCCCCACTTCTCCTATAAAAAATGTAAAAATTAAAGAAAAATATAAAAAAAGCCATAAAAAGCTTCAATATTTAAATCTTAAACCTGAATAAGAGTGCTGATTCTAAAATTAAGCTTTTTTCTACACGATTCTGATAAATCTTCTCCATGCTGCCATGATAATATCTGAGCAATTTCTTCATTTGTTAAACCAAAACCTTGTCTTAATGGTTTGTTAGCCTAATAGAAAGTAAGAAAACAATTTAACATATAAGAGATTTACAAAATCACATAAAAATATTTATTAGCTTAAAAATGATTAGTTCACTCCAACCCTCCAACTTCCTTGTTCCTAATCCCTCCTCTGATCCAACAGCTGATCTAATGGTATCTTCAAGATAACAAAACTTGGGAATATCTCTATTATTTAGTTACCTTTTTTGAATTTTGTTATTCAACAAAAGTATATTTTCTGCACTCAAAACCAACAATATTATAAGCACATAGCATATCACTACATCTTTTGTACAAATTATTTCTTAACCTATTCCTAAACTATTGTTCTATTTAACCGTCGGACATTGTCTGGCTAAAACCTCAGATTGCTCAATCAATTTACAAAGTAATTGGACATTTTGACCGACGGGAATTAAATTCTAAAAAAATGAAGAATGGACAGGAGTGATGTGCAATCGAACGCAATTACTGACCACACAAATTATTTTTTGTTTACAACTTGACCACGACTGTTTAGATGTTTTGATGATTTAAACATTTCAGAAATGCGCTGAAAAAAGAAATGTTAAGCTAAACTTTAACAAGGAAAAAAGTTGAAAAAATTGAAGAATAAGCAAAACAATTCCTTAGGAAAAAGAAAATAAATTAGCTTTAAAATAAAACTAAAAAAACTCGAAGTTTAAACTACTTTTAGTTACATTTTTAATTGCATTTGAAAAAAATTAATTTAAAACATCTTTTAAACTGTTTAATTAAAGTTACGCAAAACGCTTTTACAAATTACTTCTATTTATTGTTTAATAAATAAACATACTTAATTAAACTATTGAAAAGTCAGATTAAATTAATGATAAGAAAAAAAATGTTATACTTTTAAGTTGTATAAACATTTTTTTCAAAAAGTGGCAAAAAAAAAATTGTTTATACAAATAACTTAGTCTTTTTAAAATCGTAATTTTTTAAAATTTCAAAGTTTTCAAAAATATTTTAAAATCATAATTTTTAATCATTTCATCCTTTAATTAGTAAGTGAAGTTAAGAAAAAAAATTTTAAGCAATTTTTTGTAAAAATAGAAACAAAAAAAATCATGGGAAGATTTAACTTATAATTTAAAGTAACTTATCTTTAAATATTTTAAAAAAATAGTTTTGAAATTATCTTTTAATTCTTTAATTTAATTATTTTATTCTTAGAACGACATGGAAAAAGAGTTTAAAAAGTTCAAATTTATCATTAAAAATATATACCTACTAAAAAAAATGTTAATTTAACATTGAATTTACAAATGTGTTTATTTTAACGATCATTATATTTAATGATTAAAAGTTATTCGTAATGTAACAATTTTTTTCATTGTATTTAAATTAATAAAATATCAAAACAGGTGTTGTCAGATTGTAAAGAAAAAAAATACAATGTAAAAAAACATACAATGTTGAATTAAAACTATTTTATTAAAAAAAAAATCTGTGATGAAATATTCTAAATAATAAGGAAAGAAAATACAAACTTCGCTAGACTAACGTTAAATAAACTGAATATTATGACAAAAATTGCATAACTCGGCTCCATAAAACCCTAAATATTATGCTTGAAAAATTTGATTGGACACTGTCCGACCCAAGTTTTGATCAGACATTTTGTCCGGGACTTTATATTTAAATTGAGCACTGATTAAAATTAAATTGAGCACTGATTGCTTATAACTAATTACTTAAAAATTGCTTAAAAACTGTAGAGCTTGCTTAACATAATTCCTACATGCTTTAGATGATTAATATTCTCTCTATTATTTTATTTTTACTCTTTCTTAACTTCATAATGAAATTCATTATAAAGTAATTCTTTTGTAATTTTAATAATGAATAACTTATTCACTAATATTCCAATTGTTAACATTCAATCTTTCCAACACTGAAATCTTAGTAGTAATTCTTCTTTTGTCTCTGCAATCAAGCATAAATCATGTGTATAAAATAGCTACCATAATAAACCTTTAGTAAACTCTAAAGAGAGGCTTTCCAAAGCAATAATAAAAAGCAAAAGAATTAATCACTGAACTGATGAATAAATAACTTAAAAGCTATCATTTGCTTTATCTTTTATTTTGAATACTGATGTGACATGTTTATACATAACCATTATAACTGTTACCAGCAACAGCAGCTGTTATCGGACTTTTTATCAACACCTCAAATACTTCTCTTAGTACTTCGTTAAAAGGATTTATAAGATCAACTAATGCCAAAAACAGATCTTTTTTGAACTTGCCTAGGAATGTTTGCAATACTGCAATAGTTGTTTGGAGTAAATAACTGAGTTTTGTTGAAGCTAAAATTCACAAGCCACTGCAAGCTCCAAGCTTTTTTTTAAAAAAAAGAACAGATTTTAGATAGGCTGTCTGTTCTAAGCAATCAAAAAAAGAAGACTTTTTATCAAGACAGGAGTGTAAAGTTGAACCATTTTCCAGCAAGCAGGAAATCAAGATTCTGTAAAAAAACTTATTAAATACTTTAGAGAAAATTGAAGAGAGCTCTAGAGAACACTTTTATAAGACTATGACAGAAATTAAGTCTAGACCACAAGCTGTAGAAGAGTTTAATTAAGAAACGATTTTACCAATCGAAGCTTAAGTAATTTGGATGTATAACAATGAGTTTACCTATTTAACTGAAATGGCAGAAAGAGTATGGCTATAAAATTAAAGATTTAAATTAGAAAAGTTCTTTGTAAAACGCAGGATTTGTATTTATTTCAATATTTAGTAGTTAGGTTGAACTAAAATAATAACTGCCTCAGGGGTATTTAAGGAGATAATGAACACTGAATTTTCCTGACATTGGGGTATTTAATGGTAAAATTTAAGGGTAAAAAACTAGGGGTATTTAATGGTAAAAATTACAGGGTAAAATAAATTAAAGTTTATTGGTAGTCTTTAATTTTTGTTACAATGTTTCCTTCCTAATAAAAGATAATGAACAACAAGATAATGAATTCCTGACATAACACATGGGTTTTACATGAGACACCTTGGTAGCGGTTCAAACTCTTTTATTTCCAAGAGAGTGTACAACTCAAATGCTCAAGTTAATGGTTCTGAGGCTGGTAGTTAAGTTTCCCTTACTTACGGGTTGATTACCAGGAATGAGGTATCTGCATAGCTTACTGCTTACAGTGTTATGCACAATCTGTGATTGAGTCTTCTAATAATTTAAAACAAAAATAAAACAAACAAGCTTAAAGGAATGCTAAACAAATAAAACCATTATTATCAACCTTTCCTTTCTAAATATTTATGGTCTTTGAAGTATTTATAGTCTTTGAAGTTTGCACCAAAACATTCTTTAAAATATCTTTTTTTTTTTTAAAAAACGCAAAAAAAAAAATTACAAAAATTTAATGCTACCATAGTTACCACCCTCTGTTCTGCCTTTCTAAATTTCTAAAAATAGACTATAGGTGAAGTACAATCCTCATATTGATATAGTTCTAATCGTTTTTAAATAAATATCATATTCTAATTCCTCGTCTTATAAAATATACTGGTGCTCATTTTTAGCTTAATACATGTTTAGTTAAACAGTAGCTTGTAAAGCAAACACTATAGTCAAATCAAAATGGCCGCCAAACAAAAAAACTTCCAAAAACAGCTGATTTTAAAGTAGCAATATCTCAAAAAACCAACTTGATACCAGAGCTAAAAAAAAGTACACAAATGTTGTTTAACCTTTATATTAACAGGGGACAAAAATACAAAAATAATGACTAGTAAATAGTCTTCGCCTACATCTTATGTATTAAAAACAAAAATTTAAAAGAAATTGAACAAAAATTTTGTTCAAATATCTTTTAATACTTTCAATTACATTTCATTAATTTGAATTTGTTTATTCAAAATTTAAATCAAAAAGCAAACAAGCATCATAAAGAAAATTGAAAAAAAAAAATTTTGATTGAAAACTTTGATGAAGTGATGTAGCACAAACATTTGCAGGTAGCGCGTTCCAATTCTTAATAACTTTGTTTGTGAAAAAATTGCACCTTACCCGGCAGGTTTTCACAACATGCCAAGTTTACTATTGGTTATGTTCACGCAGACCTTATTCTAAGATTGTACATATACTTGTGAAACTACAAACTCAAGTATTTCCTATTTGCAATTATATATTGTTGAATCAGGTGCTTCTTTGTCACTCTAGATTACTTCTAGAGTAATGAGACAGAGAATGGCTAGTTTATCCTCATTTTTTTTTTGTGTTTGATCTTATTCAATGCTGTTGCTTGCTGTTGAATATGTTCAAGTATTTTGATATTGCTTTATAGGTGAAAAGACAAATAGCTTGAATAGCATATTCAAGAGGTGTATATTATGTAGACTACCCTTCAACTTTAGCTGCCTAGAATGAAATGATTTTTTCAGTCTGACAAGAATTTAGTTTGCTCTAGTTGCTGCAACTTCTACTTGATGCTTAACCTTAATATTGGTAGATGCTAGGACTCCTAAGTCATACTCCATATTTTATGTTCCAAGTTCTTTACAATTGCCATCCATGTCAAGCATTGAGTAATTTCAGCAAGCTGAAATTTTTGAGCAACCAGCATGATTTTTCATTTGTTAAGGTTAGAAAACAAGCCACTTCTTAGACTATTCCACTGCACGGTTTATGTCTTGTTGTAATTTTTATTGTCTTCTGTTTTAATGACCCCTAAAATTTTACTGACATCTGCATAGATGAAAGTAGGCTTTACATGGTGTGCTATGTTGTCTGTTAAATAATTTATATCGTTGAGAAACAAAAGTGGACCTAAAAATGAATGCAACACTGCTTGTGACATCTACTCATGCTGCCTTGCTATTTCTGATGACCATTCTATGTCTTTGGTTTTTCTACCAGTTTGTTATGCACTTGAGGTATTTGCCACGTATTTATATTGAACATTATTACATTAAAATCATTTAGTAAAAACAAATAAAATATGTATTGTCTTATAATTCTTTAAAAAACATAAAATTTTGGGAAATTTTAATATTCTAATAATGAGTTAAGGTGAAGTAATTTTGGTAAAGTAATAAAAATTCAAAAAGATAATATTAAATTTTATATTATATTGAACATTGACATCATTTAAAGTTTATTAGACTATTAGACTAAAAACAAACTAAGAAAGTATAGTTTTATAATTGAGAATAAATGCTCCACACTAACCTGAGTTAGGGGCAATGCAATAACCACTTGGGCAACACCTCTAATAATTTCTGGATACTTTATTATTGTATCTTGTACTGAATTCTTTGATTGTCTATTAAAATTTTGTAACACAAAATTTATATTGTTTGTACAAAATCATAGGATTTTTACAAAATCAAGATTATTATCAGAGGTCGAAGTTGATGAGAATGCTGAAATACTTTCAATTTTAGTTTGGGAAGTCTCCTAAGGGTTCTTCATACTTATAGCTACTATAGCTTATAGCATATAAACCATCCTTAACTTTTCTTTTAAGCTTAGGATCAAGACCAAATTAAAAGCTTTTTTTCATAGAGGATTTCATAACTTCAGCTATCATCTGCAATATTGAGGAAAGCTTTTTTTCATAGAGGATTTCATAACTTCAGCTATCATCTGCAATATTGAGGAAGTAGATCAGAGATTCCTTGAAAAACAGAAAGGTTTTCAGTTTGTCATTTAAATTTTTTTCTAATTTGGGTTTTTTTGCTACTACTACAACATGCCTCATCTTGTTTAAAGAAGTAGTATATTTTTCTGCTAATCCATAACAAATGGCTAGTTGTAAAGTGTGAACACCACAATGCATATGATGGATTTTTTTGAGGCTTAAAATTCAATACAATTCAAACCAAATTCTGCATTAGCATCGTTATCAGATTGTACTTAAAGTTAAACTTTCAAAAAAGGTTTCACAAAAAACTTCCAGAAAGGCCATCCCAGATATCTACTACAAAATCAATCAATTGAATTGGAAAATTAAGCTGAAGATAGCTGTAAAGCCCGAAGTTTTTTAATGACTATGGCTCCTTTCAAAATCTACTGTTCTGGCTCACATGGCTTCAGTTACTTCCACAAATTTCTAGCTATCATTGCTCTGGCTCCACACCCCTGATTATTTTTAAATAAAAATGTTTAAATAATTTTTAAATTTGATAAAAAAACTATAATAATAATTAAATGTTACAACAGTTGAATTGTAAAACTTGCTAAAATTATGACTATTCATTAAACTTCTTTCATTTTTCAGAATATAAGATAAACAATATTTCTTCAGTTTATCTTATATTCTGTAAGGTTAGGTTATTGGACCAAACAAACTATCAAATCTATTCTTCAGGATTTCACTGTGGTCAAATAAAACTCAGTTGTAATAAGTATTGCAGTACAGTTGATATTCTTATAATGATGAATGACAACACTATTATTGAGTCCTCACTTTACTTCACTTCTTTTCAGATTATCTTTCACTACTGACTTCACATGAAAACAATTATTGCAAAGTCAGCATCTGCCAAAGCCATTTCTAATTATAGTGCTTGCTTTTTTCTTACTTCTGATTCTGATCTCTACTACTATAAACTTTTCAATCATTCTTGTATGGAATACTTTTGAAATATTTCTGGCTGGTTCTTCTAAAGAAACCCTCACTCTTTTTTACACAAGTTCCAAAAACACATTGTAAATGTTGTTGAGTCTGCTCTAGCTGCCAAGCTTAAGGAGATCCAACAAGTTTGTCCCATTCTCTTTCGGTAGCATCTCTTTCTCTTTTCTACAAACACTATCATAGTCACTGCTCAAGCAACCTATCATCACTTGTTCCATCAACCAAAATTCTAGTCAACATTATTTAACAACATTGAGTGTCTTGTCATTCAACAAGGTTGATTTTTTTACTAAAACTTTTAGTTCATGGTCAAAAAATTGGAATGCTTTGGAAATCTCTCCTGTTTTTTTCTGACTCATACAATTCGTGGTTTTTTTGAGCTTTTCTGACCGCAACTTTCTTGCTCATTAACTATGTTCTTTGCTTAAAAACCATAAAAATTGCAAATCATTGTGAGCTTTAAAATTAAAAAGTTAAAAATAATGTACATTATTATTGGCAACAATAACAATTTATGTTTTGCATATAACTACCATATATTGTAATTTACATTCTATGATTTGTTCATTAAATTTTCAATATTAGCAAAGTCAGTTCAAGATTTAATAGCTGTAAACTGTAAACGCTATTAAATCTTGATGTAATATTGATCTTTATGTAATTGTCTATATATAAAAATCTTTATGTAAAAATAAAATAGTTTTTTCAAACAAAAGAACTCACTTCAAGTGTGAAAAAACTGTGAAATTAAAATGATGTGACATCAATTTAAACTCAAAAAACCAACAGCAAAAATTCAAACTTTGAATTTTTTGTAATAATGCTTTCATTCATATTTTTTTTATTATCATACTAATAGCAACTTGCTATGAACAAAGTTCATGTTATGGACCATATTTTTTTATTATCATACTAATAGCAACTTGCTATGAACAAAGTTCATGTTATGGACCATATTTTTTGATTATTATATAATAGCAACTTGTATTGGACAAGGTTCATGTTATGGACCATATTTTTTAATAGCAACTTGTTTTGGACAAGGTTCATGTTATGGACCATATTTATTGATAGTAACTTGTTATGGACAAAGTTTGTTATGGACCATATTTATACCAGCATAATATTATATTCACATCAATATAATTTTTTATTATAAAAAATTTGTAAATAGATATAAAATAATGATTTTTTTAAAACATAGATTTAATTCAATTTGCAAAAAATTTAAGATTTATATCAATTCTAAATTTCTAATTTGCATGGGCAATGAATTATATAAATACATACATACATACATACATATATACATACATACATACATACATACATACATACATACATACATACATACATACATACATACATACATACATACATACATACATAAATACATACATACATACATACATACATACACTAACCCTAGGAATTTAAAAAAATGAGGTCGGCAATAATTACTCGACCTTAAACTATTACAGGTTGGCATTAGGTCGGTAAAAAAAATTTAACACAAATGGGTTACCATAAAACTAAAAAAATGAGGTCGGCAATATTTCAGACCTCAAACACTTTTAGGTCAGCAGTTAGGTCAACATTGCCAAATGCGAACCCTAATTCCGACAGTTGATACATATATACACACATACATACATACATATTGTGTCACATGATAGAGCCGAAAATATTTATCCTGAAAATATCACCGAATTACAAAATCCTTTCTTTTTTTAATCTATTTTTTTTTTTTTTTTCAGTTAGTTGTTTTACAATAAAATAAACAATTAAAATTTCTTTAAAATATATATATATATATCATATACTGCTGAGTTAGGTGAGCATGATGATGTCATCTCACCTAATGTCAAATAGCCTGCTGCTGGGGGCTTCAGTACATACATCGACTGACAAATAGCCTGACTCACAGTGGAGTGCTGCTACATCGACTGAGGGTTTGGTATGGGTCAGCAACCTTTTCATTCATTATTCTTCGTTTTCTTTCATCGTTTTCTAAAAACGCTCACTTAATTGTAATTAATTAAGTGTAACTTTCGGTTGTATACCATTTTAATGAAATTCGGTTCTAAAATCATTAATGACTTTCGATCGAAAATTTGATCGAAATTTTTTCGGTTCTAAAATCATTAATGACTTTCTATTGAAAATTCAATTGAAATTTTTTCGGTTCTAATTTTTTTTGTAAATATTTTCGGTTGTGTAATAAATTTCTCATATTCGGTTCTAAATTGAAATTAGAGATTCGGTTGAATCATAGGACGCCCATACATACATGCATACATACATACATACATATATACATACATACATACATACATACATACATACATACATACATACATACATACATACATACATACATACATACATACATACATACATACATACATGCATACATGCATACATACATACATATATACATACATACATACATACATACATACATACATACATACATACATACATACATACATACATACATACATACATACATACATACATACATACATACATACATACATACATACATACATACATATATACATACATACATAGATACATACATACACACATACATACATACATACATACACACATACATACATACATACATACATATATACATACATACATACACACATACATACATACATACATACATACATACATACATACATACATACATACATACATACATACATACATACATACATACATACATACATACATACATACATACATACATACATACATACATATATACATACATACATACATATATACATACATACATACATACATATATACATACATACATATACACATACATACATAGATACATACATACACACATACATACATACATACATACATACATACACACATACATACATACATACATACATACATACATATATACATACATACATACATACACACATACATACATACATACATACATACATACATACATACATACATACATACATACATACATACATACATACATACATACATACATACATACATACATACATACATACATACATACATACATACATACATACATACATACATACATACATATATACATACATATTACATATTTAAAAAGAATAAATAATTTGATATTTATTTCAATGCACCTCTGACACAATTGTCCAAACTCTTAGTACATGTTGATGATCAGAACTAAGAGTAGGAAAATCTTCTTGAAAATTAGAAAATAAAAGTGGCTTGAGAACATCTGCAACTGTTTGATGATAGCAATATAACTCTTTTGCAACACGCAATGCAACATCAGCATACTCCTTTTAAAAAAACATTTACTATAAATAATTAGAAAAAATCATAAAAACTATTTCACAAATTTACAGGTAATTATAGTAAAATAGTTTTTGAAATAGCATTTGAAACATAAAAAAAATGTTTATATTAATAAAAATTGAATTATACTAATTGATCAAAGTCAAACTAATTTGCTTAAAAAAAAACACATTTATAAGATGTCCAACTGTGGAATTCTAAATGAGAAAGTGTACAAATAAATAACAATAAGCTCTTACCTCATCTTCTACAGCACAGTTTCTGTCATGTTTTTTTGTATGATTATCTGTTAATATTTCTAGCAATTTTTCTTTACAATCCAAAAGTGCCTTCTGATACCCTTCAAATGCATTTAATGTTTGCAATGTTTGGAAACACATTTTTACAAGTTTTTTATTGGAATCATGGTTTGGGAAGATTTCCTGGAACTTTTCTTCAATTATTGTTCCAACACTAGCATATAGTTTGCTGCCTGCAGCAAAACTAGTAGAAAGACAGTTCAGATAAGAACCAACAGCTTCTTCCAAATCAATTATTGTATCTCCTTCAAACATATTTCTAATAAAATAAGAAATAAACTTAATAAACTTATAACACACAGAATGTTTTGAATGAGATCTGTAATAATAAATCTATATTTGTTTTTTCTTACTGTCTTTGTGAATATCTTTACTCAATATATATACATTTGGAAATACCCTGGGGGTATAATAAACATTATAAATGTTATATACAATATAATATATGACGCACCCAAAACATTCCTTCTGAGGCAACACAATAAAAGTTTATATATAATACAACTATTTACACTAATTACAGGATCTATTTGTAAGAAATAACTTTCTAAACTTAACAAAAAAAAGTAAACTTTTATTGATCACTAAAACTTTTTATATTAATAGTAAAATGAAACAAATTAGAGACAAACAAATTAAAAAAATCTAAAGAAGAAACAACTTAGGTAGTGATTGTTATAAGCAAAACATATTACATATATTAAATCTCATTCAAATGTAAAAACTTGATAACATTTTTGATAAAATACATTGGCACACAGAACCATTATGTTTACCAGCACAAAGAAGGCACTAGAAAAGATGGATATTTTTTCTAGAGATCTAATAAAAAACTGCGATCAAAGATATAGTTTCTTTAACAACAGAATTGTAAACAATTAGAACTTGTTATTAGATAAAGTAGTAGATTCAACATCTATAAAATGAGTTTAAAGCAAAACTAGATAAACATAAACTAGAGCTAGTCATCTACAGATGACCATCTTTGCCAGATTTCAGTCTTGCTGTGTTTTTAAAATACTTTTACTAATCTAATGAGATTAGCTTATTTATCATATTATTATTTATTTTTTGATGTTTTACATTCATGGTTACACACTTGTTTATAATGCCATATTTATATTTACACACTTGTTTATTATGCCATACACACTTGTTTATAATGCACACACTTGTTTATAATGCCATATTTAATTGTTATAATTCTTCTTTAAATATTACATTATGGAAAATTACACTAACTTGCATTAGCATTGTCATAAACTGTAATAAAAAAGTTTATCATATATTTTAGTGTTTACCAAAGTTAAACACAATTAAAGAACTAGAGAATGGATTGTATAGCATATTAACTATATAATTAATATCTCCAGTTCAACTAACCGTATTATTTTAAATGGCAGAAAGTGACATCAATTACTGAGTTCATAATAAAAGTTAAAATAAAAACAGTCTTCTCTGCTTTAAGAAAGGTTTAGGGTGAGCTGTAATGACTTCAGATAATAGTATGTCCTATTCTTGAGGATAATTAGATGTCAGGATTAGTAACTTTGTATAGAAGATTGGCTAGGTATCACTGTTGTAGGTGATTGGTTATAAGAAATGCTATCCATCATGGAATTCCCAATCAAAGTATGTGAGCTTGAACCTACTTTGTTGGTTTCATTTGATTCATCTAGGTTTCTATTTCCAAAACTGTGGATATTGTTACTAATAACTATTTCATTATTATTTGAATCATTGAACTGTTGCTGGATTGGTTCTGTTGGTGGATTTACAACTCGTAACGAAACAAGAACTTTTTTTGAAACCGTATCAACTTTTTAATTCTGAAATTTGAAATTTGCCAAATGGGGCAATACTGTTTCTAATAGTTGAACTCTGTCAACAAAACGATTTCCTTTTTTCATATCTAATATATTTATAATTATTTGTACATGATTAGATTGTTTGTATAGGATTGTGGAATACTGTTTTGTTAGGAAGTTTGGTAGAATTGTACCTATTATATGAGCGTTAAAAGTTCATCATCCTCTGAGGGTGTTTTATTAGTAGCAGTACACAGAAGTCCTCTTACAGTGGATAGAGCCATTTGCAATGCTACTTCCCATCATTATTTTCCTAGACCTAATGTTTTCAAGACCAAACTTAATGTTTTCAGGGTCAGATTAACAGTTCTGTTTATTCGCTAATATTGAACATTGCCTTGTGGGTAATATGAAGTAGCTCTGGATGTAAGACACCAGTCTTTTTTAAGTTCTTCAAGTTTTATACTTTTAAACTGTGTTCCATGATCTGTGTGAATAGATGATGGTCAATCAAAAATGAAAAGAGACTATGAAGATGTTGTATTGCATGTGATACACTTAGGTAAATAATAATAACTATATTTATTATCTAATAATAATACTACTATCAATATTAGTAGTAACACATTAAAAGTAATTAAGTATAATCTTTTTTTAAATATTGCAATTTAATTTTTGAAGCAAAAAGTGTTTTATCTTTTTGTTTTTTTTTTGTTTCTGTTTTGTTACACTTTGTTGTTTTTAATATTTTATACATGCATTTTTAATTTCTTGTATATATATACTTTTCAACTAGCAAATAAAAAAATAAAAAAAACAATTGAATACTAGTGTTGTTAATAATTTATCAAGATTTAAATAGGTAGAACATGCGAGGAATGAATATACAGTAATTGACTTTAATAGGTAGAGCATACAAGGATACATATATTAACTAACCCTATGTCAACCCTAACCCTTTCCCCAATGTATATACACTCTCTGGGTGTTCTGCTATTTTAAGTCAGTTGATACATGTGCTCATTGATTCAGTTGCAGAAAGTGTTTATTTTCAGTTACTTATTCCATTTTATTTTTTTTTAATTTACTTATTTATTTTGTAAATAAATCAACTGACTTTAATAGGAAAAACATGCAGCGACGTGTAAGCTTAAATAGTTGCCAATCTTAATGCCAATCCTAATCCTAACCCTTTCCCTGATGTATGTACATTCTCTGATGTTCTCTTTCCCCCTTTATTTTGGCAATTTTTATAATTATTTAAGCGCTGAGAAAAACAATTAGCTGAAAAAAAACTCTAAATTATTTAAATTACTAAACAAAAAATTAAACAGAATATTAAATCATAAAAAAAATAATAACATTTGATACCTGTATTTAGTGGTTTATTTTAGGAAAATTGCAGTAGAACATTTAACATACACAGTTTTACACACAGTTTTATTGCTTTTCTTTTTTGCTCCTGGTTTTATTGGTTTCAAAATCAAAGACAGTCTCTAAACCCAGTTGAAACATTTCCCTGGTTATAAGTGCACAATTTTTTAAAACTCATAGGAATATTTGAATTTAAAAAAAGATGCAATATATACTTATATATATATATATATATATATATATATATATATATATATATATATATATATATATATATATATATATATATATATATATATATATATATATATATATATATATATATATATATATATATATATATATATATATATATATATATATATATATATATATATATATATATATATATATAATATATATATATATATATATATATATACATACATGTATATATATATATATATATATATATATACATATATATATATATATATATATATATATATATATATATATATATAATATATATATATAATATATATATATATATATATATATATATATACATATATATATATATATATATATATATATATATATATATATATATATATATATATATATATATATATATATATATATATATATATATATATATATATATATATATATATATATATATATATATATATATAAATTATCATTACAGCTCAAGAATATTTACAAATAATACAACACCTAAATCTAAAGTAAACGCCAATTGGATAATAATAGTAGTAATAGTAATAATAATAATAACAGTAATATTAATAGTAATAATAATAATTGTAATTACTATCATTATTATTATTTTAATTTTATTTTTTAATAATTTATTTTATCTTTTATTAAAAATTCTTCTATTAATAAAATAGAATCGCACCAACTTCATAAAAATTCTTGATTGTTTCGCTTTAAAAAAAGTTTTATACTATTTATAAGAAGAAACATCAGAATCAATAACTAATAATAAGTATAATTTATGTATTTACAAATATATTTTTGTTTATAGTCTAAATGGAGTTCGCGCGAGCATCGGGGCATTTTCAATCCATCGCGGCATATTAAAAATTCGGGAAAACTGTAAAATTTATCACAATACTCTCGCATTCTTATTTGTAAAGAAGGGAGGGGGGCAAATACTTAGAGGAAGTAGACACAACGAAAAAATCATAGATTGGGGTGCCCATCAAACTAAAATTGATTAGGGAGGCGAGTTCAATAGATTAGCAGGAGGAGGCAATATTTTTTTTTTGTTTGGTTAAAATGAGCGGATGTTTAAAAAAAAATTGATTGGAGGGGTACTAATTAAACCACCAAGCAAACCACCTTACACCTAGGTAGGAGAGAGTAAACCTAACATAATTCTAATCTTTCTAATAAAAACACAATCAAGTTTGCAAAATTGGTAATTAATTTAGTTGTAATTAATACTTGAATGGTCTAACTATTTAATAGTTGAATAGCTTGGATTAGTAAACCAGTTGATTTTATTCAAAATGTTAGATTTAAAAAAAGCATGTAATCAGATTTTTATATAAAATAAAACATTTTAGGTATATATATGTGTACTCAGGGATTTTTTTTTATTTAAAATTTTTTTTAAAGTTCCCAACACCGTAAAATCGCCTAAGTTAGATCACTTAAGCTTTGAAGCTTTTCATATCTTAGGCATAAATAAAAAAAAGCTTTCTGAATTATACAGACAACTATATCGTTAATTTATTATGCAAAAAAAGAAGAAGAAAAAAAAAAATAGCATTCAATATTTTGTTTGGAATAGGAACAGCTAGTTTGACGGAACTTTCACTATCTCATAAGTTCACTATAGAAATTTTTATCCTTATCACAACAATGCAGTATTACAAGTTTAACCTTTCAATAATAACACATCACAAAATTACATCAGTATCACACATTGCAATAACATATCACAATATCACAAATAAAATATCAAAAATTCTAAAAACTAGTTTTCTAACGTTATTTTATAATAAAATTACTAATTATTTATTATTATTAATTATAATTATATGCAAAATACATTTTTTTTTTCGTTCTTTTAACAATATTTTCTGGTAAAATGTTGTTGTGCATAATATATGAGAACATGAAAACTCGAAGAGGATCCTGTCACCGAGAACCGTTTAACAATACAATTATAATAAATTGATTATTTCAAAAATATATAAAATGAAAAGTACCGTTTAAAAAATCATACAAATAATATTAGGTATCTCAATAATAAAACACCGTTTAACACAACAATAAAAAATCAAATCAAATATTTTAAATTACATTTAAAATAATACTTATAAAAGTGAAACAAGATCAAAAGAACTCGAATTTTTTCTAATAAACTGAAAAAAATAACTTTTTTTAGTTTATTAGAAAAATTAGAAAAATTCAAACTTTGCGAAAAATCAAAATTTTTTAAAACTATTTGGTTTCACTAAACAGCTCCGCGATATAAAATCTTATGTAAGAGATCTTTCAAAATTCGTATGCGAACAATGCTGATGAATAAAATTCTTAGATCATATTTGATTTATTGCATATAAATTTTAAAAAGATATAAGTGTTAAGTTTATTTTACATTTGAATATAAAGCAAAGAACACTAAAAACGATTAGTTGGCATATATTAAAAATATTTATTTCAAATAAAAGTGGTTTTGCATTAGTAAAACAATCTTTAAGTTTTTTTAGTCGTGCTAGATGCTTCTGTTGCCGATGAAAATTTTTTTTTATCATTATTATTATTTAGGTGTCCCAAGCGGTCTTGTCACAGAGCACTGCGGTGTGCCTTTAACGAGGAAGATCACGCCTCCTCCCCCAGTGGGTCCAGAAGGCAAAGTTTTGGAAATAAAATCATAACTACTCTCGAATTCCTAATAAACGTTTTCTCCTCCTCCCCCCCCCCCCCCCCATTTATTAAGTTTTGGATATTTTTCCCACCCACCCTAAGCTTATTAAGACCCCCCCCCCCCCCCGTTTGTTAATTTTTACTTGTTATCAACAAAAAAATTTTATCACATATACCTAATTTACGTACTATACAGGCTTGGACAGGAATCGAACGCTATTGCTGACCACGCAAATAATTTTATTTCTTGACAACTTGACCACGATTGCTTATGATTTGAACATTTTTCAATGTTTTGACGATTCAAATATTTCAGAAATGCGCTGAATGTTAAAGCGATGAGCTAAACTTACACTTGAAAAAAACTAAATTCCTAACGAAAAAAAATTCTTTATGAAAAAGAAATTATATAAGCACTAAAATAAAAAATAAAAACTAAAACTCGAAATGAAACTTTTTGTTACATTTTAATAAAGTTTGAAATAAATCTTTTTAAACGCTTTATTAAAGTTAGACAAAACGCTTTTAAATAAAGTAACAAATTACTACTGATTGTTTAATAAATGAACAAATTTTACCAAATTATTCAAGTGTTGCATTTAATATTTTTAAATTGCACAAACATTAATTTTTTTTAAAAAGTTGCAAAAAAAATTGTTTAAAAAAATAACGTTTATAATTTTTAATAATATCATGCTCTAATTAATTTCTAGTTAAAAACAAGGTTTCCTACTATTTTGTTCGTAAAAATAGGAAAAAAAAATAAATAAATAAGCTTGCGATTTAAATAAAACAAACTGCCAACAAGCAATTTAATTTATTTTTAATTTGAGCATTGCAACTTTATAAGCGCTCTCGTAACTAATTTAAAAATTATTATAAATGATTTTAACTCATTCATTCCTATCGTAACTGGAAAAAAAAATTTTAAGTAAAAAATAAATAAAATTCGCTTCCCATTTAAATAAAATAAACTGCCAACAAGCAATTTTAATTTAATTTAATTTGAGCATTACAACTTTATTACTAAGCGCTTCACGTAAAGTTACTTCACGTTACGTAAAGTCATCGTAAGTTTAATATAAACATATAATATAATAAAAATAGTAATATAAAAATTAATTGTATGAACATTACAAAATGCTTCAAAACTTTTCCATTAATCAAGAAAATACATGCTTATATAAGTAAATAAAGTTATTTTATATTCTTGTGTAATTCAAATAAAATGTGTAAAAGCTACCCGGTGGGAAATCAGCTAGCGAATAGCTAGCTATAATAGTAGCAATAAAGACAGCGATTTGGCCACGAGGATCGCTAGCTTTTTTAAGTTGGCGAAAAGCTATCGATATTTGTAAAGATAAAGACAAATATTTAAAAGGTTAAGAGGACAGCCAGCTTAATAAGCTAAAGACCCACTATTGTAGCTAGCTATTAGAAGACGCAAACATGGCTACAATAGCTATTAGGAGACGCAAACGTCTCCTAATAGCTATTGTAGCTAGCTATTAGGAGACGCAAACATGGTACAAAATTCAAAAATATTTTAACATCCCCCTCCACCAAAAATTCGTGGATCGGTCACTCCCTAATTGTTTATTTGTGTCATGGAATTTTGACATGTATTTTTCAGAATTTTATGTGTCATGGAATGTTGACATAATTTGTTTATACCTTGGTTATAATGGCATAATAAATAGCCATTAGTGAGTATGGTATAAGCCTTTAGGGTTATCTTATACATCTTTACTAGATTTGTGAGATATAGCTTAAATTAGATTAAATATCTATATTAAATGAGTGAATGTTCAATATACATAATTGTTTGCAAGTATAATGGTGTTGCTAACGATACAAACCACACTAGTGCACATTTTTTTTCTTTTTTTAGGTTGTACGCATGGCTTGGCTTCCATTTGTGGCATGTAAGTTAGTTAGCAAAAGCAAGCGTTGACTTGCACTTTTTTTGATAGACGGCTCTGGCTTACCTTCACGTGGTGTCTATTGTTAAAAATGATTATTATATAGTTTCATTAATAACGAAACTTAGTATTTTAATCATTTACTATAAGCCAAGACAAAGTTATTTAACCCTCCAACGGTCGTTTAAATTGATACAAACCAATCACTATTATCGTGTTTGTGTTTTGTAGTAACGACTTGGTGTTCTGTTTTTCAGTAACCTGTTTTTTACTTTTCTCTTTCGCTCTACCTCAAAAAGCACAATTAAATAACTTTTTTTTGAATGGCATTTTTTATCATTTTGTGTAAATTGAAACTAGGCCTTTGCATGTTAGTTTTTTTAATTAAATGACATACTTAATAAATATAACTTTTTTAAATGGTTCTAATTGCTTATAGCTAAATTTTTGAATTTTTTGTCATTGTTATTTTTTTATTAAAACAGTTTCAGACATATTGTATCAGTTTGATACAACATGCCGTCTCAAGTTGAAAAAAGACTGCGTCCAGCGAATGGTTAAATCAATGCTTGTAAAATGTCAATTTAAATAGACAATTATTTAATTTTAATTAACAAAAAACAAACCAAAAAAGAAGCTTTGGGGCCATCCATAAAGGTCATCATTTAAAAGGCAAAGGGAGGGGGTCAAGATTAAAAGGAAAAAAATGAAAAGGGGGAGGGAGGGGGTTGTGAGAAAAGGGCGTCACTTTATAGATTTTTAAAGTTTTTTGTTTTAACTAGATTTACATGGGAAACTATGTAAACAATACAATACAATTCTTTTTATGAAGTTACTGTTTAAGAATATTTTTTATTTTATATTTTAAAAGTGTGGCAGCAGTTGTTAAACCTCAATATTGTCTGCTGCAATTTTTAAAATTATCTTAAATTCACTTCTTATAATAATGGTCATCTGACTAAGAAAAAGCTGATTGTCAAAAAGAAGTTCATAAAATATGGAATGAGATTTCCCAATTTTATGACATCCTATATGGATTAGGAGGAGAAAAAGAGGAAAAGGACAATCTAATCTTTTCCCCTATACCTCCTAATAAAGAATTATTAGGGGGTTTTATTTGAATTTTAATTATTTGAAGCTAGTATGCCGTGTGTTTATGTTATGAAAAGTGTTTATGTTATGAAAAATAAATTAATGAAATATTTGTTCTGAAATTTTTTGTTTTTTAGTATTAATAAAAATGAATGATAAAATAACATTTCAGTTTTCATTATCGGGTAGGTTTTATTTTGTGATTTTATTATATTCCAGAAACCGATTATTTAGATTATGTAATTATTGAGTATTGTTAATTTAGTCTGTTTATTCTAATTTTTTTCTGTTTGTTTTACTTGTTAATGTTTTATCCTAATATTATCTTTAGATTTGACTTCACTATTATTATAATTTATTTGTTAATTTGGTTTAAATATAAAATTAACTTCTTTTTAAGACCTCTACTATAATGATTGCTCTAATGAAGAGTTTTTGGAAGGTATATTTTGATTTTAATTATGGTTTAATGATGTTCAATTTTATTTTTATGCTTTTATAAGTATTTATAAAGTATACATCAATTTACCTACACATTTGTTTTTATTTAGACCAAGAGACACTGGAAAAACTGCTAGTTTTTCCAATGTCTCTTGACACTGGAAGAGACACTAAAAAAACTGCTAGTTTTTCCAGTGTCAAGTTAAATTTATAAGTGCACAACTACCTAAAAAAGAATTTCATAACTGTGAACCTCCATAAGTGTGAAGTATAAGTGTGTAAGTGCTCTGGCATGTGAGCCAAACAGTTTTAACTTAGTTTTAATAAATAAATATAAGAAAATTAATGTAAAGCCTTCCCCAACCAAAATCTAAAGCATGTATGTATGTAAATTTTGATAATAGTATGTCTATATTTATCAGTCGTTGGATGTACTTTACTTCTCTATTATTTTACTACTCATTTTACTACTGGGTCGTTTTATGCTTTTTACTTTTGCGTAAAATTTTCAAGTTTGCATTTATGAAGATTTGCCCTTATGCCTGTGTTTGCATTTTATTTTTGCACATTTTTGTTAGTTTGATTTATTCAGTATGGATTGTGTATTAATGTAAATACTTTGTTACTAATTTCTTTCATCTTTTCTCTATTTTCAATCTTTTATTTTTTTACTCATAAATTCGTTCATTTGAAATCAACAAGATTTAATTATAGTTATTTATATTTAGAAGCAGAAGAGAATGAAATAGGTATGTTTTAAAATATGAAATCTATTTTGTATAACTTGTATAAAAATCTTGTTACAAAGTGTATTAAAATAGTCTATGTGTATTTAGCCAAAAAAGAATTAGAACTTAAAAAAGGTATTGGTCTTTGATTTACTTTGTTTTTTCAAATATTTTAACGATTTAGTTAAATTAACTTTTAATCTAGTGGCGATAAAGCAGCAGATTGGTAAAAATACTTAATTTTAATTTTAGAATTAACTAATTGGTTATGAACTAAATGCTGTAATGTTGCCAATGTTTCATTAAAATGTATTTTTTTAGCTCGCAAAAGGGAAGAACTAGGTAGATATATCTTAATGGAGTTGTAAATTTTTTAATGGTTCTTTACCAAATGAAAATAATTTCAAAAACGTCTTTTTTAGCTAAAAGAAAGGAAATTCTTGGTAGGATTTCTATTGTTGCAATAAATGCTGCATTAGTATATATATGATAAATTGTAATATATTGTAAATTGAGCTAAAATAGAGTTATACTTTTTATTCATTTTGCTGCCGGATAGCATTTACTGCAGACCGGTATTTTATTTGTTTCTTTCTTTGATTGTTTCAAGAAAAAATTATAAATAGGTTAACACTATTTTTTATAATTTTTATTAAACTTATTTCAAATTAAAAATTAAAAAAATTAAATTTACTAGCTTCATCGAAGTCATCACTGCCATCTGGCGCCCAAAATGCAAACCAAGACCTCCTCGGTAAGTCTTTTACTGTGTTTTAATTTTTGTTTTTCATTTTTCAAACACTAGTTTCATTTTTTTTTAAAATATAGGCTTGTCTAGGAATGATTTCTTGGTTTGGCGCCGAAGCCACCCAGGGCCCAAATCAAAAAGGGCCTTTTGCATATCTGGGCCTATATAATAGAGGTAAAGACCTGCTTCATTTTAAATACAAACCTCCTGGTGGCAGAAGGGATGGTAGAATTTAGTTATTAACAACTATACATATACTTATCAATAAGTTTATATAGATTCACTTAGCTGAATCTATATACACTTATTGATAGGTGTATGTATAGTTTGTATGTATATATTTATTAAGTTGATATTTGTATATAATCTTTTTGTATATTTATTTTTGTATATAGTTGAGTTTGATTTTGTATGGAAAGTTTGTATTTTATATAAATACTATTTATTATTACAAAAAGATAATATTTGAGTATTAACCCACCCTACCCGAGGTCTGAGGGGTGGAGAGCTTCCAACTAATATCCTTTTACGCATTTTTACATGTTTATCCCTGAAATCATTATTTTGATGCTAAATTGCATGCATTTAGACATTTAAAGCATGAAGATGACAAAGTAATGCAAGAAGATACAAAGTAATATACTTGATATTGGGTAGCTAGCGCTATAGAAGGTGCGCCCGAAGCCAAATGGACTATTCTATTCAATCAAACTAAAGTGTTCAAACCATGTTTGATGGTACCCTGTTAGAATATATTATAAAATACAAATAAAAATTATACATTTCAATTAAATAATAATATATTCTTTTCGAAAATCTACATTTTTCAATATAATAAAGGGTTTTGTAGACGCCCCTCTAGCGCCCTTCGTACACCCTTTGTATTTACATATTCCTCTTTGTAAGACCTTTCTTTTGATACCAAGTTTTATGCATTATGCAAAGTTTTGACGTTTTAAGTTAAAAAAAATTAAAATTTGATCACAGGTTTTTCAAGAAATCCATATATGAAAATTTCGGTACCTAAAATGCCATAACTTTTTGTAGAATTTCACCTTTAAAATACTGAATTGAAGACCTTTCCAACGATATATAACAATCTAGTGTTAGATCAATTTTAAAATTTCATGTCAGGTACCTACTAAAGTATAATTATTTTATTGACTATATTATATTTTTAATAAAATAAATATAATATACTATATTAGAAGTATATACTATATTATCAGCATATCATATAGTAGTACTATACTATATTAGGAGTATAATATACTATATAACTAATATAGTATATTTTAGTCAATAAAAATAAAAACAAAATAACAATAACAAATTATTCCTCTTACCAATAGTTCTTCGTAAGTTTCCATGACAGTGAATACGAGGCCAATACAAATTTATATGTACAATTTATTTATATCCTATATTAAGTTATTATATATTTTCTATATTATTATTTATTTTACAAAAAATGTAAAATTCAAATAAGAGTTACCTGTCACAATAATTTTGGTCCGCCGATAAAAATGACCCCGGACTAAATTTCTCAGAAAATATATATCCGGCCGGATATTTTTTTTCTGAAAAAATTGGTCTGAGCTAGAAAAAATTGGTCCGTGTTATAATTCAATGCTTGATTTATCAATGTTTATTCATAATAATTATTTATTCTAAAATAAATAACAGTTAATATTATTCATTATTTAGCCTAAATCATTAAAAAAAAAAAGAGTAAATTGTTTTTATTTCGGCTTTGCAGCTTTAATTGATTTTTTATATTTGTCTGTATTTTTTGTATGTATTTTTTGCCATAGCTTATTGATGACATTTTTATAACTGAATATAATAAAATAAGTTATAGAAAAACATCATCATCATCATTTTAATGTCCTTGTTTCTCTCCTTGTATGTTATGCCAAAACTTTTGAAATATTATCACGGATCTTTTTTTTCAAGGTGGACCAAAATTATCGCAAAATTTATCCAGCCGGACCAAAAGTTTCAACGAAAATATTGGTCCGGGATAAAAAATTTTCGCGGACCAAAATTCCAGCGACATACCACGAGGGAAAAAATTTAAAAAATTAAAATCTTGTGATGTTACGCGCATGCGTACATGAACTGCCGGGCATGTAGGTTTTACGTTTTTACTACCCGGCTGCCGGGCATGCAGACACTATTAAAAATAATGTTAGTATAATAAAATTATAAGGAAAGAGTTCTAATGATTTGAACTTGCAACATATATTTGAAGATGAAAAGTTAAAATTTGGAGGATGTGAGTGGATTATTCGGTTTAAAACACAAGAATCCGATTTCTCTAAAAGACGGCTCATTACATCTGTAAGTTGTTCCAGATGTGATGTCTTATGAGAGAGAAGTTTTAAATAGTTTCAAATATCTTTGTTGCTTGCTTCAAGACCTTCCTCCGATAAATTGCCGTTGCCATAACCACCATTAAGAATTATTAACTCAGCTGAGTGATGAAGGACTCCATGAAGAGTGTGGTTAATTTGTGCCCAAGGCACAATGTTAAGTGTAGCATTATTGCATAACTCCTGAAATTTGTCTATTTTAATTTTACGCTGACAAGAAACTATACGAAGTATTATACTGATATGAGAATGTAGTAGTAACATGCTATCTTTGAACATAGGAAAACATATCTTTTATGTTAGAAATTAGTTCTTCATAAAAAAATCAACGGCCTTGTGACCCTGTTGTAGATGTCCCTCCCTTCTCACCAGAGTTACAACACATATCTAATCTCAGTCCAATGTTTTCTTTTATTATTACGTATTGGTTCACCAAGTGGTCCAGTTTTTGTAACCCAAAGTCTATAATCTATATTACATTGATAAAGTAGTTTTAAAAGCCAGGTAGTGCTATATATATGTATGTGTAATACATATGTTTTTTTGATCAGATTTGGTTTGTGGTTTTTTAGTCAGTCCTTTTCGTGTGGCAGAATCTCCAGTTTCAGTTGGAATGATATCATCTTTATCAACTAGCTTTTCGAACAACATCCAAGTTTCTTCTGATGATCAATCAATTAGAAATTTATCACTAACTCTCCTATCTGTCCCCTTGTCCGCTGATTAATTGTTTAAACTTCAAATCCTTCATTGCATCTTGAATATAAATTTTGACATTGATTAAAATTTTTCAAATAGACAACACATCACTTCAGCATTTAACTCTTCTCATGCGTTATCAGTAGTCGGGACCATAAAATCTAGCAAATCTTGATAATTTTCTGTTTATCTTATCAAAAACACAGGACGTAATGATCTCGATGCATTTGGTGAATAATTTTGCCATAGGGATTTATCAATGGATTCACCAATGCTAAAGATATCTGTTGTTTCCATATGGTTTGTAAAAATAGCATTTCCAAAATAAGCAATACTTTTATTATTTTGTGTGTTGACTCTATGTAAGAGGTAACCCAATAACTGGTTAATATGCAACTCTGGGCAATCATTAGTGATAAAGTTGTTTATGTAATTGAGAAGTTCCTGTTTTCTCTCCTTTTTTATCTTATCATCCAGATCTGTAAAAGATTTTCTTCGTTTTTAAAAACATGGTTCTGTTATGTAAGCATCCTCTACTTCATAAATAATATCTTTTGATGCTTGTGAAAGTATAAATGCATATCCATTTTTCTTGAAATGTTTCTCTTTCAGGCGTTCATAACGCTTCCATGTTTTTAGACGCATTTTCAAACTCCAGTGAATTAACTGATAGTTCAAAATTTTTATTAAGTATTTCTTTAATGGCTGAATATGTTACTGAATTTGACATGACAGTTTTGTCAACTTTAATAAATTGTGTGAATAAATCTATTTATGTGATGTATTTTACATTTTTATTTTCCTCCATTACATTTATTTTTTATTCAAATTTACTTCTGCTGAAACAAACACAAAATCATATTAAATAATCAAATAAAAATATAAAATTTGTAACCAAAAAGAAAATATTCAAATATTTAAAAAAAAAAAAAATAATCACTGTTCAACTTTTTAAAATGATGTAAATAAAAAATAGTGTTAACTTGCCTCAGTTTCCCTAAAAGTATTTGAAAAGAAGAAATATTGAATATTTTAAAAACGTATGACACAGTAGAGGCAAGTTAGCCTCTAGTTAAACAATAACATAAATTTTTAACATAATTACATAATTAAGTTTTAAAAGCTTTGAAAAAAAAAATTAAAAAAAATAACACATTTTTAATTTATTTATTCAAAAATATATTCCATATCAAATTAAAAACAACTTTTACATAACTGGTTTATCAATTTTCATGTCGGTAAATTTATTTTGAATGGAAACAAACCGAATTTACTAAACTTTTATAGATATACAAAAAAATAGGAAATTCATCAACTTCAAAGTTGCATATCATCACTTAGAAATTAGCTAGAAACATAATTTTTTTATTTATCAACAAATTTATCTGACTTTCTAAATAAATAATTTTTATAGACTTTCTCAAACAAATATTTTTTGTCTATTTCCACCTCTGGGCCCACTGTGCTCTCTTACCGTGACGCAAAATATGTCCAAAGCTCATTTCGAACCTGGATCTCTTGCTTATAAAGCAAGCGCTCTAACTACTGCGCCATGGCCGAATCAACTTGTTGCTCTCACGTTTAAGGCAGGTGCACAGTGAGACAAAACTGTTTTTTTTGTGTCAAAATTATTTTTTTCATTTTTTTTCATTAGAACAGTTATAAATTAGTTACACAAACATTATAAAATAAATATCAAGCTTATATTTATTGCTAAAAAACTTAAAAACCTAAATTAAAAGTTTTTTTTTGTAAATGCAATTAAAAATTACGAATTGGGTTTGTCTTTATTATAGTAAGTAGAATTCTCCCAAATAAAAAGTTCAACAACACCTGGTGGAAATTTCTCTTACTGATTTTTACTGATGATTTTTACTTTTACTGATGAAACAGTTTTTCTATAGAATGAAATAACTGGATCAGATGTATTTAAGAGTCTTTTCATTACATCAGAGGGGGGCTCGCAAGGGACCGAGAGCTGTCCTGGGCAGACAGCTCTCGGCGGCCCAGACAATAATAGACTTTCTACTACTTCTGCTCCATGAATTAAAATCTTGTGAAGACTCTGAGGCATGTAATACCAGTGGTACAAACATGAATAAAGCTTTGCAGTTTCCAGACAAAATAGGCGAAACTTACTAGTAACTATTTAATATTCACTTGCTATACAAATTAAGATTATGTACAGCTTTACAATTAGTTCTTTATTTATTACTGAAATATCAGCAAATTCATCTTCATTTGAAATGGCTTTTTAAGCAACATTACCGTCATTTGAATCTTCAGATCCTTCACATTTTGGATAGTCAACAATAAGTCCCATTTTTTTTTTAATTCTTTTTATTTATATTTATTTTTTGTTCTTTAACAAGAGACTTCTCTGCCTCTCCTCTTGCTTACCATTTTTTAAATTGGTATCTTATATGAAATATGAATAAGACACTCAAAAAATCTTATCCTTGAATGAAGAGTAGAAAACCATATTAAAGCTCATCCGGTGAATAAGAAAGTTTCGTAGTTTTGACAATGTTGTTCATTTCTTTTGGTGAACATCCACATATACAGCAACATTGACTAGAACTTATTAATGTTTACATTCGATAAGGGAGTATGAATTTTGCCATCTATCGTTGTAATTTGAATGATATGTTTGACTAAAACAGACTCGCCATCATATAACTGAAAATAAGTTTCTACAAGATTAAAGATCTCATTTTTCAAAGTAGCTTTTTCAATGAGAAATAAATTAGTTGTTTCATTTTCAAGTTTAAATCTTAAAGGTCGGCAATATAAAGTAGAAGAAGGTTTCAGATTTCTCCAAATAATTGATAGAGTTTCTCTAACATAAGTTGCTATCTTAAGTGGAATTTATTTTTTACCTTTTTTTAAAAGACATTTGACACATACTGTGTAAATTAGATTCAAAAATCATTGTCCATTACGGCAATGAAGAATAATAGATAAACCTTGGTAAAAAATACAAAATATGACGAAAAGATTCTTAAAAAAAATTTACTGTGATAGGAGAATGGGAAAATGAAACTTTTAAATCTTAGAACCCCCCTGCCCCAAACATGAGAGCAACAAGTTAATGAAATATTTTTTGTACCATTTTCAACTAGACTTATATTCATTGATAAAATTTAAATTTCATAGTAAAATATTTAAATATATTTTATAGTGTTCAAAAATTATGACCATATAAAGTTTAAAACCCCCTCAATTTGAAGGGATTGCAAACTTTAAATATATATATATATATATATATATATATATATATATATATATATATATATATATATATATATATATATATATACATATACATATATATATATATATATATATATATATATATATATATATATATATATATATATATATATATATATATATATATATATATATATATATATATATATATATATATATATATATATATATATATATGTATTATATATATATATATATATATATATATATATACATATATATATATATATATATATATATATATATATATATATATATATATATATATATATATATATATATATATATATATTATATATATATATATATATATATATATATATTCTATATATATACATTCTATATAAATATTTATATATATATATATATATTTATTTTTATATATTTATATATATATATATATATACATTTTTTTTTCTACAGCATAGATATTACAAATCTTTTCAGAGTAGGATTATTGTAATCCTACTATAGTAGCAATTAGTTAATTATTTATTTTTTGTTAAGACATCATATCAAGGCCGGCGCGATAGGGGTGTGTGTGTGTGTGGGGGGGGGGGGGGTGGGTGGGTGGGTGGGTGTCACAACCCCCCATCAATGATTTTTAGTCGGCAAACTGTACCCTTAGTCGGCAAATTGGACCGTTTTAGACTAGTTAGTCGGCAAATTCAACCCTTTCGATATAGGTTAGACAGTCGGTAAATGTCGTCATGACAGTCGGCAAATTTTGGAAAACGAGGACTTTTTTTTTTTTTTTTTTAGTCGGCAAAAGTTGTAATAGAACCCCCTCCCCCACGTGACACCTACTCGCGCCGGCCCTGCATCATATTTTTTCTTCAATTCTTTAACTGTTTTTGATGTTACTAAATAATTTGGTAAATTATTTCAATGTGGCACTATCCTGTTGCTGAAGAAATTTTCACGGTAACTGTATATATATATACATATATATATATATATATATATATATATATATATATATATATATATATATATATATATACATATATATATATATATATATATATATATATATATATATATATATATATATATATATATATGAATATATATATATATATATATATATATATATATATATATATATATATATATATATATATATATATATATATATATATATATATATATATATATATATATATATATGAATATATATATATATATATATATATATATATATATATATATATATATATATATATATATATATATATATATATATATATATATATGTATATATATATATATATATATATATATATATATATATATATATATTATATATATATATATATATTCATATATATATATATATATATATATATATATATATATATTATATATATATATATATATATATATATATATATATATATATATATATATATATATATATATATGAATATATATACACACACACACACACATATATATATATATATATATATATATATATATATATATATATATTATATATATATATACACACACACACATATATATATATATATATATATATATATATATATATATATATATATATATATATATATATATATATATATATATATATATTAAAATCTTTATTTAAAATTGATTAGTATTACAAATAATGAATTGCACAATACTAATGTATTATCTATCTATCTATATATATAGGGGCCATCCATAAAGGACGTCATCTAAATAGGGGAGGGGGAGGGGGTTGAGTTAAAAAGGACTAAAAAAGACAAGGGGAGGAGGATGGGAGGTTGTCAGAAAAGAACGTCTCTTATTAGATTTTTATTAGATTAAACATGTGTTTTTGAGAAGATAATGTATGAGATTATTTTTAATTTTGTTTTTCAAAAGTGTAGCAGCAGATTCAAACATCATTGCAAGATGAAATAAATTTTTTTGGAGTTAAAAAAAGGGAGGGGGTCAGGATTTTATGACGTCTTTTTCCAGGGGGTATAGGGAAAAAGAGCAACCGGCAACAAAGGAGGGGGGAGGGGGTCAAAAACTGGCTAAAAAATGGTGACGTCCTTTAGGGATGGCCCCATACAGGATCGTCGCTCAGGGAAGGGGGGTTGAGGGGTGAGTCTATCCCTCTCAGAATCTTGAAAAGAGAAAAGTTGGGAATTTCCTTACAAAGAGTTTCCTTGCAACAAAGCTTTCCACTTTCCAACGAATTTCTTGCAACAAAGCAACAAGAGTAACTAAAAAATCATCGACATTATTAGATAATGTTATAACTTACAATTTTCATAATAGCCGTTTTAAAACTGGTATAATCAAGACTGATTTAACTGATCATTTCCCTGTATTTCTTATTACTGAGAGCGTTACTCTAAATAATGCTACCCACAAATCAACAGTATTCATGAGACAAATCCATATGCTAATTTAAAAATTTATTAAATAATTACGTCGATTGGAATCTTGTAATGCAATCACACGATGTAAACAATGCTTATAATTAATTCTAAACCAATTTTCTAAAATTTATGATAAGGCATTTCCTTTAAAAGTGAAACTAATAAACTCAAAGTCGGTTGTACCCCATGGATGACCAAAGGCCTACTAAAATCATCAAGGAAAAAACAAAAATTGTATGCTAAATATTTAAAAAATAAAACTTATAAAAATGAAACTAATTACGAAAATTATAAAAACTTATTTGAAAAAACCCAAAAACGATCAAAAGTAAATTACTATGCTAAACTACTTGAAAAAAACAAAGGAAACCCTCAAAAAACGTGGAGTGTTATTAGAGACTTATGTGGGAAAAATAAAATTAAAAAAAAATAACTTACGCAGAAACTTATTACTGAGGGAAAAATGATTTATCATAAAGAAGTTATTATTGAGAAATTAAACAACTTTTTTCTTGATGTTGGCCCAAACATAACAGCGAAAATTCCAGTTGGTCAAAAAAAATTTGATTCATATCTTGCAACAACTGACTTAATTATGAAAAAACCGATTTTAACCAAAAGTGAATTACATACTGCTTTTAATAGTCTGAAAAAAAAATAAAAGTGCAGGTATAGATCAAATTAATGTTAATGTAATTAAATCTGTTTTTGATATTATCGAACCCTTATTATTCCATATTTTTAATCTCCCTTAAATCAGGTCATATTCCAGATAAACAAAGAATTGCAAAAATAACACCTATTTTCAAATCTGGCGATGAGACCAATATTTCAAACTACAGACCAATCTCAGTCTTACCCTGCTTTTCTAAACTAATTGAACGCATTATGTACAACAGACTTTATAAATATCTAACTGAAAATAAGATTTTACATAATAATCAATACGGTTTAAAAAAAATCATTCTACTGACCATGCAATAGTTGAATTAGTTAAGCATATATCAAATGGATTTAATAGTGATTGCTATACAATAAGGTTTTTTATTGATTTATCCAAAGCTTTCGACACAGTAAATTTAAACCGTAGTTTTCTAACTTTTTAAAAAGTTAGAAAACTACGGTGTTAAAAATCAAAGTTTACTTTGGTTTAAATCATACTTAACTAACAGAAAGCAATTTATACTTAAAGAATCAAAAGACTCAAAAAAACAACTTAATAACTTGTGGAGTACCCCAAGGTTCTATTTTGGGACCATTATTGTTCTTACTTTATATAAATGATTTATATTTATCATCAAAAGTATTAAATACTATCTTATTTGCAGATGACACTAATTTGTTTTATTCTCACAAAGATATTACTGTTCTTTTTAAAATATTTAACGAAGAATTAGATAAGATCAACGAGTGGTTTATAAGTAACCGACTATCATTAAATGTAGAGAAAACAAAATTTATCCTGTTCCATAAACCTAGTAAAGCCAAGTATATTCCTCTTAAACTACCCAATCTTTTAATCAATAATAAAATAATTAAAAGGGAATTGACTACAAACTTTCTGGGAATGCTCTTAGATGAAAAATTGTCATGGAAATTTCATATTAAATATATTGAAGGTAAGATCTCAAAAAATATTGCCATGTTATACCGAACGAAACCTTTTCTTAATAACGAGTCTTTAAAAAATTTATATTTTTCGTTTACACACAGCTATCTTTCATACTGTAACATTTCCTGGGGTAGCACTAATCACACTAAACTCAAAAAAAATTTATAGTAAACAAAAATATGCTTGCAGGATAGTATTTGGGGCAAATAGAAAAACACAATGCGAACCTCTCTTACGTCAGCTTTGAGCTTTAAATATTTATAAGCTTAATATTCATCAAGTAATGATATTTATGTTTAAAGCAAAACTTGGGTTTTCTCCAGTAACATTTCAATCCTACTTTAATGAAATCTCCCATAAATATCCAACCAAATTTTCAGTGAATAACTTTGTGGTTCCCATAAACTTTCTTAAATTAAGTTCATACCAAATTCAATATCGGGGACCTTTGGTTTGGAAAAAATTTCTTCCAATCTTTAGTAAAAAACAAAACTTCGTTTTAAACTGCACTTTGCAAAGTTTTAAGGATGATTCAAAACGGCATTTACTGAACATGGAATTCGATATATTAGATTTCAAATACCTTTTTTGAAAACAGTTTAAAGGTTTAAACTAAATAACTTAAAAATAAATTAAATATTTAACACTTTCTTTAGCTTTTATTAAAATGGTTTCAAACCATTAGTCTAAAAGATAACGAAAATAAAATTGTCTTTTTCGTTCATATTTTTGATGATATTAAATAATCAGCCCAAATACATATATTTCTTTTTTTTTTTTTTTTTTTTATTAAGCAAAACATTTTTTTTTGTGTTTTTATAACTTTCATGATTTTTTGTCGTTTTTTTCTTTTTTATTTTTAAAATTATTCTGCTGGAAGATTGTTAGCAACAAATTATTTTATTGCTGAAGTTTTTGATTTGTTTTGTTTTTGTATTTATACTGTCTTTTTGTCTTTTATCATTTATTGTGCATGTAAATTTTTGTGTGACGGGGCTCGGTGATAAGACCTTCTTGCTCCGGCCTTCTACTTCTTGCCCTCTTGGCCTTCTACTTCTTGCCCTCCTTCTACTTCTTGCCCTCCGGCCTTCTACTTCTTGCCCTCCTCTCCTACTTCTTGCCCTCGGTGATAAGACCTTCTTGCAACCTTCTTGCTCCGGCCAGGATTTTCCTTTATTGAATTTCTTTTTTGTATTATTTATCAACGGCAAATTAAATAAATAATAAAAAATAATAAAAAAAAAAAAAAAAAAAACAGTTGAGAAATCGGTGATAAAATGAAAAAGTATTTTTTAATTAATTAAAATTAAAAACTTTTCAAAAATCAATTAAATATGAAATTTTATTTTTTACTTGGACAAATAAACTTTACAACTTGAGACTTAAACTTTTTCGTCATGACGAAACGGGGCGCCGTTTTGATTTCCACTAACTTTTTTTCCCGCTACTTTTTATCGTTATTTACAAAAAAAATGACAGCAACAAGTTTACGCTGTATGTTTAATTAAAAGCAGTTATTAATTTTTTTTGCATACTTTCTACTTTAAAACATGTGAAAATTTATTTTCATGCATTAATTTTAACATTTCTGTCTTTGTATGTAAGGTATGATATCATTTAAAATGATATGATTCATTTTTTAATATAATAATTTAATATAAAGCTTTTTATAAGTATAAGACAATAAATGGTAAACTCTGATAACAGGCGCAAAGCGTTCAGCTTTGCACCTGTTATTACTTCCAATTATCAGTATACTAAAGTAGGATCGGAATTAGATTTGAAGGATAAGGTCAAATATGAATAAGAATATATAATGTCTTATTTTATTATTATAAGAGTGATAACTTTTATAAACATTAACTCATCTAAAAATTGCGGTAAGTTATAGTATCTGCGTTCGTTTTCCAGAGCAATAATTATGAAAAGCAAGAGTATAAAATACAATGTTGCGTATGCAAAGCAGTTTTTAATAACGACTATAAAACCAGTCATGAAAGATCCGTTCATGGTGGTAAAAAGGTTCATATACAAACAGGGCCGTCTCGAGGTGGGTGTCTAGCCCCCCTACGGTCGGCAAATTGGAACTGGGGTCGGCAAAATTGGATCTATTGTTGGCAGTCGGCAAATGTCGGAAAACGAGGATCTTTTTTTTTTTTTTCTAGATAAGTTAGCGTTTTTTGGCTTTAGTCGGCAAAAAACAGACATATCCCAACCCACCTCCCCACTCCCTTTATGGAAAATTCCATTCATTATTTTCATTATTTAGATTTTGAGCAATTTTTTCTTTAGCCCTATCCATAGCTTCGTAAATAAATCCCATTGGTGGATACTTTTCGGAATCCACCATTCGAAGAATTATAACTAAGGACTTTGTTGTGTTGAGCACATAAGCAACACCAGGCCAAAACGATTTGTTTTTTAGAATTATGTTGCGCACATTTTTCCTCAATGATCGAGATGCATAAGCACTGGTTTTCCACTTTTTTAAAGTAAAAAAAGATTCAAGTCTATCCCTTGCTTTAAACAAGCTTTGCAAAGTAAGAAATGCAGTGGCAAATCGAATAACAGCAGGTTTCACCAAATCTCCACCGGTAAATTTTCTTACCATTGCTAACACCCATGCATTACCGTATATAAAATTTATACTTGGCCTTGGAGAACACAGAAGTATGGAGGGATAACTTAAAAATGTCCTCCAACATTAAGTCAATGCAGTGTGCAGCACAAGGCGTCGAATACAAATTTTTCCTTTTCGCCATCAAAATTCGCCCCGCTGCTTTATGAGCCGAGGCATTGTCTGTTATCACTTAGATAATATTCTTTTCTCCAACTTCCTCAAAGACTTCATCATGTAATTTAAAAAGCAATTGCATCTTTTACAACCGTCAGACATAATACTACAACCGGTCTCAAACCATGAAGGTTTCGCTTCATCGACAATGGATGAAAGAGAATTTTTCTCTTCTTTTAGAATCCATGTTGGCAACTCATACATAGTTGGGAGTTTAAATCCCTTTTCAAATCCACATACATCCTTCATCATGGCCCAATATGAAGGGCTTGTTGCTACATTGAACGGTATTGAATTCTTATAGAAGAAACCTCCAATAGACCTGAAAATCCATATTCTTTCGTTTTTCTTCTAATTCTCATTCAAGGTAACTTGGGGCGTTTGATAAACCGTGGAACATTCAGCACTCTCGCTACCAATATTTGCTTGTTGTGTAAAAAAATAAATGGGTCCATGAACTTGTTTGTTGATCTTGACAGCACTTGAGTCTGTTGGTTTTTTAAATTGCGGATCGCCTTCAGTAGCAAATGGCTCTTGCATTCCCAATCGACAAACCTCATCCATTTCTTCGAATGCTGTTCTTTTACCCTCGGTCTTTTTCAACATAAACAACTTCATTTCTTCTTGAACCTCAATAGAAACTCGTGGACAACCTGCAACACTCTTATGAGTATTTGCAAGGTGCTCCTTTAGCCTTTTAATTCCGCCAGTGATCCTCTTCTTATAAAAGTTACACTCAACATATTTATAAGTTTTGCCTTCTTGCAACCTGATTGGAGGAAGTTCAACACAATACTTCCAGCCAGGATCAGTCCTCCCATTTATTTTTGATGACTTTGCCATATATTTAAAGCTATAAATTTATAAAATAGTAAAGAAAAAAAAAATAAAGATTAGTCATAGCGAGCTGCATATATATTTATAAATTTTATATTTATAAATATATATTTATAAATTATATATATTTATAAATTATATATTCATAAATTTTATTAAATCGACCAATATTATTCTAATACATTCATTTTCTTAATAAAAGTAAAAATACGCGGACTAAACTATATTTTGTTCATTATAATATATGTATATAACAAAATATTATCAAAGACTAAAAACAAACTCTATAAATTAAAATATTTTTTAAAGTCTTATTTTAGCTTACAATTAATCGATTTTTATAATGCGTTCCATATGAACGCACAAATTCAAATCAAATGTAATTGTCTATTTCGTAATTACTAAAAACGTTTGAAGCAAACTGTAATTTTAAAAAATGATGTTGGAGCAAGACTAAAAGCTAGAGTCGATGGCCGAAGAGGATCTCGACGCAATACGATGAGCTACGAGCAGCCTAAAAGCGAAGCTCAATGCAGCGCAGAAAACCAGAAGATGGCGCAGAAGACCAGACGGAGGATTTCTTGCACTTGAGGGTTTCGGGGGCCAGAATTGGACAATAACGCCCTTATTAGGGAAAATAAAGTTCACGTGCGACATACGTGGCCTTTTTAGGTTCATTGTATATAAGGCAACGCCTCAGGAAAGCCTCAGCGCTTCAGCGCCTCAGCGCCTCATCGAACCAATAAAGGCGAACATTTTATTATTTGAATGAGGCCTACGCCTCAGTGCGAAAATCCAACGCCTCGTACTGAGGCGTACGCCTCACCGCCTTGAGGCGTAGTTTTTTTAAACCATGATCTTACACTTACCTTTATACTTAAATAACAAAAATTTATTATTCTAATCGAAATTACATGGTGACTTAACTTAGGCGCTTTTACGGTATACAAAAATCTGCTTTTAAAAAAAAAATATTCGCAGTAAAATATTTAATTCATTTTTTATTTCAAACACCTTTAAAAAGTAACCATATTTGTCAAAGTTTTTTTTTTTACACGATAGGAAAACTATTTCTTTACAACTAACATATCAATAACAAGTTCAATTTATGTTACTTTTTAATTATTTTAGTTTTTTCAAAAGAATACAAAAAACTTGTAAAAAAAAAACAAAAAAAAAACAAACTTCTTAATTGACTTTCTTCCTATTTTTTTTCTCAATCCAACTGTTCATAATTACGTTATTAATTTACATGTTAGTTTAATAATTTCTTATAAAGGGTTGCATACAATTGTTTATGATGAACAATTTAGTCGCAGCTAAATATATTGTTAGATCTTGTCAAAATATTTTTTAAATATTTTGACAAGATCTAAAGTTAAGAAATGAGTCAAAAAGTAGAAGGTAAAGCAACAATGTATATTTATATTTATACTTTCAATTGACTTTTCCCATTAAATACAATGCATTATGGTATTTGTATTTACGCGGACTATCTATAAACTACTATCACATTTTTTCATAAGCTTTTTTAACAATGATGTTGGAGGAGTATTATTTCTACGGTTTATAACTATACCAAAATTTGATTCAGTAATTTTTTTATTTTGTTCTTAAATAAATTTTTGTTATTGTATTGATCTTTAGTTTTTGATATAATTTGAATTATTTTCTTAATGTTGATTAACATCATGGCAAGCTTTATTTTCCTCAGTCAAATTAGTTTTAATTAAATGGTCCACAGAATGTAGAAATTTTTCCATTATAACTAGGCTTAAATTTTTCAACATTTTTTCATTTACTCGTTAATAAATATTTGACAAAAATAATTTTGGCCAAACTTAACTTCAATAATTAACACAGCCATTGTCATTCCTTTATAATAAAATATTTGGTTTAACTCAAACTAATTTTTAATACAGTATTTTAATGGTGAAAAAAAATTATAAAAATCAAACAATTCTACAAAAAGTTATGAGGTTTTAAGTACCAAATTTTTGATATATGGTATTGTTGAAAAAACTGCGGTCAAAATTTAGTTTTTATTTATCTACATTGTTATAACTTTGTCAATTCTTATCTAAATACATATAATATTGTATCAAAAGATAGATGTAACATTGGGCTACAAATCTATATTGGTTTCTACCCACCAAACGTATCTTGGGGGATAGATCGGGTGCCAAACCACTACCTTAACTGTCAAAAAATGGATATTTTTTCTTTTTTTTTTTTTTTTTTATGAAAAAGTATAGAAAAACTTCTACAGTCTTGAATTCATCTAAAGATGAAGAGTATCTATGTATCTATTATTGAAAATCATTTGTTAACAGCAGATCAAGAAAACAGTGGACTTGCCAAAAGTGGGCTCATGAAGAATGCACAATAGGCTTACACCAATTTATACGTGAATTGTGTTCTTCATCCAACAATTTATAAAAACACCATTTTTAAAAACACTTAAATAGTCCTAAACTAAATGTGTTTATAGTGTTATATTAAAAAAAACATTTAGTATATAGCCTTTTTTTTTCAGATTATTTAGATTTATTCTTTGTATTATATAAACAAAGTTTATTGGTACTAGTTTCAAATTTCATCAAAACGTATTACGAAATGTGACAACCAGCCCCATTGTATGTGACAACCAACCCCGTGGGTCTGGTTGGTTATCACACGGAAGAGGTCTTTGATAAATGATTTTACAGAAAAAATATTCACTCAATGTCATAAAAATATTGTAATATTTACCGGGCAAATTTTAGTATTGATTTGATGAAGAATAAGAGCTAAGCAGTCTAAAATGTAAAAAGTATGACAACCAACCCCGCTCTCCCTTACCTAAAGTGCTACACTTTTTATGCTATCTGTTACATTTTTATTTTCTATGAAATTTGGCATGTACATAGGAAATGTACATCAAAAACTATCTGGATAGGTATGCAAACTATCTGAGTATATCTTCAATAATAATTCAATGTGAGAACAACCTAATTTTCAAAATAAATAAACTCAATACAAAACATACCAACCATACATAAATATCATATAAAATTAAAGTTTAACTATTCTTTTTTTTCAAAAATCTAACTTTATATATGTTTTTAAAAAGAAACACCTTTAAACAATGTTTATCTGACGCTACCTAAAAAAAAAAGTGCAAAAAACGTGAAAAATAATTTTAGCACAAAATTTGGTTCGGTAAAATGCGAATGTTACTCAAGAAAAAAGTTTCATAAAATTATCAGAAAAAGTTATAATCAAATTATAGTAAACAACAGCCGCAGCTTTATTACACTATTGCATGTCTAAAATTGAACATGGAATCCCTTCTCAGCAGGAAAAAAGAAATTGTCAAATTTATTTTTTTATAATGTTTTTTTGACCATGTTCGGAGTTACACCGCGTTCGCCATTATCCCACTTTCCCCTATTGATATTTTTCTTGATTCATTCTTAAAATAATTGATTCATCTTTCTAAAATATCAGGTTTAAGTGAAGAACGCAGATCGCTCGATACAAACTTAAGAGCAGAAAATACACATGAATACCTATCTCTACACTTGCTTGTGAGATAGGTATTCATGTGACAAACTCTGCACGCTTCTTATATTCTTTTTGGGTATTCTTCAATTCCCTCAAAAGCTGAATTTAATTTTGAACGTCCCATTGCTTCCATTATCTTACAGTCGTCCAAAAAATTTGTATTAAAAGCATTTTTATCAAATAAAGATAAAAAAAGAAGTGCGACCAAAATTAATTTTGGTCACACTTCTCCTTTTTTCTTTTTTATAAAGCTGTTTTCAAACTCACCCTCTTCATCATCGGAATTAGATTCATTTAAAACTGAAAGAATTACTGTAGATAACACAGCAGTATTTCTTATTTCTTGACTTTCTATTATATTCTTGGCATCTCTTTTATAAATTTTTTCTACTATTGTTTTTAAGCTTTGTTTTGCTCATATTATCTGGTTTTCTTCTAATAGAATTCTATATCTATAATCGACATAAACTGCAGCTAGAAATATATCATTATCAAAAGGTTTTTCAACTTGTTTCTGCATAGATTTTGAAATGTCTTCTGCAAATATTCCTTGATTCTTCTCTGGTCAGATGTCAATTTCAACCATTCTTTTAGGAACTCTCCTGGAGTAGTGTCGATTCCTTAAAGTTTAACTTACACATCATGTGGCTTTTTTAAAAGATTGGAATGGACGCAAAAGTAACAATCTTTCAACTATCCGGGATATAGAACTCCAGCGCGCTCATTATCTAAAATTGAAACAACCTTGGATTGCTTCCTAGCTAAAAATATTGTATGTGAGTTTCTTAGTTTCTTTACAACATAACGGACTTTTGCCAAAAGTTGAGCAATGTATGCTTTTTTTTTTAAATCATACGAATAGTTAGCTGCAAAGTGTGAATAACACAGCGCATCAGCTTAATGTCAGTAGACAATTGTTGACACCATTCTGGATTGATTAAGGCTAAATTTTCTTCCCGAGCTCCTTCAATTTTTTGTCACTTCTTAATCATGCAAAGCTTGATCTCAAAAATTTTCATCACCTAAATATTTGTTTATAATTATGATTGGTCTAATCATTTTGGCAGCATTGTCTACATTTGCACATAATATTTGATGGTTGCTGATACCAAATCTATATAGAGTATATTTCACCATTTTTTGATAGCAACAGGGTTGTGCTGTTTTTGTGTATCTATCAGTGCCAAAGTTTTTAAATTTTTTTTTGTATAATGATATTGAACATTTATTTCCAAATAGTTCTTTTGGTTTCGAGTAGTTGCATCTATTTTCACATAAATAAATTTCTGTAACAATATTTCCTTTACTTAAGCTTTCTTTTTTTCAGCAAATTCGTTAATCCAAGAGTAAATAGTCTGTAACCAACTAAAATCCTTCATCCGCAAATGTTTTCAACAAAACCCATTTATTCACTACGATTTTAATAATTCCAATTTTAAAAGTTTTAGCACTAACTTGATTTATTGCTCAACTACTAGTAATAACAAAAGAATCTAAAGTAATCTGTTTAGTTTTTTGAATATTGAAATCTTGTGAATGTAATAAAATGATTTTGAAGATTTTTTTTGGGCCATAAAGCTCATTTCAGATTCAACAATTTTATATTCTGATAGAAGTGATTTTCTCAAATGCCGTTTTATATTGTAAACTTTTGATTTTTTTATTTCCATGGCGCATGAAATCACTTTATCACTTAACTTTTCTGTAATCTTACATGTAACCAGTTTTGTAGTTTTATCAATTATAAATACTTATCTAGAAACCTCTCAGGATCGTTTGAGTTTGATGCTATTTTTATAAAAACTATGAAAATAAATAAATGACAAATTTTAAATATAAGAGAAATAATAAAAAAGAATAAACACAAATAATATCAATTGTATCAAAAAAAAAAAAAAAAGGTTTAAAGTCTTTTCCTAATTTTAATTGGAACTCACATGTTTAAATCTGCTTTAAAAACGTTTCAACAAACTAAAAACGTTAAAACAAATCATGTGACTTAACACATAGATAAAGTATTTTATCGTTAAGGATCGTCCTTAAAGTACGTACATAAAGGATCGTGCATAAAGTAGGCTCGAATGGGGGAGAGGGGTCAATTATGAAAGTAAGGAGACGCTAAATTTAAAAAAATATCATAAATTGTTGAAAAAAATTATAAAATGTTGGTTGAAAGGGTAGGTACTTTTAGGGAGGTGGAGGATACTCAAAAAAGTGTAGAGCAAAATGCAGGATTGGAGTGGGTGGGGGTGGGGGGTGGAAGATTTAAAAAAGCTTACGTAATTTATGGACGACTCCATAACCAATCATCAACATTGTTTAGAAGTATTGTTTTAAAATAACTTATCATACTCTACAATAAGAATCACATGACATATTGCACAAAATTATTAGATAAAAATTAAATTCTGAAAAAAAAATTTCTCCTTGTTTTTTTTTTTATAAACCATATGAGAAAATTATTTAGAAATTATAAATATTTTAATGAGCGTAATTGTTTAAATTCTTTAAAAAAATCTCATTAACTTGGAAATTTGATATTTCAAAATATCAAAATTTGATGGAAAATATCAGAAGGGTGGAGCTGGCTCCGGAGCCATCTCCGGCAGGAATTTTTTTTTTTTTTAATCCAGCTCCATCACAGCTCCATGTAAAAATACCAGCTCCGGATGGCTCTAGCTCCAGCTCAGGAGCTTCTCTAAAGCCCTGTATTGTATAACTAGATGTCTAACTTCGATCCGAAAAGTGAAACCGCTTTTTGCCCTTTTTGCCCTACAAATGGCGGATTAAATTTGTAAACAAATATTTTTAACCTTTCTTTTCTTAAGTGAAGTAAATATATTTTAAATTTAAATACTATTTACGTAAAAGTGTTGAGCGTAATTTATAATACTTGTAAAATAATAATTTATGATTCCTTAATTGATTTTCGAATAAAAAGGATTAAATTTTTGAATTGAAAAGTAAAACGACAGACGCTTTTGAAGCATTTTTATGAATTAAAATACTTTTTAATAAACATAGGCTCATAAAAAAACTTTTATAAGTATTTTATAATTATTAAAATTTGTTTTTAAATTATCTTTAATTTATTGGGAACTTTTGACTTGCATTTTTAACTTTTATTCCATACTTCGGCTTCAGCTTTTGTCCTTTTTACAAATGGCTTCTTGGGGCACCTAAATAACAAATTAAAAAAAAAGTTAATCTTTTTCATGTTTGCGGACTTAAAGAAGACCGTCGGAATACAATTTTGATAAGAGAGCATTTTAGCACTTTAGAGATTATTATCTTTTCATCGCAATTAAATTTTTCGTTTGTAATTCAGCCCCGTAGCAACAGGGAGGGGGGGCAGAAGGGACATTTGTCCCCCCCCCCCGGATTTAACGAATTTTTGGATACGGATGTAACGAAAACAGTTTTTTTATTTTTACGCGCCAAGTAATTTAATTTTCTCCAAATAATAAAACCTATCAAAAAATTCAAATGGTTTCTGGAATATCTTTATACCAATAAAATAACTTACTATCAAACTCGTGGATAAACTCCATACATGATGCATCTTATAATCTAAAAATTCACACGTGGGTTCATAATGTGTATATCTAAAATTCCAGTTTACAACATATACCTTCTGATGACTGATGTCGTAAAAATATACGTATTTCATTTAAAAACAGTGATTTTTATGTCTATTTTGTTTAAAACTACTATTTAACTGTAATTTAGACATATAGTTGTAAACTGGAATTTGAGATCTAATTGAAATTTATCTTTATAAGTAATAACATTAATAGTTAGGGAAACCGTCATTTAGTCTATCCAGCTGATTATTTCTAGTTTTAGTACTAGTTTTTTAAATAAATTGAGTTTCAATATCTATATAGCTTTTAAAGAGGAGATTTTATAAAAAACCACATGGTATATAATATCGTAACCACACGATATATATATTACAAAATTGAATGATAGAAGGTAAAAAAATCCTTTTTAGACACAAAAAGCTTTAATATATAGAATTACGATCTGAGCGGACACGTATAAATATGGGTTTTTGTAAGTCTATTGCGCACCGAACCTTTCTATACGTGTTCTTTATATATATATATATATATATATATATATATATATATATATATATATATATATATATATATATATATATATATATATATATATATATATATATATATATATATATATATATATATATATATATATATATATATATATATATATATATATATATATATACCGTCCAGTTCCATACTAATCTATTCTACAGCAATTATTTCTATACCTATCCATTATATTACTTCAATATTTTTTAGCCAACCGTAGAAATTTTTTTTTATTAAAACAACTGTTTTAAGAGGAAAAGAAATTAACATGCGCACATTTACCGCATACGTAGTAGGGAGGTCCAAAATTCTAGGTTTCTTGTTTAACCAGATAATCTTAATTAATTTTTTGAGAAAAGTTCAAAAAACAATTCAGTTTTTGCTAATTTTTTATGGTTGACCTTCTACTTCCATTTTAAAAATTTAAAGATATAAAAAATAAAAGTCTTTACAAAAGTTTCTTTGCGTATAAAGTTACGCAACTTTTCTTTCAAATTTATACTATTCAAATTTTAATTGGATAAATTTAATTTTTAATCGTTGCGTTTTAGAAAAAAAAAGTTCTTTTTCTCGAAAAAACGTTTTAAATAAGTAAAACGACAGATTGCTTCAAAAAAAAAGTTTTATCTGAAGTTTCTTTCTAAACAAAACGTTTTAAGTAATCAAAAAGACAGATTGCGTTAAAATATCTTAATTTTTTTTATTTATTTTTAATCGTTATTCAAGCTATCAAGAAGGCTATTCAAAATTTCATTTTTTTTTTCACTTTTCTTTAATGAAGTCAAGAATAAATCTTCTTTTAAAGTGCAAGTCAGTAGAAGTTCAGTTAAATTCTAAAGGTTTAACAACTCTAAAAATAAACAGGCTAAAGGAATACCGCTACCTAAAAGGCTTTATAAAAAACAAACTCTTAACTCTAAACCGCAGTGAATAGCTAGTTAAAAAAAATTCTAGAAACAGTTAATAAATATACATCAAAGAGGTTGAATGATTGTATCATTCTTGCTAGAGTATTTTGGCAAAAGTTAGCCTTAGGACTTCAAAAAAGAGAAAACTATTATGTGTTTGATTAGTATTAACTTATTAATTAAGTTGTTGCAGTTGGAAAGCTTTGGAAAAAATCTATTTAATTTCAACAGATGTATACTTAATTGTTTTACATCAGCAGCCGTGGCGCAGTGGTAGCGCACTTGCCTCAGAAACGTAAGATCCGTGGTTCAAACCCCACCTCTGAGCAAGCTTTGCGACATCGGTTGAGAAAGAGGCGTGAACTTCCTATTAAATGCTCTTCCGCGGTGCTCTGTGAAGACCGTAAGGACTTCTTGAGGCACCTAAAATCAACATTAAAAAAAAAATTTAAACCATATAAAAAATGAAGGTTCGCGTAGTTAAAAAATATTTTGGAAAACTATTGTCCAATTATTTGTCCAAGAAGTTGAAACTATGGAATATAGTTAAATCCAGCTACAAAAACGAATGGGTAACAATGGAAGAGCAGCAAACTTTACATCAGGTGTGCAAGATGAGTTCTATTTTAGTTTAATTAAAGTTACAAAGCAGCCCAATTAGCTGTGAACTAGAAATTATTGAAGTAGATAAAGGTATGTTGAAATGAAAAGAAAGTTCGAAAAATGAGGTTTTTTATTTTAGGGATACAATGTAGGTCATATTCTGTTTAAATACACGATTGTTGGTATAAAAATGCAAACTTCCATCTTATGTCTACCAAAGAACACGCTCATAACCTAGATGTTCTACATGGAAAGTTCCCGCAGCAATCTCTATCACATATGATGACTTTTATAGTTGTTTTCCATTTTCAATAGTAAATAACAAACTGTATGAATTATTTTTATATATAATGCTTAATTTTTTTTTTACTTATAAATCATAAGGTATATTATTGATAAATTAAACAGAAAAAGATTTATACTTTTCTACTTTTCTTATATTTAATGATAATAATAGTTTCATCTATTTTTAACAATGCCTGATTGAAAGAAAATTTAATTAGCGTAAAAGAAAAACAACATTCCGATACCACGATCGATATAACCAGTAAATAGCGCCAATATCGCTATAACGAACTAAATAACAATTATGTGGCGACTATTTGAACAATAGTGTTTCTTTGTTATTGAACGAAATTTTTGTATAAATAGAGTTTTTGTTGTTGTTGTTGTTGTTAAGATTCAAAAATATAAAGAATATAAGTAATATAGTTAATGTAAAAACGGTTAAGATCTTAAAAATATAAGTTATAATACATATTCGGTATTATTTGTGATCGCCATCGGATCATAATTGGTAGCAGAGGGTAGTTTCTTCAACACGGAAGAATGGTAAAAAGAAAAAATCAAAAATCAAACAACCAAATGGAAGATCAGTTAACCGTTCAAAATGAGGTATTTGCATTGAACAGGAGGAAAATAGTTCTAAAGTCTTCGTTTACGCGAACTAAACATCAAATTATTCTGCAAATTGGAGACCCACTTGTAAAAATAAGTTACGCGAATTGACTAATCAATTAACAAAGACTCAAAACGAAGCTCTCGAGATAATGGTTGAATTATCAAAGAAATACGAAATTATGGAACATGTAAATGAATGGATATTGCGCAATGGAAGTTTAAAATCAAGTTTAAAACAACAAAGGATGGAAAAAGAACTTAAAATGGAAACAAAAAAGCAATGTTATCAATGGCTAAGTACTCAAAAATGTAATGATCAGTATGAAGATAATAAAGAAGAAAATCGGAATAGCGAAATGGAACCAATCAAATCAACGCATATCATGCGTAAAATGGAAAATGAAATAATTGATTTGGATCAAAAGACTGCAAAAATTGGACATGATTTATGGAAACAACTCAAACGCGTCTCTATACCTATATTTAATGGTGATAAAAAGAACAATGAAAATTGGAAAGCTTCATTCTACGCATGCATTGATCAAGTCCCAGCAACATCTGAATATAAATTACTTCAGTTACGTCAATATTTATGTGGAGACGCATTAAAAGCAATTGAAGGACTTGGGCATTCGTCATTCGCTTATGAAGCTGCAAAAGAAAGACTTGAAAGAAAATATGGCGGAACAAGGACAAAAATCCTTATGTATTTGGATGAGTTGAACAACTTTAAACCTATGAGGGAAAATAATCCAAAAGACGTTGAAAAGTTTGCGGATTTGTTGGATGTGGCAGTAACAAACTTAAAAGAAGCAAATCGAACAGAAGAACTTGGCGATGGGACATTGTACCATCAATTGCAAAAAAAAGTTCCTGAGATAATGTTAATTAGATACAAACGATGGGTGTATGAAAACAAATTAAACGAAAATGTTAAAACTCTAAAAAAGTTTATTGTTGAAGAAGCAGATTTTCAAATTGCAGCAACGGAAACTCTACATGGTTTAAAAAAAACTATTGGTAGCAAAGCACACGAAGGAAATTCTTACTTTGGTAACAGTGATCAAAAAAAGAAAATAAATTGGATACAGAAATGTTCTGTTTGCAAAAACGATCATAAAATATGGGAGTGTCCAACGTTTCAAAATCAAAATATTAAAGAAAGATGGGAGACAGCTAAGAAAAATAAACTCTGCTTCAGATGCTTGAATTCTAACCATTCGTCAAAAGAATGCAGGAACACAAGAATTTGTGAGATTGATGGCTGTACAGATACCCATAATCGCTTGCTTCACAAGAAAAGTCATAAAAAAGAAACAATTTCTGAAGACTACAAAGAAAAAGACACGATATTAGAAAATTCTCATACGTCGAACATCCAATTTCATTCAAATCACGTCATGAACTACATATCTCTTAGAACGGTGCCAGTTATTCTTCGTAATGGATATAAAAAAGTTGTGGTAAACGCATTGCTTGACGATGGAAGTACCAAGACATATTTGAATTCTGATGTAGCGGCTGAGTTGTCACTGCAAGGTAAAACCGAAAAAGTAACTGTAAACATGATAAATGGAAAAATTGATTCTTTCGAAACAATGCCGGTAGAATTTCAGTTGGAATCGTTGAATGGAGAAACAAAAATTACAGTGGAAGCTTTTACAGTTAATAATGTAACTGAAAACTTAAAAGCAGTTAATTGGGCTAGTATGTCAAAAAGTTTGAAACATCTAAAAAAAAATCGAATTCCCAAATATTGGACCAAAACAAAAAATTGACATTCTAATCGGTGTGGATTACGCTGAGCTGCACTGTGCAATTAAGGAAGTAAAAGGAGGATTTAATGAACCAGTGGCTCGACTCACGCCGCTCGGATGGACATGCGTTGGTGATACTGGTGGATCTCTTCAAACCCATTTTACGAAAATAACATCTAGTACAAAGGAAATAGAAGATGCAAACAACACCATTAAAAAATTATGGGAAATTGAAGGCGACGAAGAGATGCAATTTAGAAAAATAATGACAAGTCCAGAAGACTCTACCGCCCTTAATATAGTAACTAATTCGCTAAAAACTGAGAACGGAAGATATGAGCTAAAATTACCATGGAAAGGTAATAGACATTTGGACAATAATTATACAATGGCGTTAATCAGATTACAAAATACGGAAAAGCGGCTAATAAAAAACAAAAGTCTAGGAGAAGAGTATAATAATATTATTAAGCAGTATCAAGAATAGGGATACTTGGAGAAAATCAATATAAGGGATCTTGGAGATGGTTGGTACTTACCACATTTTCCAATTCTTCGTCCTGATAAATCAACTACAAAAGTCAGAATTGTGTTCGATGGATCTGCAAAATATAATGGTAAATCAATTAACGATGTTACACTGAATAACAACCCAAAAATATCTTGTTTGATGATTACATTTTCTAAAGCAGTTTTTCATGCTGATTACAAATCTGAAAACCGTTTTTCTCTATCACGTCAGGTTTTTAAGATATTAACATAAACATACATTTTTTAATCCCTTATTGTTACGAATGAATAAGAAAATAGAGTTTAGTTTACTAAGTTAATAACAGATGGCAACACTAAACATATTCTTTTGATATTTTAAATTGATATATTCTGTTCTGAAAATAGGTCTTTAGTGTACTTAATTTGTAACTGTATGTTTATTAATGAGTTGTGTGTTTATTATGAGTTATACTATTCCTATATATTTGCTATTTTTTTTCAGTGAAAACATTGGCGTCTAGAGGCTGCATCAATTCACCAGACTTGTTTTGTTATGTGTGCGGCTATCTCACAGACAAAGGCCACCGAAAGACATTTACACCATTTCTGAGAAAAGCTTATGAACTATACTTTGATTCAAAGGTTGACAGCGGCAAGTCATGGGCACCACAGTTCATTTGTTTGACATGTGCATGCAACTTACGGGGTTGGATAAGGAATGCTAAAAATAACAACCATCTGGCATTTGGAGTTCCTATGATATGGCGTGAGTCAAGCAACCACATCACTGACTGTTATTTCTGTTTGACAAATGTCACAGGTTTCTCATACAAGACTCGTTCATCTGTGAAGTATCCAGATATTCCCTCGGTTTCAAAACCAATTCCACATGATCCAGTCAGTTGTCCAATACCAACATCACTTACAGAATACAGAGTCGATGATGCAACACAAGAAGAAAGTTCGTCTTCCAGCAACATGGCAGACTCTGACTACAATCCTGATGATGATGAAATTCATTTGATTAATAATGATCTTTGCGACCTTGTACGGGACCTGGCACTAACAAAAGGTCAAGCTGAACTGCTAGGTTCACGTCTGAAAGAGTTTAATTTGCTATCACCAGGTACAAGAACTTCACAATTTTGACATAGACACAAAGAACTCGTGCAGTTCTTTGCAATGAGTGACAATATGTGCTACTGCACTGACATCCAAGGTCTTATGTCAAGCCTCGGTGTAGAACATAAGACTGAAGCATGGCGTCTATTTATTGATTCCTCCAAGGCAAGTTTGAAGGCTGTATTATTACACAATGGAAACATGTATGCATCAGTACCGGTTGGTTATTCTACTCATCTAAAAGAGACGTACGAAACCATGTCGCTACTTCTTGAAAAAATTTGCTATCGCGATTACAATTGGAATATGTGTGGTGATTTAAAAGTGATCACTATTCTCATGGGAACGCAGACAGGGTACACCAAGTACTGTTGCTTTATCTGCGAGTGGGACAGCAGAGATAGGAAGCACCACTATATAAATAAGAATTGGCCCATTAGAGATAAAATGGAGCCAGGTAGTAAAAACGTCCTGCATGTGCCATTGGTTGAGCGTGAAAAAGTTCTTATGCCTCCACTTCATATAAAGATGGGGCTCATGAAAAACTTCGTGAAGGCATTAGACAAAAACTCAGATGCTTTTTGGTACCTATGCAACAAGTTTCCAGAGTTGAGTTATGCGAAAGTGAAAAAAGGTGTATTCATAGGTCCACAAATAAGGAAGATCATAGCAGACAGTCACTTCGAAGATTTACTCAGCAGAACTGAAAAAAAAGCATGGTTGGCATTTAAGTCTGTTGTAGCCAATTTCCTTGGAAATAATAAATCTCCTGACTATGTAAATATTGTGCAGAAGTGCATTAGTGCGTACAAGTTAATGGGTTGTAACATGTCCCTCAAGATTCATCTCCTCGACTCACATCTCGACTTCTTTCCAGAAAACCTAGGTTCTGTTAGTGATGAACATGGTGAACGTTTCCATCAGGACATCTCGGTGATGGAGTCACGCTATCAAGGCCGATGGAGTGCAGCAATGTTAGCCGACTATTGCTGGATGCTTCAGCGCAACATGCCAAATTGTCAGCACAAACGCAAGTCTACAGCCAAGAAATTCAAACCAAACTAACTTTTAATTTAAGGAACTTTACGTTATACCTATGTATTTTACAAGTGTATTATATTTTAAACTATGTGTATTTATGTTAAGTAGTACTCTATTCAGCGATATATGCTCTACTGTAACTTGCCTGCGAGTTGTTTGCTTTGATACAATATTAAACATATATAAATGGTCAATGCCAAATAACTCAACAACGGTGGGTGATAGAGACAAACGGTTTCTATATTTGTAATCAGCATGTCTTACTTGTCTTAAAACAAGTGTTGGTTTCCAAGATATTTTCCGATAATTTTTTTTTATTATTCAGTGTTATTTATCAAGGTCCAAAACTTCAACAAGACCTTGTGACTGTTTTGCTGAGATTTCGAAAATACCCAGTGGCTTCAGCTTGTGATATAGCAGAAATGTATTTAAAAATTGGAATACATAAAGATGACCAAAGGTACCAACGAATTTTATGGAGAAACCTAGATTCAACTGCCGAGCCTGAGGTATTTCAGTTTAATCGGCTCGTATTTGGAATCAATTCAGCGCCTTTTATGGCTCAATTTGTAACGCAAGAACACGCAAGAAAGTATGCAAAAAAATTTCCTTTGGCTTCTGAAGCTCTTCTTGAAGCAACTTACATGGACGACACAATAACTTCTGTAGTTGATGATAAAGTAGAAATTCAATTATACAAGGAACTCACGCTACTATGGGGTTCAGCAGGAATGTTTGCACGAAAGTGGCTTTCAAACTCGGTCGAAGTTCTTAAAATAACACCAGAAAATAATCGTGCAGAACATATAAATTTAGATTCTGCAGAAAGCACTTGGAGTTGTCTGGAAAGCAAAACCTGATTTATTTAGTTTTCATTCTGTAACAACCGAAGAAAATACGGTATATACAAAACGAATTTCGCTTAAAAAAATGGCAACGCTGTTTGATCCATTAGGTTTTTTGGCTCCATATATCATTCGAATCAAAATAATTATGCAGGAACTGTGGATTGATGGAATTGAGTGGGATGATGCAGTTCCGGATAGGATTGCAAATAATGTTGATCAATGGTTTCAAGAACTAAACGATCTCCCAAAAATAAACATTCCCAGATGTTTACAAACAACCTCAACAGTAACAAATAGGTCAATTCATATTTTTACGGATGCGTCTTGTAAAGCTTACGGTGCTGTTGCTTACCAACAATGTTTATATGACACAGGAGAAGTGACCTGTGTGATCATAATGTCAAAAGCCCGAGTAAGTCCATTGCATTCTATTAGTATACCAAGACTTGAGTTACTTGGAGCTGTCCTCGGTTTACGACTTGCAGAGAAGCTGGAAACTAAAGATGTAACTATATGGTGTGATTCTTAATGTTTTATGGTGGATAAAAAATCAAAGTCGAAAGTTGAAACCATTTGTTGACAACCGTGTTTGATTCATTCAATCAAAGACTGAACTAAAACAATGGAGATACATACCAACAAAAACTAATGTAGCTGATTTACTAACAAGAGGAACAACAGTTAAAGAATTAGAAAGCAATTATGTATTGTGGTATGGACCAAGTTTCCTTAATTCTTTAGAAAAAAAATGGCCACAGAATCACATTGAAGTTACACAAAAGGCTTCAATTGAAGTAAAGAAAAATCCAGTATTAATGCATTTTGCATTATTCACTGAAGTAACAAAGCAATTGCTTGATATAAACAATTTCTCAGTGCTATGTGTGCGGCGTCGTTTTGTGAGGGTTCGAATCCGCCACTTAACAAAATACATTTTAAGTTTTTTTAATCTGGCCGTATACATTTATAGAAAAAATTATGTATATAGTAAAAAGAATTTTATTTGTTAAAATAAAGTTTTTAAGTTTTTGCTGGCTACGGGCTTTTTTTTTTTTTTTTTTTTGCCTCCATAGCAGCACCTTCTGGAGTAGCAAGAAGGGCCTAATAATTATTATCTTTATTATGTTTCAGACCTTATTAGAACTAGATACCTGAGCACATTAAATAACATAAGTATCTCTATCTCGACATATGCGGGACAAATTTCTCCCGGTGTTTAAATGTTTTTAGAAATTTTAATTTTTTTTTTTAATTCTATCCCTGTCGTTTGCTATAGTATATAATATCTTTACACATGTTATTTATATAATATCTATGGAACTTCAAAAACGTTTTACTTTTTATTTTAAAAAATCGAAAAAGATTTAAAAAAAGAAAATAGTGAATTTGAACCATGGCACTTTGCATCAGAAATGTACTGCACATGTTTTAATAGTATTTAATAAACACCAAATTTAATAAACTTAATAAAACACCAAATAAATACAACAAATTAAAATTAAGGAGATATTGCCGCAATTTAGGTTTGGGCATATCAGGGCTGTAGTTCTTTCAGAAATTGTCTTTATGGACATAAATGAGAAAGTCTCTAAAGAATGACTTTCCTGAGGAAAGAGTCGACTTGTACGTACTCTTTCTGCCGTGAATATTTATGATGATGATGGTGATGATGATAATGCAGCAGTTGACAATAATTTTGATAGTAACACATGTAGTAGTGACGTTGCTATAAATAGAGAAAACTCCATAATGCTTGGATGTCTAGGTGTCAGACATCTGCTTACCCATGACAAAATTGTAGTAATTTTAGTAAATTGTACTGTTTGGCTAACTGCATTAGACTTCCTTCCTTCTTCCTCTTTTTTTTGTATGCCCAAACCATTCTGCTAAATAAAGATTATCAAAGCTAAATTTAAAGAAAAATTTAAGTTATTTCTACAAAAAAAAAATAACTTTTGTTTTCAATTTAAGTTATATTTGTGTAATGTTTATTAAATTTAAACATGGATTTTAATTATCTGACCAATATTTGATCGGTTGTTTTAATTACTATTTTTAATAGTTCAATAAAATATTTATTTTTACAAACTAATTAATAATCAACAGAATTATATTTCTCTTAAAAATCCATTCCATTCAAAATATTTAATGGAAACTTAGTATTAAAGAGAACTTTAGAGTTATTTATAAACAATCTCTTATTCATTTATCCAACTGCCATTTTATGTTGCTAAAATTGCTGACTTCATTTGCTCTACACAAAATTTTTTTCAACTTATTCATTATTTATTTGCTGCGTTGAACATATGCTCAATGAGTTGTAAACTCTTTTTGCAGCAAATTTAAAAAATATACTATAACATAACAATTTTCTCAAGTTTTTTTTTATCAGTTCAATACTTATTTAATCTGTTTGACATCAAATTGCAAATTGTTTAAAATTGAGATGGTGGGATCGCTAAAACAATTTCTTAAGAGTCTACTGTTCTTGGAAATGTATTTTTGATTATAGATATATTAACAGAGACTTTCTTTATTAAATCTATTATCAATAGATTTAAAAAAGATAGTAAAGTCACTTTTTTCTCTTCTTGTTGATTAGGTTGTTAAATTTCATTGAAATTATGTGTTGGACTAAAACATTCTACTTACTTTAAAAACACAGATATATAATCTTATTTCAGATTGTTTTTTGACATGACAACATAGTTTCACATTCCGCAACCCTCAACTGATAATCAGAAAAGTAATATTTTAAATTTCTAGTGACATGCATTAACTTACGTTATTCTATATTTTATTGCATACCTCTATCATTGCACCAATTAAAAATAGAATTTGTCATCCTGTAGATTATTACAACTGTTATCACAGATTATTTTGAAAACTTTACAATTATCAGCATAAAGTTTGCATCTATTTATAGTTAAGGGGCTGTCCATTGATTTCGTCAACAAAGTTTATGAATTTTTTACCTCCCCCTCCCCCTTGTCAACAATTTGTCAAATTTTTAGAGACCCCCCTCTATAGAATTACGTCTATTTTACCCCCAACCCACCCTATACAAAAAGCTACGCTACAAAATTTCCGTTATTTAAGCGATGAAACTAAAAAAAAAAAAAAAATTTACAGAAAAAAGCATACAGAAATATATTTCTGTATGCTTTCTCTTTGATCTAGTAAGTATTTCACTTTATGGTTGGGGTCTTACAGCTGCTTGGGTTGTTAGACCCGAGCTTATACAAATAATGTGAAGGAAAAAGCAAAAACAAACCATTATCTATACATAATGTTAATAACTGAATAGATAAATGAGATTGATGATTGTCTAAAAGCAATAGCACAGGGCTTTTTCTAGTTGGTTTAAAAAAAAAACCACCTCAGGCATCTGTAAGTATACTTACAGATATCCCAGTAAAAAATCGGCTTATAGCTGAAAAAGAAAACAGTTCTAGAAGAAAAAGTAACAACAAGAAAAAAACACAAAGTAATTTTAAGCCGTTGTTAAGTTTCTTTTATGCCTTTTTTTTTTTTTTTTGTAAAAATGTATTGCGTTTTTTAAATCCAAAAATCATAACTCAAGTTTTACGAAAATTGTTGCAATTTTCTAAACTGGTTTACTGTTTATTGACTTAAAATTTTTTTTTTCAAAACACACTTACAAGTTTTAAAAATAAAGGAGTGGCTCCTCAGTTTCTTTTTAAAACAACCTTTTTTTATGTTTATAATGTAATGTAATCAAAAATTTCGTAAACACGTCAGGCCTATATGTACACGTTTACGTGTACATGTAATTCATGTATACATTTCGCATAATAGATGTATTGTTGGTCAAAGAAAATACTTCTGAGTCTACGGATATTTTCAGTATTTACTTTTTTTTAATTATAAATATATGAGAAATAAATTTATGTGAAATAATATAAATCACAAAGTAACTAACAATTTTTTTAAGGACCCTGCAAGATTTATAATTTCAAAATACTGCAACAAAGAATTTGTCGTGAATCTTAAATCAAGAAAAAGTCCAACGTAAAACCCCGATTTCGTAAGTTTTAAGTATGATTATATCTTACCACTATCCATAACGACAGTCAAAAACAAATTATATAAAGTCACTACGAAAATTAAATCTTCGGAAAATATGTTTATTTTTGCGAATAAAACTCAAAACTTGTATAAAAGTGATAAACTTTCATATGAAAAACTCTATCTAGGTACACGGATATTACTTAAACTTATAAAAAGTCTGCTAAAGCATGAACATATTGTATTTGGGGGTATTCCGCGATGACAATATCTTTACTTATTCCTTATACAGAAGATAGAGTTGTTTTTATTTTCACTAAGAGGCGGCATATTTAATTAATTTAAATTTGCACTAGCTTTTGGATAATAGACAATTAACATATTTTTGTATTAAAATAATGCAAGAAAAAGACAATTTTTTATTTTAACGATAATCTAAACGTAAAAGAAAAGAACACAAAATATTTAATGGATAATATACAAGAATATTAAGGAATTATTCTTTTTCAACTTTACATACAGTAGGTAAAAAAATAAATTGCCGAAACATTTTTTTTTAATTTTATAAAATGATTATAGAATCGAAGTTTATTTTTAACGCACAAATAAGAAGTATTTCCGAATTTAAACAAAAAATAACAGACGTCACCGATCCCACTAAAGATTTCGTTTCTTCTGAAGTTATTTTTTCTCATGCTTTGACTATGTCTGCTTTTTGATCATTTTGTCTTCTGTAAGCTTGAACTCCAATTTAGAATTCCAGTTTAGAATGTACCTCATATTCTCGGTGGAGTTTAGTTTGGGAGACTGGGGAAGCCATTCCATCACATTAATATAGCAACAAACGAATATTTTCTTTCAAAAATGTTTCTTTGTATTTATGACAGTATCTTTCGGGTCATTATTCTGTTAAAACACACAAATATTTCCGAATCTAAGTTTACAACCAGAGGAGCTCAAATTTTGCTTTAAAATATCTGTATACGAATTGAATTTCATAGTTGATTCAATAATAGTCAAAAAAATAAATAAAAACAATAAAAGTATTTAAAGAGCTTTCCGTAGAAAAAATGAATAAAGCAATTGTTTTTTTAATTGGCGATTTAAAGCGAGGTAAGTAGGGAAACCATTTTTGCTGTTTTTTGATGAAACGTTTCATAATTTTTTCAGTCTTTAATAAAATTTGTGCCTGTAGTTGTATTTGTTGTTGAATAAACTCATTTGGATACAAAAATAACGGAAAATGAAAACTTGGATTGCCGACTGCTTCATTTTTTGCCATTTTAAGTTATAGGTTTATAGAGAACAAAGATTTGAGTCGAATGGAATGATCATGAAAAGTTTTATTTTTTTACTTCTGATCATAAATTATTTTAAGCACGCATAAAAAAATTCTCTTATGACTAATTTTCTTATAACAAAACAGGTTTCAAATTGTTTGGAACAAAACACACTTTGCAAAAAAAGTAATTCAAATTTTACATTAAAGATATTATGTATTTGAAAATTAGCAGAAATTTGATATTGAACCAAAGATATTTTTCTTTTTCAGCCTTTGATCTAAAGATAGTTGCGAGAACGCAGTCAAATAACTGCTTTCCATAGTTGGGGTGAATTATGAACTCAGATGAATGAATGACGAACTTCAGATGAAAAATGAAAATGATTGTTCACTATAACAACTAAACCCAGTGTTGTGATTTTTAATGAACTCTTTGATGCGATGGAAAACAACGTAAACTTTTTGGCAGTTTCATGAAGCATTCTTGAAATGCGTTAATGTGAACCTTAAAACTTGGGGAAAAGTATAAATAAAACAAATCTGTATACAGATTCTATAAGCGAGTTTGTGACTAAACATCAAGTTGCTCCTGCATGATCTTCGTTAAGACTTTTAAACACTTTCGAATTTTTTTCTTCTTCTTGCTTTAGAAACAATCTTTTGATATAAAAATTGCTAATATCCTATGTGGAATTAAGTTTCACTCCAGTTTACATCACTGCTGTTGGAGTGACTTCACCTCAGGCAAACTGCAGTCAAAAAGAAAAAAAAAGAACAATCGAATCAATCAGAATTCAATTATTCTCTACATTTCACATTCACACTCATTCACCAGTGATTTACATTTAGGTATTTCTTTCCCTGCAATATGCTTCCTCTTGAATGTGAAATGTAGAGAATAATTGAATTCTGATTGATTCGATTGTTCTTGTTTTTCCTTTTGACTGCAGTTTGCCTGAGGTGATTTCACTCCAACAGCAGAGATGTAAACTGGAGTGAAACTTAGTTCCACATAGGATATTAGAAACTTTTATATCAAAGCGATGAAGAGTGGTGTGCGAACAATCCCCAAAAGTACAAAGATTGACTTGAGGTTAATGTAGTTTTTAAAAAAGTTTTATACTATGATCACAATTGGTTGCTGCTTAACAACAGATTCCAGAGATGGGGAACCAGTAAGGGTTGTATTTCTTTTGACCTGGGGTTCTTTTTTGCTTAATGACATATGCAGCCAGTTTTTCTCTGACTTTAGAGATAGTTTGCACCTCTTTTTCAACTTTTTAAATTTTGAACCTTTTGTGCACTGGTGAGGAAACTTTTTGAGCGTTGTCAGAGCACAGCTTTTCATGTGCCTGGAAAGAGCATTGTGGACAAAGGGAACCTGATTACACTTTAATTTGCGAACTTGACAAATAAAGCATGAATAGTCAATGGGCTTTCTTGTCACTTTGATACTTTGAATGTTGTTCAATCTGGGGAGCTCACTGCTGATTTGACCAAAATTTGGTTTTTGCAAGCTTGTTCTGCAAGAGTTGCCAATTCTTGATGGAACCTAGAGATAAGTGAAGACAATCCCTTGTTTGAGCAAGACATTGGTTCTTCTTCATGAAATCTGTCCTAGAGATAAATGAGGTCAATTCCTTGTTTGAACAGAGCTTTGATTCTCCTTCATGAAATCTGTAACATATATTTCACATTTTTTTGGCACAGAAAGCAGACAGTTCTTTAACAGTTTTTATGAGTTTTTATAATGTATGGGATTTTCCCTGTAATAAAGTACAAAAATTGATCAATACATAACATTTGCCCTGACTAACAAAAGTTTGTAACCTTTCTAAAATACTTAAACATATTCCAATTGCTTCATTTAGATTAAAATTCTTCATTTAGAATTCATCAGAACTTACTTCTAGTTTAAAATGTTCAAGTATTTAAAAGCTTCCTTATTTCTTTCAAAATATTTTTATCAATTCACCGATTAAGCAAATAATATCGGAGTAAAATTTTAATGTATTGGGATTTTTGAATTTTTAAAACCGATTGATTTATGCAAAAGTTACGCCAAAAAAAATGATCTTTGAGTTATGGCGCGTTTTAAAAGACTTATCATTTTGCCGAACTTCATCATCAGGAACACCAAGTAAAGAATGTCTGAAATTCAGCTTTGTTTTTTATGAAAATCATGATTCCTCAAATCAAGGAACTATTTAAATTTTAAGGACTCGTTGATTTTGCGGAACTGTAAGATTTTTAAATATATACCAAAAATATCTATTTTAAAAAGTCTCAAAACAGTCAAAATTTGTTGTAATCAGAATTGCAAAACTTGGTTGCCATTATTTTTGTATCCGTATGACTTTATGAAGCAAAAAATACAATTACAGGCCCTAAAATTATAAAATGTTGAAAGAATTAAGAAACTATTTATTGGAAGCAGTAAAAATGGTTCCTCTACCTGCCTTGTTTTGAAACCAACCAAATGAAAAGATAATTGTCCCATTCCTTTTTCTTATGGAAGCTCTTTGAATACACTCTAGCCTTGTACTGTTGCAAAAGTTACAATGCTCTTTTTAACATTTTGATAAAAACTGTGAATGCTAAAAATGGTTTATAGTATTTTTATTTCTAGTTGGTATGTTTGAGTTTCAAATAGGAATAAAACATTTTAAATAAAGACCCAAAAATAGTTCTTGTTAACAAGAAAATGTAAAATCTATAAAAAATTATATTTATATCATTAAATGGAAAATATATAGGTAATTAGTCATCATTATTCAATTTTTATGTTGAAAATGTTTCAGAGACTGTCTAACTTCAAACTTATAATAAGAAAATATAATAAGAAATACATAAATGCATAAACTATCTAAATTATAGACTTGACACTGTATAATACTAATCTCCTCGTCCTTAAATAATGGCAGTTACTTGATCCCAGTTACGCTGGATGATTCACTGATTATATTTTCAGCAATGGTTTAAAAGTAAACAATTGTAATATATTTTGAATAACTACTCATACATGGCTCTTTAAAATAATACGCAGTACTAACTGTAAATTAAAGGTTATTTTATACAATTATAGCAATACATTTATAAATACCTCACAATGAAACAAATTTGAATAACAATCCCTACAAAAATTTGTATCCCCACAAATCCCCACAAAAGAAACTTGTATTCAACAATCGGAAAATTAACAATATTTTACAAAAACTAGATTAAATAATTTACATTTATATCTATATAAATACCGTATGAATAACATACTTGAACTGTTAGTTTTCATACAAAATATATGAAGTTACAATTCTTATGCTTCCTATTTGCGTTCTAAAATTATTTAAAACTATGTAAAATTACGTAAAATTATGTAGCTCGACTTTAAACCAACAAATTTCGTGTAATTGCATGTTTAATTTAATAAAACAAAATAAGACGTGCTCAACTACATTTCTCTCTTTTACAGCAACGATCAAGAATAGGTAAATCATTCAGAAAGAATTGAGTGTTTACTTTTGAAATACTCAATGCTTCTTTAACGTTTCGAAACTTAAATTAAAAATTTATTCTTGAACTCTAAATAAACATATAAATATATATATATATATATATATATATATATATATATATATATATATATATATATATATATATATATATATATATATATATATATATATATATATACATTTTTCTCTGATAAATCAGTTTTTAATATTTTTTTATCAGAACTTTTTAATGTCTACTATTGTATTAGCAATGATTTATTTTTTTTTTAATTTAAATTTAGAAAAAATGAACTTGTTTATAATGATTGGGTTGCTAGGAAATGTCTTTGCGAACTTTGAAGAAAATTATTGCGTGTTAAATGACGATGGTACTGAGTGTCTCGAAGAAGAAAAAAAGAGTAGCTTTCTATTGGGATATGAAATTGATAAAAAAAAAGGTCTTTCTGATAATATTTCACAAACAAATTATGAAGAGTTATTGGCAAAAATTGAAATTGATAAGAAAATGCCAAATGGTTTATCAAGACGAAATGGTGTAAAGGTATGGCTTACGCTTACTATTATAAATCATTAGGATAAGAGACTGAAACCTTTCATTATCCTAATTTACCTTTATATTAATTTAAAAGTGAAACTTAGTTATATCTAACTTCATTTTATTAGAAGGTTTTGTTCGTCACATTAGAATTATATGGTTCTATCTGCCTTTTTTTATGTTGTGAGAACTTAACTTTCAATATTTATTTAATACATGTTTAACAGCTGTTATTGATTATAATTATAAATTATAAGTTGTTTATGTTATCTATATTTCATTATTTAACATATTTTATATTAAACCACTTAAAAAATGATATATAATATATCATTTTTTAAGTGGTTTGTTTTTATTATTAATTATTAATTAAAACTTTGATTGTTAAATTCTTTTAACATAAAACAAGGCAGATAGAACCCTATAATTCTCATGCGACGTGTTGTCTCGGCTGGTTTTAATACAAATAATCTCCTTGGCAAAAATCTCATTACCAAAACACTGTTTTACCTATAAATGCTAAATGTTCCTGAATTAATATTTCTTTCCATGGAGGAAAGACAGTGTAGAAGTTAAATTAAATTTAACAAGTTACAGTGATTGTAATTTGGTTAGGTTCAATTTCGGAAAGGCAAAGAGTTAATTTAGTGACGTCACAAAATGATTTTGCTTACATATCAATGCCATAATAACCTGCGTTATTAAAAAGTTTTATTGTTTCAATGAAATGTTTGTCCCTCATAATAACTTGTGCTGCAGAAAACAATTCTATTTTTAGCTCCGCTACCCATACGCTAGCGTACAGCGCTGTACCCATACGCTACGTACATTTGTTTTTCTTTTTAGTTTTAGAAAGTTGAAATACGAAGAGCTTCAAATTATTAAATTTCATTTTAGTAAATGAATAATTTTCGATACAATCATAAATGCAACACATTTTATCCGTATCTCAATATTACCAAAATGGTAACCATATAGTTAAGTGTAACTTGTGGGTAATTTTAAGGCTTGCATTTTACAACTTGTTTTTTGTTGCAACCAGTGTTTTAAAATCCAAATTGTGCGAAGTTTAACATTAGATTTAACATACAATTTTTTTTTAATATTTCGATATTTTTAAAGATTTACTTTTAAAATATCCAAATATTTTAAAAGCAAATCTAAAATATCGAAATATTTAAAAATATATTTAAAATATATATGTGTGTGTGTGTGTGTGTGCGTGTGTGTGTGTGTTCCTAAATAAAGTGCAATTATAAATTAGTAAAAACACTTATCTAACTTTCTTTGAAGGTCTGTTTCACTTTCTGAAGGTTCATCTTCCTGATAAATATATGCTGTCAACCGGGGCTACTTTACTCCATTTTTAATGGTTATTTTACTACAGTTAAACTTAATCATAATAAAAAATTTGCTTAACGAAATAAATTGATTTTTTCAAGTTCTAAAATGTTGTTATAACAGGTTTATGAGGAAAAAATTTTTTTTGTTTAATTCAATATGAATTGATTGAGGTTTTAAATTTGATGCAAAGTAGAATGAGAAGATTACTTTGCACCACATAATAAAAATATGTTTTTAATGTTAAAAACAAAAAAAAAATTCGCCTAAAAGGTAAATTTAGTATAAAGAATTTCACAAAACACTATTTTTAATAAGTACAATACTTTATGTAGCTTAAAAAAATGGTTCTAAAACATAAATCTTAGCCAGAAAGTTGATTTAAGTATAAGATTTAGTTCAGGAATTTCACAAAACACTACTTTAAATAAGCAAAATGCTTTCTTTTAAATCAACAAACTTTAAAAACAAAACAAAAAAATTCAAGCAAACTTCCACCTAATAAATAAACAAACTTCAATGATATATATTAAGTTCACTCGTATTTGCCACCATCAAACAACTCTGGCAATAAAAATCTTTTGCTCAAAATTTTAGGGGTTTATCGCTCTAACTATCTTATCCCATTTGTAAAAAAGTTCGTTTTTTTCAAAGGTTATTTAGCTTATTAGTTGTTGTTTTTCTTGGTATATTAAACTGATTTGAAGCTACACGTTGACTGAGTGTTCCTTTTTTTATTAAATCCAAGTATATTTGCAGTGTTTCATTTGAATAATATTTATAACAACGTACTCCTAACTTTCTTTTGTAATGCCTTACCATTCTTAAAAATAATTTGCATCTGTTAGCAACGTTTTAAACCATTAAATGTAAAAATATAATAGTCTGAGGTTACTTACACTATTATCTTAACTGGCGCAAAGCCCCTTTTTGGTCAAAATTTGACACTAAAACTATTTTTAAATAACACCTTCATAAATAATAAATTAATTAAATTTTTTTGCATGATTTAAACTACAGATGGTTTCCTTTCGATAAAAAAAAACTAAATTTGATAAAAATTGATATAAATCTCGTATAGAAACACGCTACTTTAAAAGGAGAAAAAATTCGGTATAAAAAATAGCTTCCACATATATTGAAAAAACAACACATAAAATGGAAGCGTATTTCAAAATTTATTCTGAAAGTTGAAGATAATGGCCAAACTAACAAGAAAAAACAAAATAGATTTAAAAAAATCAATTTTGCTATTAGAGCTGGGTGACTACAAAAACTTTTCAAAAATGGTGCAAAGTAACCACCGAAGGAGTAAGGTATATATATACATATATATACCTTACTCCTTCGGTTGACGTTATATATATATATATATATACATATATATATACATATATATATATATGTATATATATATATATATATATATATATATATATATATAAGGGCGGGTTTAGTTTTTTAAAGAGGTTAGTCAAAAAAGTCGGTTGCAGATTTCACCGCCCCCTCCCCACGGAAGAATGGCGGAGGGGGGGGATGAAGGTAAAATACAAAAAAAATCACCTACCCCATTTGTTTAATAAATAAGTTATTTGCAAAAGCCTTCAAAAAAGCGGCTCAAATGGTGTTGCATATTCAAAAAATAGACACAACAAACTAAGTAAAAACAAACTACTATAATAGCTTCATATTATTAAATTACAAATTTAATATACAGTATGATTAATTTATAATAAAATATTAAAACATTTTTTTCAAGGTATGTAGTTTTTTAATTTAAAAAGTACCAAGTGAAAAGTGCTCTCTGCTTTTCACAAATTATTATACGATCAAATAATGCTTTGCACTTGAAGATATAGTTAAAGATATAGTGATAATAAAATAAAGTTTAATTAGTACGACTATCATACTATGAGAAACAGTTTCGATTAACGTTTGACAGGTGAAACTAAAGATAAATAGAGAAAAAAAGAATACAATAAAAATTAGACATGTTTAAATTTATAAAGATAATAAAACTTTATGAAAAAAATAAAATAACAGCTAAAATAAGATAAATAGTTCTTTTAAATAGATAAAACTATAAAAAATAAAATAATTATATTTTTTAATTTAAAAATTGTTAAATTACACAAACTTTCTATTTGAAGGTCTTAAAGATACTGAATAAAGGTTTGTATATACAGTGTATATACAAACCTTTATTCAGTATCTAATTCACAATGTAAAAACCCATAAACTCTTCCCTAACATCATAAGAATAATTCATCCCTAATATCATAGGAATAAGTCTATAAATCTAATTACTAAAGACAATTGCTCCTGATTGGAGCAGTCAGATGCTTCATCAGCAATAACTGAAAAAAATTGATTTTCTTTTATTTCAGAAACCAAAATATTCTGGATGTACTTTCTACAACAACTTATTAATTCATTGTGACGAATTAGAAATATAAGATGCACTCTTTGCACAGCTGTTAAGATGAAGTTCAAGAACTTTATCCCCACCTCTGATTCTGTAGTTTAAAAGTTCAATAAAATTAACTATTCTAACATACAGAAAAATATATTGATAATTGGTACTGTAAATATAAAAAAATGAAAAATAAAAACTTGTACTCAATATTTAATTTAAAATAAAAACATCTACTTTGACTGAACTTTCAATACTATCTCATAAGTTCGGCCGCTATATAAATACTTATAACGCATCACAACCTTAACGTCACAAATAATGAAAACTAATCTTTAAATGTTGTAAATTATGAAATTCCGGTAATACCAATAACTATGGAGGGCGTCGCCCTGGGCTCAAAAAAGAAAGTATTTTGGGGAACCAAAGAAAACAAGAAGGACCACATAAAAAAAGGCCTTTTTAAATATAAGTAGTAGTGTTTTTAATTTTTATTGTAATTAGTCAACTATTTTATTACTTTGGCCATTATCACATATGCTACACCACTGGTTAATAAAATTAAAAATATATTTTTCAATTAATTTGAAAAGGGCATTTTAATTAAAAAAAAAACACTACTTTGCTTTAAAAGAGCTTTGTATGTTTATTGGCAATTCTTGCACGTATCGTTGGCCATAGTAGAATAGCAAGACCCACACAACCAATCGTCACAGGATTCGCAACACATCCGGAGTTGTTGTTGAGCTGTAATTTTATCTTCAAAAAAAATGTCACAAGCTTGACATTTTTCAGAACTCAAAGAACCGTCAGAAATTACTGGCAAATTTTTTATTCAAATAAAATATCATGGTGTGTATCCACTATAAAAATGTCAAAACTTACTGGTAAATTTACAGGTAAAGTTACCGGTAAATTTTGCATTCACAACACTTATCAACACTTCACAATATTACTGCTAATTGTCTCATCCGCGAATGACCGAAGTTAGAGTATTTCAAAATTTCACTTATTTTTTATAAAAAAAGTAGTTAATTTTCAAAAACTAATAATATTTTATTGTAAATATAATTAATTTGGTGATTCTTAATAATAATAAGATAAAATTTGATCATTTATATTAATAATTTGCTTATTTTAGATTTTAATAGAATGCATTTTTGTTTTGCTAAATTGTTGTTTTGCTAAAGAATTATATCAGCAGGTTGCTTATAAACAATATTTTTTTTTATAGATTAATATTTACAAACTAATTACAAATATTATTTGAGAAAAAAAGTTTGTAAATGACCAAAATGACATGGTGACCGAACTTAGGCGATTTTACTATATATATATATATATATATATATATATATATATATATATATATATATATATATATATATATATATATATTGTTTCTCAGTGGGGTTTACGAAACTAATTTGTTAATCACTGAGAAATAATTAAACAAAAGTTTATTAAATTACGTACTTTTCCCATAAGAGGTTTGTTTCAAAACACCACAGATGTTGCATAACATAACAGTTTATATACTCTTATTCCAATACTTTTCAAACATTATAATCTCAATACTTTCGTTCCATTATGAATTTAATATTGGATCCAGACTCAATAAAAGTAGAGGGGGGGGGACAGTATTTAGGTTTGAATCTTAAAACTTTTTAAGTTAGCTTTTTTAGAATATTAGTCTTACACTGTTTTAATTTATATAACTATGACATCACGTCAAATTGATATCCGATTTTTTATTTGCACCACACAAGTTTATCAAAATTTTGCATCACTTTAAAATAGCCTCCCTAATTTACTTCTATTTTAAACAAAAGGCTAAATTTACAAAAATTATTTACAAAATTTTATAAATCATTTAGTCCTAAGTTCTAAATTTTCTTCGGGGAAATAAATTTAATATTGTAATATTTCACATAAGTCATTAAGTTTTTAATTCTCTTAAGGCAACAATAGTTCTTAAAAACATGCCGTAACGTTAACAAGTTTAATTTAAAAAGTTTTTGACTACCTTTTTCTATATCATTTTAATGCTGCAAAGTATATATCTTAACATATAGTTACTAACAGTGTTTATATTACAAGCTTCAGTCTTGCATTAAACTTAGTTAAAGTTTGGGAAATGAGGTATCTATTGAAGTAGAAGAGACATTACTAAGAGCAGGAAAAAAACGTGTATTAGATTCTATACATATTCCAGCTATTGCTATAAACAAAAAACCGCTAAAAAAAAAAGACTTTTTTCTCTTTTAAATCATTGAATTTTTTCTTTGAAAGAAGGAAAGCTATCATTGAATAGAGCTGTATTGCAAAAATATCTTTTTGAGAGAGAAAACGATCATAGAAAAAAAACAAGACTAAATTAGCAATCATCTAGTTATCGATATCATAGAAAACTTTTGATTACCTGCTCGTATTCCAACATTAAGGACTGTGCTGATCAGGTTATTTGTTTGGTAAAGGAATACTAGATACTGAAAAAAATTCCTGAAAGTAGAAGACAAAAACAAAAAGTAAAACAAAAAGCTATATCTTTTATATTGTAACTGGAGACAATCTGTTTGATACATCACATACAGACACTTACACGTTGCTGAAACACTCCGGAAACGACGAGTGGCTTATTGACTGGGAATTCCTAAAATGCCAACAAAAACTTTTTCAAGAGGGTTCAATGGAAGGAGTAGACAAAACTTGCTGAAAAAGAGCGTCAACGTTACATCAAACTACAGTATCACGAAAGAAAGCAAACAAAAGAAATTGTTTTATATTAAATAACAGCAACTCCAAAATCTTGAATTTTGTTCAACCATTACTGATGATAATGAAATCAATCAGGTCGTCAAATTTTTTTTAGATATTATGGAAGAAGATGAAAGAGATAAAAATTTTTCAGTGAAAGAAAAAAAAAACCATTGTAAATCTGAGATAACGCCGAAAATTTCAAAAAGAGAACTGTTATATAAAAATAGTTGCTGACGGTATTAGAGACAACAGCTACTTATTTTGGGAAAGACTTTAGCAGTAGATGGAGCAGCTTTAAATCATGTTACACTTTTTAAAACATTAGTTCATAAAGCAAAATCAGCTAACAGAATTGAAGAAGCTTAATTAATTGAAGAAACTGGGATTCCATATGAATTTTTTAGAAATTCATTGGGATGGAAAAACTTTTAAGCAAGCTACTGGAAAAGTAGAAAAGCGAATTGCTGTATATGCAGAGCCGCTTTCTAAAATGTTAGGTGCTCCTAAAATTGCCGACGGATCTGGTCAAAAACAATGTTGTTCAGTGATGAACCTAGTTGATAAATGGCAATTAAAAGCATCTGTTTTTGTACTTGTCTATCATACAACATCTGCAAACAGTGGAGCGTATAATGGAGCTGCGATTCTATTTGAGAAACAAATTGGTCATTCTCTACTCCGACTTGAATGTAGACATCATATTCCAAAGCTCTTTATAAAAGCAACATCCAATGCTATTTCAAGTTAGAATTTCATAATTGTAACAAAAATATAAAAGAACTTAGAGTCTAGGATTGGGACTAGCCTCATAATCAAAATAGTTTTTTATTTCAACAAGCACTTGAAGTAAAAAAATAGACAACGGAATTCTTGGAGAGAAAAACATTTCCTGATTATAACTATCGAGGATTAGTTGAGCTTATTTTTTTTTTTCGGTGGACATATTAAAAGAGGTTTCCGCATTCGGAAAGCCGGTTCTGATTATCATACAAAGTGGACGTCAAAAGCCATTAATAATACAACACAAAAATATTCCTACTATACTTTTGAATTTAGTGATGAAGAAGCAAAAAAAGTTGAGAAGATGGCCGAGTAAATTTGCCTTTTTTACGGAAAGTACTTATTTCAATCCGCTGTTACTGCAACATCTCCAGCTAATAACTTACATTTCTTTTATTTAATGAGGAAATTTAAATCAATCGACTTTGAAAGTGCAGAAGAAACCATCGAGTATTTTAAACGATGCCTGGGATACTTATCTTAGGAGCTAGTAGTCTTTTCCTTGTTCGACGACTCTGTGAGTTATGCAGAAAATACTATGATGGGTCAGAAACTTATAAACTTACCAAGACCTGTATTCACTTATTTTCTAATTTTCTATTTTATTTACTTAATTACTTATTTTCTTACCAAAAAAGTATTTACTTTTTATAAACCAAAGCTTCCGGTTATTATTTTGTGCGACACAGGAAAATCTTTTTTTATTATCTTTCATTCATGATTGCTTTTTCATCTGTTTAAATTAAACAGATCCCAAGAATGGCTAAAAGTTCCATTAGAGCATTGCAACATTAGAAGACTTGTATGCAAACTTTCTTGTGTCAACAATATTACAAAGTTATCAAGCTTATAGGAGACATCGAAGACAAATGTTTTGATCAAGTTGAGAGAGAGTATAGAAATCAATTGAATTAAATTTTCAACAAACAAAAAAATAAGATTTCAGTAACGTTACTAATTGTATGATATTAACCCATCCCATTTCAACCGTCATGAACAAATTTTAATACGAAGAGTGTCGTAAAATATTCCCAAAGTATTTATATTTTCTAAATAAAATTTTTTTATTTTTTATTTTGGATGGCTATACTCGCGCCACTCTTAAAGTTTAACATTTTTACATTTTTGAAGTTTTTACAGACATTTTCAAAAATCAGCGCGAATAGAAATTTACAAATCATTAACTATATAATAACATTATAACAAGGAATGGAAAGTTTTTATCTATACCGATTGTGCGCATTTTTATTACTATTATTTTTGTTAAATGGCGGTATTTTAAAAACGCCCAAATTCGTTATGAAATTAATAAAACGCGGTTTTTAAACGCGATAGCGTTGAGGCCCAATATGCAACAATTAGAAATTTGTTAGATGCTTTTATCTCATACAGTTCACCCACTTCAAGCCCTGACTGTTTGTACAAGATTTGTACACTATTTGTAAAGAAGTTTGTACAAGATTAGCTAAGTTTCCTGGCCGACCATTATTCTTGTTAACCTCCTACCATTATGTCAGAGAGCTTCATATAGCCGTAGCCGTAAATAAAACTGTTAAGCTGGAGAATAAAGTATTTTTATCATAAAACCATAAAAGATTAAAAATAGTAAAGTAAAGATAAAACTGCTTCACTTTAAAATATATTTTTGCAACAAAAAAAAAATGTATAAGTTTCTAATATTGAAATTATTAACATTTAGTCTTTTGAGAAGTGCAGAGATTGTTGTGAACTTGCGGAAAAAATCAGACCACTAGGTGAAAATTAACAAATATGGAGCTGTTTCACACGCCTTGAATTTCATGAAATTCAAGTTGCATTTCTCTAAAATCAAGGAGGTTTTTATTCTGAGTAATAAAATACTCAAAGAGATTAATAGAATGGCTGACTACTTTTCTCTCGCTAGAGCATCGTGGTTTTTGACCTGTGACTTTTCTGATTCTGCAATTTTTAAAGTTAATTTCATAAGTTTTGATATTTTTGTCTTACTGTTTAAGAATAATTTATATCATAAAGTAACAAATTGTTTAAAAACAATGGTTTGCAAAATGGTTTAAAATCAGATGAAAATACAATGAAAATAAATCTAAACTAATTTTTTTTTCTAATGACAGACTTTTCTTAAAATCAGTAGAAATATAATAAGAATGAAACCAATAGAAATAGTACTTTGATTTTATCTTGTCAAAAATAAATGTAATAAGTATTTTAGCAGCGTCATTTTAATCCTTATTTTATCTACATTGCATTATTTTTAATTTACACTTTTAAGATCAACAAGACTATTGGCAGATGTATATCAAGCTTGCTGCAGAGGTTAAATTCAAATCATGGTAAAACCTTAGAGGTGTTTGATATTAACGTTAGCATCTTTTGACAATATAAAAATTGTAAAATGTTCTGTATTCAAAAACAAAAGGAGGTCCGAAAAGATGTAAAAACGGATAGTTTCAAAGCTGAAATCCTCCTGAAAGCAGTTTTTGTTGATAAAGACCAGCCATTAGGTCTTGAGTTTTATATTTCACCAGACTACTGGTTCATTTTTGATATTCTTAGTCATAGTTTGAAAAAATGTCTACGGATGAGACTCCCTCAGATTTTTTGGTTACAATGAATTCCAAAACTTTTAAAATCTTTCAAAGTTGCTAACAACTCATCAGAACTCACAGCAAAATTGTAAATCTATTAAGCAAAGTTTAAGAAATTTATTTCTCAAAACAAGAAATATATTGCTCGTTTTTAAAAATAAATTGCAGGGTAAAATATTTATTTCTTAAAGCAAGAAACGTATTTCTTGTTTTAAGAAAAATATTTCGTAATAAAAAATTCAATTTTGCTGTGCTTACAGTAAAATTTCTTCAAGATAATGTAGAGCGTGTGATGAGTTCATTGAAGCTTCAGAAGCTACTTCAAATAAAGAGTTAAATAAAAAATTCAAATAAAAAACCATTAAAAAAGAAGAATAGTAGATTCAAGGAGCTACCTACGGCGACTGCTTTCTCGCTTTCTCGTTATTGAGCGGCTCTAATAAATTAAATTTTGATCCAATACCTAACTGCAAACTCTGAACCCTAAAAGTATATTGAAAAAAAATTTTTTTTTCGTATTTTCTTGAGATATTTGTCTTCAGCTGAAAACTTATATGTATATAAATAGCTATTGCTCATTTGCAGCTTTTAAACGCTGAATTCTGAAGCAAATTTGCTTCAGAAACAAGAGATCTAGATCTCTTGTTTAAATACTGGACCCATCACTGCCACAGATATCTGATATACGTTGATCCAATGTATGTAAATACATCGCGAACGTTGGCCATTTTTTTCTGTGACTATCTTGTCCACCCCAGAATACGTAGCTACTCTATCACACTTTATGCATCGTTTGTTTTGATTTTTGCGCTTGATTTCTGATTTTATTTCGGTGCCATTTCACGCCAAATTTTCCATACTTGACAAGGCATTTTGTCAAAAAATCATTAGTTTTTCTAGCATAACAAAAATGCAATAACTTTGGATCCAATTAACTTCTAAAGTTGAAAGCCCCTCATTTTTTAAGTTTTTTAATCATATATAAAAATTTTAAATCATATGTAAATAGATTGACAAAAAATTTGACAAAAAAAAGCATCCCTGTTTAATTTCATGAAAATTGTGCAAGTTTTTGTACGATATTGCAAAGTTTTTGTTTTTTTTTTAATAACCTTTATCCGATATATTGGGATTGTGGGTAAAACTATTTTACTGCTATTATAAATCTTCTTTTTTTGTATATTTATTTTTTGCACCAGGTCTTCTTTAAAATTTACTAATTCATATATATATATATATATATATATATATATATATATATATATATATATATAATATATATATATATATATATATATATATATATATATATATATATATACAACAATGTATATAAATTTAGTTTAGAGCGGTAATAGATTTACATAGATTGATAGAGTTATAAATGAGTATACGATCATAATGTGATTTAGTTGTAAGTAATCACTCGATTAAACTAGTTCAATGTTATAATATTTATTGTAAACAGATAGTTATTTCCAGTAGTTGTTTACAGAACATGTTTACAGTAACAGGTATAAAAAAATTGATCAAAGAATCATCAACATCAAATAAGTTGACGTCTTTTTTTTTAACGTAAAAACTCAAAAATGTTGCAGAAAGTGTTTAATTGTAATATAACAATTGAAAATTTTCTGCAGCATCTTTGAGTTTTTACATTTAAAAAAGACATCAACCAACATCTATGTTGGTGAATTATAATTGTACTTGTCATATGTCACGTAGATAAATGTGTTGAAAGTCATGCATTAATATATGGTTATTTTTTAACGATTGTTTTAATGACTATTGTTGTTAAAAGTTTTATTATGGGAGTTTTAACTTTGTTCATATATAAAGCTTTATCAGGGCCGACGACACGCGTTTTGAAGTGTGTGTGTGTGTGTGGGGGGGGGGGGGGGGGATAGGGGCACAATCATCAATTTGTGAAAAAAGTCTTCTGAATCAAGATTTTTCTTAAAAAAGAAAAAAAAAAAAGAAAAAAAGAAAAGAAAAAAAAGAATTTCTAGAAAAAGTGTGTGTGTGTGTGTGTTCTTTTTAAACTGAAGGTATCCTTAAAACTATGCTTAATATTACAAAAATGTATTTCCGAGCTCTCTACGAATTTTTAAATTGTCAAGCAGTAAATGCGGACGCTTATCAAATGAAACTGCGTCGTTTGAGAAAAATTACAAATGCAAAATGACTATTCTAGTTTATTCTCTGCTCAATAAATTTTTTGAAAGAAGTTCAACTGGATTAGTCGAAATGGAGTGGTTTTATTTTCGAAGAAAGTAAAGAAAAACTGAAAGAGTTGTTTTACCGTGTGGAAAAAGAAACTTGGTTTTTGGGAAATGACTGATACTAGTAAATGGAAAAGCTGAGCTTTACTGTGACTATTAGATCTGGTCTAATTCTGTATATTTAAGTGGTTATTAAAAATGCATTATGGTTTCTTCTGGCGAGTAATACACGCCATATTGAGGCTGGATTGCTCAGTTGGTTAGAGCGTCGAACAAAATGTTTAAACCCGGACTGTTGTAAGGTACGAGTTCAATCCTGCCACCGCCAAATCAGCGCTTGAATAGTACTTCGGCACGCAAAAGTGTCAATAACGGACGCTACTTTGGATTAGTCTTAATGACCATTCCTATGCTAAGCCATCAATATCTTCAAATATAAGAACATTGTATAGAAAAATATAGCATGAAAGTTCAAAATAAAAAAAAAATAAAAAAAAAAATTTATATAAATGAACTGGATACGATACTTTAAGGAACTAAAACTTAGCTTATGAATGTGATATAAAGAAATACAATTATAGCAAGAGCACCGTAGAATGGCTAAACGCAGTTTTGAAGGTAGAATATTGCGGGAGAATTTCTCAATTGCTAGTACAAAAGCGGTTGAAAACAAGGAGGTTTAGGTTTAATAAAAGGTTTATTAAAGCAACTTGGTTAAAAAGAAGTATAAGTATATAGAGCGGCCGTAGGGCATCGGTAACTTAATGGAATTTTTTTTTAAATTTTTTTTTAGGTGCCCCAAGAAGTCCTTACAGTAGGGCTGCCATAAATTTTGGACGACCGACCGGGACAAAAGCTCCACTGCCCCTTCCACCCCCCCTCCTCCAAAAAAAAAAACGTGTAAAAAAACTTAACAATTATTACAATAGTTGTAAAGTTTTTTTTCGATTTGAACTAGACCGTCTTTAGCTTATCCTAGCCCCATAGCGAAGTAACAGTTGCGGCCTCTACAAACTCTCCGCTCCTCCTCTTCCTAAAATAAATCTGTTTTTCTGATTAATAAAGCATAAACTTGTCTTTGCCTTTAAAACTCAAATAAAAGTCGATTGATTAGATTAACCTTAACAGTCGTCTCCCCCCCCCCCCCCCCCTTAGTGAAGTCTCAATAGACATTAATTCGTCATGTTGGCGTTTGTAAGCTCAGCAGAGCAGTGACGTATCCAGGGCGATGATTTAGATGATTGATGAACCTTGGATCCGTCACAGCAGCAAAGTGTTTGTTAGTGCTCACCAATAGCATAAGTTCTTTTCAAATACGACAAAAAATGATTAAACCATTTCGAATGAAAAAAGAAAAAGAGATATGTAGCTCATTCCACTTTAAAACAATTTTAACTGCTTGAATCACTTACTTTCAATCAATTATCTTGTTGAATCTTTTTGTATTTGTGCTTCGGATAAAAACAGCCGTGCCTAGCTGATCTTTTTTCTGTTTGAAGCTTAAAAGTGAAGTTTGTAGAGTTAAATCGAAAATAAATTGATTCCTTTCCAAATGTCATGACCCCGCAGCGGCTGCCTAGGATGGACATTTGTAAAGACGGGCCTGAATGTACTGTCAGGAATATACTTATTTGATAATACTTTTAATGCCCTTATAATAACAATTATAATAAAAGCAATAATACCGATACTGATATAGCTATACTACCGATGATTATAAAATAATAACGCTAAAAATATTGATAAGTTTTTTTAAATTTTTTGTTTGCTTTAGGGGGGGGGAAGGGGGAATTGTCCCGGTGTTGGTAACATCTTCTAAAGGGTTATGAAAACATATCCAGCATATCCTCCTTTGTCCTCTTTTTGGTAATTTTATGCCCTCTGTTGTGCACACATGTAACTAACCATCCCATATACAGTGTCAAAAATACTATCAATGAGTACCAAGTTTTCTTAAAGTTATTCTTATAGTTTCAGGATTCACTTCTAATCATTTTGTAGCACTCCAGCATGTTTACAAGCACTTGTTTTAGGATTTTGTCTAATTTTTTGAAGATAGCTTGATGATGCAATGATTCAATTTTTCTTAGCTATTCTGTGTAAAGTTTATTAGCTTTTTTATAGTAGATATTTTAGTAGGTATTTCTTAATAATGGACTTCACAGTCACACTTGATTTCTTTTATATTTTGTTATGATTTTCCTTTCTTCAATAGCCTAACAATAACAATAACAATAAATGAATTTCCACTGTAACTCTCATTTTTAAATCATTAGTCTAACAAAAATAAAAAACAAAAGTAATGCATAAATCTAACTAAATCTAATTTATGTAGAAAAACGTTGCTAAATAAGTGATTTATTGAAATATGTAAAAAAATTTATTAACACATGACTTATTAACATATGTGAAAGTGCATGGTGGATAAAAACTTTTTTGGCACAAAAACATGCATTTTTTATTTCAAAATTCTTTATTTTATTTGTTATTCATTATTTAAAAAAATCTTTTTGTAAAATATTTCTTGAATGTTTAATTGATAAAATTCAGCTTAAATTAAATTATGCTTAAATATTTTAAATATCACATTTAAAAAATGTACAAAATAGGCTAAAAAAATTTTGACACATTTTACATAAAATAATGACTTAAAATTTAAAGTTTCTTGAAAAAAATTCTCCTTATTTTAAACTAAAAGTTTATTCTTGTTAAAGTTGTATCTTGGCAAAGTGGGGTATGGTAAATCAACATAGTGATAAATTTTAAACTACGAAGTATATTTTTAATTTGAATAAGTTTTAATCTAGTTAAAGATTTTAACGTGTTAATGATGTAATCCATTTTTTTTTTTAAATAAAGTTAGTGTAAGATCAAGATTAACTTTGATGATGAAAAAAATACACAAGCAAACCTTATAGACTCAATTATGGTTTTATATAAACTAATTTAGCTGTTTAGAATGTTTAAACAGACTAATGGACTCTATTTTTTGGCAATATTATAATTTGTTGGCAAATATTATAAAAAAAGGATAAAACTTTGACATGAACTTCTTAGATTAAGTAAATAGTACGAGTTCTTCTTAATGGATCTAAATTTATAATAATATTTTTAATGAAATTTATATTTTTCTAATAAGTTAAATTTTGTATATCGTTTCCACATAACACCATTATAAAAAATACTTTGTTTGAATTTGTTTTTAAAGAATATTGACCAGCAACTACTGAGGTTTTTTGCACACCTAGGTATAGTTATATTTTGCTAGTAAAAAAAAAAAAAATTTGGTTTTACACCTTTAGTAATTCCTATAAACTAATTGAAGACTTTTTCTGATGCTTAATTGATACTTGGATCAAAGCATATTGTGTAAAAAATCCTGTTAGACCTTTGAAAAAGAATAGATATTTAGCTTCAAATGGAGCTTTCAAAAAGACATTTTCAAATTGCACAAGGCAAATTGCACAATATCACAAAAAATTGCACAAAGTCATTTAAGTCTTAAGATTTCAATTGTATAATGATAATTGTATAAGTGTATATGATTAATATATTTAATGAATAATTAACAGCTATAATTAACTTTCTTGATTGTTCATGATTACACATAATTAACTTTCTTGATTGTTCATGATTATTGTATTTAATTGCTTACAAGAAATGCTTCTTCATGACATCTGTAACTAATTGCATTTTTCAAGGCTTATGGAAAAACCTTTCAGCAGCTTACATTCTGTGTTGCACAGTACTTGAGCAGGCATAATTATTATGTTTTGCTAAATCATTTATCAATAGGCCATCTAACCTCTTTTAATTTTTGATACTCTTTTGCATGAGATTTATCAGAATATTAGAGCCAAGTTAAATTTCGGACATTTGTTAGTAATTAATAAAAAAAAGCTGCAAAGGGAAAGCAAATTTCAAACATAGAAATAAATTTTTTTTTTAGGTTGGACACACTGAAGATGTCAATGTAGGAGATGGAAAAGTTGTAAAAGTTATAACTAGAGCTTTACGCCCTCTACTTTTTGGTAACAATTTTTATAAATTTATTTAAAGCAAGAGAGTTTGCTAAGTTCTGAAAGTAATTCATTTTTGTTACTAGTAAAGATTAATAAATATATTTTTCCTACTGCATATTATTTCTGTACTTTTTTTCCTACTGTATCTTATTTCTGTATTTTTCTTTTTTCTATTGTAACTTATTTCTGTAATTGCTTTTTTTTCTTCTGTAAGTTATTTTTGCCGGTTTTTTTTTTTTTTCTGATGACTTATAATAATAGTTTTAATACAAATTCTTTATAATAATTGAAAAAATTAATTAACATATTTGTAATAGACATTTTTAAAAAAATTTTCATTATCTTGTCTGGATTTTCAATATTTGTTATTTTTTAGTTTTAATAATATAAAAAACAAAATATTAAATTAAAATAATGTAAAAAAAAAAGTTGACTAAAAAATGGGTATGAATTACTGTTTATAACTTCTAATATTAAATTTTGATTCAACATTTAAAGACTACTAGAGATTTCTTTTAGTCTTTTTTATGTATTAAACTTAGATCAGGTTTAAGTGGTAATCTTTCTCATAGTAGTTTTTTAAGCAACAATATAATGAGTATAAAACATAAAGGAGTAAAACATTAAAACATTAAAACATAAATATTAGTAGTACAAGATTGATTGCAATGGGATTGTAAAGTTTTTTTCACAGTAAAAAAAGTATATATATATATATATATATATATATAAACTTGAGAAAAAAAGGACAACAAAAATTAAAAAAACAAAAAACTAAGTGAGATAAAGCAAAAGAGCAAACAGAAACAAAAAATTAGAATAGTAAAGAAAAGAAAAATGAACAGTATTTACAGTATTATTATTTCATTAATAAAGTATATTTAAGTTTTATTAAAATATGCCATGAATTATCATACTTAATGTTTGCTAAAAAGTGTTATAGAACAAGGAAATGATTGACAGAAGACTTAAAAAGTTATAGGATGTATGAGTCAAGAAAACATGAAAACGGGAGAGAGTTTTTGTTTTATCATCGCGTCCATTTAATTTAATAACGTTTATAATCTATAGCTTTATATATTCTTTCTAACATCCTATACAAAAATCTTTTCTCTATATGTATTAAATTAAAAAGTCCCATGAGAATATACTGTTAATTACAGTTGAAATAACTTACGTAGATGCGTGACTTTCAACACGCATCTACGTGATTTCTAACACGTACAATTCACCAACATAATAATAGAACATGCCCTCTTGGTGAATTAACTCATAAGTCTAATCTTTGTTGGGGCTTTACTGTTCGTCCGGAGCGTGTTACTTGCAGCACGTTGAGTTCTTGAGAATCATTTTAAACTTGAGCGACATCATCATTATAACTTCCTTTAACGTTATCAGTTTTATCGTTTAGTCTATAAAAAACATCGTTGACTGATTCATTTGAACTCTGTACGTCTGTACGGCGACGCAGGTGTGAAATGTGACGCGGATATACCCGATTCGCAGTTTCCACGTCAAATGACAAAGTACTTTGCTTTCGTACTACGCCTGGTATCCACGGCTGGTCACATTTTGTTTCTTGAGTTGGTTTTACCCAAACATTGTCACCCACTTTGAATTTCTTGCTTACGCCTTTCTCATCTACCTTCCTCCGAGTATCGACGCCTGGGATGAAACATGTTGATCTTTTCTTGAATTGCTTGGATGGACTTTCAGTACAATTGGATGATATTGTCTTGTTGTACAGCAAGACTGCCAGAGCGATTGAACAATGTGAGCGAGCGACCGTTCTTTTTATCGTTCTGTGTATACGATCAACTATACCATTACCTTGAGCTCGATGTGCTGCTCGATATTCCAAATTAACATGCCATTCTTCAGCAAAACTTGTTAACGTGTTGGACCGAAATTCGTTGTCCATTAGAAGACATACTGGCGGACCAAATAAAGAGAATATTTCTTCGAGTCTACCAACAACTTCAGCAGCTGCTTTAGTTACAAGTTTACGCCATATTGTATACCGTGATGGACCACAGTCAATCATTGATAAGTACATGCGTCACGTCAATGGCAACCCGATTCCAATTTTTTTCTATGCTTAGTTGGCCATTCTTCCACTTTACGGAGTAAGGATCAATGGAGTTACACTGGTTACAATTTGCAATTACTGCTGAAACCTCCTTACATGATACATTCTGATTATTTCGCAAGCAAAGTTGTAATGTTCGAGCAACACCAAAATAACCAATTGAATGAACTTTCCATATGTCTTTTTGTTCAAGTAATCCAGCTGCACACACTGTTCTGCACTATTTTTGAGGGATTCGTGAGAGTCGATCAGCCAAATTCATCTCAGATGGAATCCATTGTACTGCGATCTGAATATCTTTTGCCACTTCCTTAATAGTATTCAATCGTCTTTGTACTAACAATTGAGAAATTCCCTGAGTTTTTACGCGATATTCTTCCTTCAAAACTGCGTTTAACCATCATACGGTGCTCTTGCTATCACTGTATACTGTTAACTCTTTTATGCCCCATTTACTAGCTAAGTTTAGTCTTCAAAGTTTAGAATCCAGTTCACTTATGTTGATATGGTGTGTGTCACTCGCCGGCCGTAGCCATGCTGCGTCTTCAACAACTACTCCACCAATGAGCAGAACTACCCCAAGTCCTATAGATGATGCATCACAATAAAGCTCAGCTTTTCCATTAACTGGTACCAGCCATTTTCCACCAACCGGATCCTCTTTTTCCACACGGTAAAGCAACTCTTTCAGTTTTTCTTTACAACCTTCAGAAATAAAATCACACCAAAGTATATTTCCAGCTAAACGTTTGATGTATGAAGCTTGTAAACGCAAACTTCATGCCACTGTGTAATGTCCAATAAGTTTGCCTAACTGGCTGAAAAGCTGTGATCGTGTGACTGCATTTAAAGATTCGAATTGTACCACATTGTCTCGTTTCCATATCAGTTCCCCATTTTTATTTCTTTCGACTCTCAATCCTAAGACACGTCCTTGTTCAAGATCTTGATGAGGTTTACATTGTAATCCGAATTTAAGCAGATGCTTCGCTACATTTTTCGCAGTTTCCACACTTTCATCCACAAATATATCATCAATGTAGTTATCACATGTTTTCTTTACAGTTGGATTTAAATTGAGCACATGCCAAAGAATTGTGGTCATTATTGTTGGAGCCACATTGATGCCAAAACACATCCTGGTAAAACAATACCATTGCCCATTTATAATCACCGTTTGATATGGCCAAAGTTTTTTATCAATATGAATTTGGAGGTAGGCTTTTTTAAGATCGAGAATTTTTGCATTTTTTATTTTTCTCCAGCAACGCAGTTTTTCTTGACAAACGTCCGCATTTGCCGTATGACAATTTACAAATTCGTTGAGAGCTCGGAAATCTCCCACTGGACGTACCTTTTTGTCCTTGTTTTCTTGCACTATGCACATAAGCGGTATCAATACTTTTGGTGGTCCCAATATTAGTTCGTTATATGGTACAAGAATACCAGAGTCAATCCATTCACGTATTTCTTTACGGTAACTACGTTCGTGCTCTTGGTTCATCTTGTATTCACAAATGGTATTATCTATTATCAAATGGTATTATTATATTACAGGCTCTTTATTCCAGTTCCCTGATGGCGTCCATTTTTTTTCCGTCGAACTTTGCTGTGAAGTCCTGATGTTTTATTTCGTTTCTTTCGTTCTCTTCATTTCTTGTTGTATTTTTGACATCAAATTTTATTTTTTGTACTTCGTTTTCGCTTTTTTTTGTCGTATTACTAACATCAATTTTTAATTCGTTTATTTCGTTTTCGTTTTTTCTCGTCGTAGTAACGGCACCACATTTCGCTTTGTCACATGCTAACATTCGGACGTTACAGTTTTTATTACCATAAATGATAACTCCTCCAAATTTTTTAATTGCATTCATTCCAAAAATCAAATCAAACCCAAATGGTTTTTCTTTTACAACCAGAGAATTAACCATCCGGTGTATTCCATCAATTTCCACAATTACCATTTCACCCAGCACTTGCACAGTTCCTCCCAAAGTTGTGATAAGTTTTTGACTTTTTAACACAAGCTTATGCGCGGACTCAGCATGAACCACAGTAATGGAGCATCCAGAATCAATTAATGCTGTTCAGAGCCTTCCATTTATTTTCACTTTTAATGATGGCAACGTCATTTCTGGGAGAATACTGGATGCCATTATTTCCAGATTCTCCTTTTTCCTTTTAAACCTTGCAATCGTTTTAAGCAGTTTTTAGCTTGATGATCGTGTGAACAAGTCTTGCATTTTTCTTCGCAGTCCTTTGCAAAATGTTCAAGTTTTCCACAATTGAAACATTTAACTTTGTTTATGTCGGACGCACCAGACGTCCGTGAAAGTAACAATGTTGCGCCAATCATTACATTCTCGGAACCATCTAATTGTTGAGCTTCCTGGGTTACTCGTTCAAGGGTAACAGCTATTTCCACAGCCTTTTCAAAAGTTAGTTCTTCAGATTCCAGTAGTAACCGTTTGATTGTAACACCATCGTTAAAACCCGTGATGAATTGGTCGCGCATTCGATCATCTCTATCCGTGAATTTGCATCCTTCAGCAGCTCTTGTAATCCGTCGTGAAAATTCCGTCACATTTTCGTTACTTGCTTTTTTTATAGTTGCAAATTCAAAGCGTAGTATTAACGATGACTTCGGTTTAAAAAGCTTCATGATATTTTCCTCGATGTCTTCGTAGGTAACTGAGTCATCTTCAGGGTATGCAGGCAAGCATAGATCTTCTAGTGCGGAATAAATCTTTGGTGGCAAACATGTTAATATTATTGTTTTTCTTTTGGATTTGGGTACGTCCATCGCAGTTATGTATGTTCGTAGTTGGCGGACGAACCGCTGATGGTTGCCATTGAAAACCGGTGGCATAATGGCCGAAATAGTTTGTTTTATCATCGCGTCCATTTAATTTAATAACGTTTATAATCTATAGCTTTATATATTCTTTCTAACATCCTATACAAAAATCTTTTCTCTATATATATTAAATTAAAAAGTCCCATGAGAATATACTGTTAATTACAGTTGAAATAACTTACGTAGATGCGTGACTTTCAACACGCATCTACGTGATTTCTAACACGTACAATTCACCAACATAATAATAGAACAGTTTTAAAGCATTGAAGTGAGAGAAAAAAATCTAGATGAATAAAAGTTTTTAGAGCATGCAAAGACAGATACAGTATAAGGATGGGAATTTGCAAGTTGACCATAGAACAAGAAGATCAATATCAGTACTGATTGTCAGCGAGTTATTTATTAGACTCAAGTTGAGAAGATAGAAATTTATCAATTAAAGACTCAAAGACCTTGCTTATAATAGAGAAAACTGATTGGATGGATCTTCTCTTTTATAAGCAAGGTCTGTATTAAAATAATATTAATTTCTATCAATAGAAAAGTTATAAAAGATATAGCAGATATACTAATAAACAATTAATACATTTATAACACAAAATGTCATTCATCTTTTTTTTAAATAGTAACAAACAAGTCTCTAAAGCATAAAATATAAGTAATGTAAATTGTAATTTAAAATTGAGTTTTAAATAAAATAGGCTAATGGCCATTTTAAATCAATATATAGCTCTCAAATGTGTTGCTTTGTATAGGGTTTAGATCAGGGTTGGAAAAAACCCTGGGTTTTTTTAAAAAAAACCAACCCAAACGGTTTTTTTTGGGTTTTTTGGGGTTTTTTGGTTTTTTTGGGTTTTTTCAAAACTGACCGTTATTAGGAAAAAAAAAATACTTTTCCTAAATATTTAAAAACCATTTTTGTTTTTAAATTTTTTTATTAAAAATACAATGTGCTATAAACCAGGATGGAAATTCAATTTCTAAATTTATAGTTCATTTACCCTAAATGTTTTTACTTTTATTGTTGAAATACCTAGTCACGAACCACTTTTGGAGCTTTTGGACACTTACGTCTAGAAAAATGTAGTTATGTTATGACTTTTAAAACTGCAAAGTTTTTTGGAATTTCCTGATTTAAACTAGTTAACATTATTTATTTATATTTTAATCATAATATATTCTTAGAAAAAAATTTTTTTTTAATAAGAATATATATTATGGCTTCTGGATCTGGAAGGAAACTTGCATGTGAATGGAATGATGTGACTAAATTATCAAAAACTTTTTCCAGAAAAGTAATACTGCAGTGCCTGTGCAATTATTGTAATGAAATTATAAATAGCCAAAAAGTAGAAAGAATTAGAATTCATTTAAATAAATGTAAAAAAAAAGCAACCATCTGCTGATGTTGCAGAACAAAATAAGAATTTTATTTTAAATAATGGCCAAGTATCATTTCAGGCATCTGTAAACTTGTTGTGTGATTTTGTTAGCCCAGTTGCTTCAGAGTCTTTTGAAGCATCAAGCACTTCTGGTGTCTTTGAGAGTAGTTACTCTGGTTCAACACCAACCCCATATAAAAAACAAAAGTTAATAGAAAATTACATATCAAGAACAAGCTCAAATCAAAACGATGTTTTTGGCTTGCAAGTTGCCAAATTTTTTTTGCTTGCAATATTCCATTTAATGCAGTACAAAATAGAGAATTTAAAAAATGTATTAATTTTTTGAGACCTGGTTATGATACTCCAAACCGGAAGAAACTTTCAGGAGAGTTACTGGATAAAGTGAACTATGAAGTAATTGTATCTATGAAAAGTGAATATGCAAATAATAGGAGTACTATTACATTGATACAAGATGGTTGAAGCAGTGTCAGAAATGATCCAATTATTGCTCACAGTGTACATAACGGAAAGACCCCATATTTAATCTCCGCTATAGATGCAGAAAGTGAAAAAAAACTTCAGAATATTGTGCTCAATTAGCCATTGAAGCAATAAAACACATCAAGAAGGTTTATGAACAAGATGTAAGTATAATAATACTGTATCATAGTATTTACTTTAATTAAAGTTAACTAAAAATATAAGAATATTTTTCTACTTCTAACAGGTATTTGCCATTTGTACAGATAATGAGAACAAAATGAAAAAGATGAAAGAAATTTTCAAAGAAGAATATCCATTGCTACTTACATATGGATGCTCAGCTCATTACTTAAATTTAGTTGAGAAGCAGGTGACACCAAGTTTTCTGGCACATTTAATTGAAGTTAACAAATACTTCCGAAATCATCACCAACCACGTGTGAGTAAATATTGTAATCATCACCAACCACGTGTGAGTAAATATTGTTTATAATATATTATTTTAATTTTACAGTTTCAATTTTTTTTTACTCATTTACTCAGTGAATTTTATTATTATATCAACTAATTGAATTAGTTCTTAATTTCAGAGATGGCTTTTGGATGATAGGAATGGAGTTATGCCGCAACTTCCTAATGATACACAATGGAACTCTTAAGTAGACTGTTTAAAGACTTATATTAAAAATTATAGCCACTATCTTGATATTATAGAGAAGCATGAAGGTTATATTAAACATAATATCAAGAAAATTATAGATAATGCAGCAATTTTTAGGGATACTAAAAATCTTTAAATTCAACTGGAGAAATGTGAGATTTAGATAAGATAGATATGTAAATCAAAATTGTTAGTCATTAAAATAATGTAAACTGCGCTTCAATATACTGTTAAAATATTTGTATAGGTATTTTAAAAAAATTATATTTATAGCTACAAAGTGATTCAACATCATTGTCTGATGCATGTGAAATTTGGTTGTCTCTCCTGAAGGATAAAGACCGGAAGCCATATTATATTGAAATTAAGTTAAAATTTGATGAAGCAATGGAACCTTTTCATTTTTTAACCCAAAATTGAAAGAACTAACCCAAAATTTGAAAGAACATACTTAAAACTACATTTTTTTAACTTACATAACACATTAGTCGATTCTAGACTACAGACACAATATATGACTAATAAATAAGATCCATATAGGATATTTATTTCTCATTTATAAAATATAAAACAAAAATAATATTCTTTAATTTTAGGAAAATCTTTAAGCATTGAACAAGAAGCTGCTGCAGAAGCTTGGCTAAGCGATAGGCACAATGAATATTTGGCTGGTTACTATGATTTCAGGCTAAAAGTCACAACTACCTTTCCACAGCATATGTTTAATGATAACTTTATTTCTACAATTTCAAGTGAAAGATGGTGGGGCTCCATAGAAGGAGTGTTTTCTACTTTTGGTATTGTGTGGAGCAAGTTAAGAAATAGGTTAGGAAACGATAGAGCTGAATAGCTTGTTTTGAGATTTGAGAGGCAAAGAATTTGATTGGTAAACAACAATGGCCAGTCTTTTGTAAAGCTTTTGAAATTTAAAGAAATATAGTTTGTAATCTTTATTGATTTTTCTTTTTCTTTAAACTAATTTTCACCAATTGTTTTTTCTGTATTACCCCAACCAGCTATACAAATGATTAATCATATTTTGGATTATTCTGTAAGGAGTTTGAACTAAAAAATATAATAAACATATATATTTTTCATAATAAAGGAATAATAAATCTTGTATTATTCACAATATATGGTTTAAAAAAGCTAAAGACAGATTTATCTGTTGTAAAAAAAGACATTTTTAAAAAAACCCAAATATCTTTGGGTTTTTTTGGGTTTTTTTGAGGTGGATTTTTTTGGGTTGGGTTTTTTTGCCAACCCTGGTTTAGATAATAGTAACTAGGAGTTATTTTTGACTTTTTTTACTATTTCTGCATACTAATTTTACATTTTCTAAAAAGTAAGGGAGGTTCTTTGAAGAAAAAATGAACTTGAGTTTATTGTTGTACAATAAGTAATTTTTTTTCACTAGACCAATGTTTTAGCTATTTTGACTTTGCCCATATACACCTACATCTCTTAGTGACAATCAATTAGCAACTTTAAATAAGATAAACAAGTAATTTTTAGTAAAATAAGCAAATAATTTAAGTTGTATTAGCTATATATTAGCTATAACTTTATTGTCAATGAGGCTGATGCCATTTGTATAAAATATGAAAACATCTGATATAATAAAAAAAGCTAAAAAAAAACAAAAACTAGACAAGATGTACTTTTAATAGTCAACAGTCAATGTCATGCAAATGTCACAGAAAATATCTTGTCTTTGTCTAATTATCTTGTTGTTGTTTAATGGGTTCATGGGATCTGAGATATCTGAAATAAATTTTTGGAGCTTTTTGTTAAACTTTGTTGCTAATAATGAGCGTTGTGCAAAGTTAAAAACGTTTTGCTTTAAATCTGAGTTTTTATTTATTGCCACATCTATTGATCTATTTCTTTTAATATGTTGTTCTTTTTATGTTTAGAGATTCCAGATATACTCACACATGAAGAGTGTGATCACATTATTAAAAGGGCAATAGATCCAAAGGAAGGGGGTATGTTTAGCAGTAAAGCAAAAGGTGGTTTGACTCCTAATGAAGTGCAATATAATTATACTGGTGGTAAAAAAATTTACTTATTTTTATACAAACTTTTAATTAAAAAAATATGTATATTAAATTTTTATTTTAATTTACACTCATTTTTAATTAATTTAAGTTAAAGTTTAACTAGAAAGGCATTCAACTTAATGGAGTTGTTGCACATTATGTGGAATGGAGTTGTATGGAAATGGAGTTGAAAGTTACTGGAAGAGAAAAGATAAAGTTTGTAAAACAAGATAAAAATCAACAGAGATGTATATATCAGCTGTATAAATCAGGAAAACAAGATAAGGGAGAAAAAACTAGACAAATAAGAACTTTTGAAGCACTTAGGAACAGACACAGTAAAGGGATGAGACTTAATTAAATGATGGGTAAGATGAGAATGAATTTTAATAGATTGCACAAAAGACGCTAGCTCTTTAGAGCAGCGCCCATTAGAGTATTTATAGAAAAGAGAAAGCAAAGCAACATTATGACAATGTGACAACGGTTAAAGGTTGACTGCAAGAGCAGGCCTAACGATGTTTACAATGCATTTTTGTACATTATCTAAAAAAGAAAAGGGCATCATTCAAAGATCCGTTCCAGGTATGGCAATAGTATTCCATACAAAGGCAGATTAGAGATTTATAGAGATAAAGAATAGAATTTGGGATAAGAAAGTTGAGATAATTAGATGCAACCATAGCAGATGATAATTTTGCCATGGATTTAATATATATGTTTTTTAAGAAAGAAGTTTGGAAGTTAGAGTTCATCCTGGAAGACAAAATGTAGATGACTCATCAAGTACATTATTGTTTATAAATGTATAGGAAGATCTAGATTGTTGCAATAACGATTTGCTAAAAAAAATTGAGTTTTATCTGAGTTAAAGTTCACCAGTCACAAAGAGCTCCATGCTTTAGCAGAAATGAGATTCTTTTCAAGCTCAAATGTCCTCTCCAAGCAATCAGAGAATGTTGGTTTCTTACCAAGACAAGAATAATTGATAGTATCATCAGCAAATAATGCTACCTTAAATGTAAGAATTTCTGGTAGATCATTAATGTAAATTAAAAAAATATTGGGTCAAAGAAAAAACCTTGAGGAACCCCTAAAGTTACAAGAAATGAAGAAGAGTGCTGTCATAGAATCATAGAATAATTTATACTTTATTCTATGATCCATAAGAAAGTATTCAACAATCTTAAAGATGTTACTTGTTCCACCATAAGAAGAGAGTTTATGGAGAAGACCAACATGCTAAACTTTATCAATGGCTTCAGAAATGTTGAGAGCAATAGTCCTAACTTCTCTACATCAATCTAATGCACAATAAAACCTAACGCTTATTATCATTAACAAATAAGCAGTAAAATGAGAAGATCAAAATCGATATTGATGATCAGAAAGTTAATTATTAGATTCAAGATAAAAGATGTTTTTTAATTAAAGACTCAAAAACCTGGCTTATGATTGTTAGAAGACTAATGGGACGGTAGTTAAACAATTTTTGAAAATAAGGATAACTTCTGCAAGGCTATAACAGGTATGTTGTCCAGACCACCAACTGTAATAGAGTTGAAGCAGTTTATCCTTTAGATACAGAAGCTAGAGTGATACAAATGTCAAGCAATGATCAACCTGTTTGTTGGCTATATTAGGTAGGATGTGACTAGTGGAATCAAAAGATAACAATTTAGCATTGTCTTTAGGTGAGGTAACAAAATTTGACCATGCAAGAGAAATGAAATAACAGATTTGTCCTTGAATAGACATTGTTAAAGATTCTTCAGAAGTCTCAGGAGCCTAATTTTTGAGATGAAATATGAGACTTTGTGACTGGAGAATAGCGGGTTTCGGCGTTAAACAAAACCTTTTTGCATTGTTTCTACCAGTAGTGAACAGACATGTGTTTTCTGGATAATTGTCTTGGTGATAGACAAGGTTGTTATCTGTCAAATATGTCTGAGACATATTTTCTGCCAACATAAAATATGTCCCACATATTTTCTATTAACGTATTTTGACATAATTTCATGTCTTAGTTATTTTCTACTGACATATAATAAGTCTGACATATTTTCTATCGACATATTTTGACATAATTTTATGATTAGATTATTTTCTGCTGACATAAAATATCTCTGACATATTTTCTATTGGCTTTTTTTGACATAATTATATGTCTGAATTATTTTCTGCTGACACAAAATCATGTCAAAATATGTCTGACATATTTTGACGTAATTTTATTTCGGACATTTTTTATATTTTATATTCTTGAAATAAAAATCTAAGTAATAATTTAGTAACGCATTTCAGAATATTTTGATGAATAAAATGAAAATATGTTAACAAATAAGTTTCCCTTGTTCTTTAAGAATATACAACAGCAAATAAATCAGACATAAATTTATGTCAAAATATGTTTACAGAAAACACGTCTGAAATATTTCATGTCAACAGAAAACAATTCAGACATAAAATTATCTAAATATATTAATAGAAAATATCTGGGACATATTTTATGTCAGCAAAATATATGTCTGAAAAATATGTCGACAGATCTGCCCGACATATTATGTTGTAACAACCTTGGTGATAGATATGGAAGTAATGGTTCCAATTGGAAATCGCTGCAGGTCAATAAGAGGAAAACCATTGAAAAGAATGAGGTTTGATTTGGATTTGTTGAGAGGGAATAAAAGATTCCATGCCAGCCTGTATCCAAGAAGTTACATAAAAAGCTTATTTGTCAGCAGGAAAAGGAAAATTTTCCTGTTTCTTTTATTCTAAAATCTTCTACTCACTATTCTAAAATCTTCTACTCACAAGTAGTGAATAAAACTGACTATTAATTTAAATTAAACTATTGATTTTAATATTATAGAATTAACTAGAAATAAGGTAAACTGTTTCTTTTTTTGTAAACCTATGGAATTTCAGGGTTTAGAAAATATAGTATGATAAAATATTTTTTTACTTTATTTTTTTTATATATTTTATATTTAAAAAATAGAATTTATATATACAAAATTAAATTTTCTGATTTTTAAGCAGAATTTGGCAAAGCTTCTGGATGGTTTGGGGAATTTTCAGCTTGGGATATAAATGATGATAAAAATATAGACATTGATGAAGTATGTTACAATTTGCTATTTATCTTTTCCATCAAATATAAGTGATATACTTAATGTTATGCGTTTTAAATATTAGACTAAAACTTATGTTATGTGCTTTAATTATTAAAAATCACTGATAGAATGAGAACATATATCATATACATTTATGAAATTTAATTTATTTGTATAATAAATTGAGTTTAAATAAATTTTCTATTGTTTGTAAAACTTTATCAGTTATCAATTACATATTCTTAAAAAAATATTTTTGTACTTAACTGCATTAATCAGTGGCAGATATAACATTTTTTGGTGGATCCATGTGCTACATGTGTAGCTATGAATACAACATAATAATACTGCTGGCTACAAAGCTGCAATACGTAGTCATTGCTTAGCTACGAATTTGTTGTTATATTCTATCTAACTACAATGCTATAATTCCATTTCAAATAATAATTCCATGTCAAATGAACCAGAAATTTTTAAAAATGTCATTCTATATCTCTGTTTTTGCTGATTTTTATACAGTTGAGAGTACTTAGTAATATAAGAATTTCTTATTTTACTAAGAAGCCTCTGGCTCCAAGAAGATCCTGAAATATGACCATTTTACTTTTAACTAATGTTGGCCAGGCCCCTCTTGTGCCCTCAGAATGGCAACATTTATTTTGAACTTTCAGATTACATAACTTTTAAAATGTTAAATCTTTTTACTTAGAAATTCAGGGGTGACGAATCCAATGAAATGCTCAGAAATGGGAAAAAATTATTAAGTACCTGTAATTATCAATGTTTTTAATGCTCAAGAAACTCATGCGGCCTTGATTATATCAAAAAATAAAATAAAAAAATTACACATTCTATATTCATTGATCTTTCAAAAAATATAAACATTTTGATTTGCAAGTATATGGATTACTACCTCCCAGACTAGATAGAGCTCTGAAACTTTTGGCATTTCTGTAATGACAATGAATGTACATGTTTAAGTTAATTTCAGGGCCCAAGACACCAAGTGGAGGCTGGGTCATGAGCCCCAATTTTTTGTATTGGAATCTTGTGATAGATTTTTCTTTACTTTTCAGACAAAATGGAGCTCTGAAACTTTCAGCATTTGTATAGTCCTGATTATCATGTGTTAAAATTATTTCCAGGGCAGATAACAAGAGGGTCGGGGCACTGAGGGCCATATCCAACTTTTCTTGAAAATTTTTTTTTTTTTGCATTTTCAATAAAGTAAAGATATCTTTGAAAATATTATTTTCAAAAAATTTTTTTGCTTTGTATTTGTTCCATTTGGTTCTTGATTGTTCTTTCAAATTCGTATTCAATGATCTTTCTCAAAAAGTTTTAAGAAAGTACATATGTTTATAAGATTTTTGATTTGCAAGTTTATGGATTAAAAACATCCGTCTAAAATAATGATTTTAACAGAATTTACACTGTATAATTTAAAACATTTTGTATTGAAAAGAAAACAGACAGAACCACATGTCAGATCTGTCAGACATTAACAATTGAAGAACTCAACTTGATGTTATCAGAAGCAATAAACAAATTAATAGCTCATTCATACATTGCAAAATGTCAAGCAAGATATCAAAGGCAACAAAAGGAAATGTTAGCAAAAGACTGCTGTATTGTCTTAGGTAGTTTTGCAGAAAACTATACGTATGTGATTCAAGATGAAATCCAAAGTTACCATTGGTGCCAAAGTCAATACACGCTACACCCCGCTACCCTCTATTTATTAAACGAAAATGAACAGCTTAGAGAAAAATTTTAAACTAATAATTACAAGTAGTTAATAACAATTTTCTCCACGTCACACCCAAAAATAGCCAGTTACAAATTTTCAAGTAAAAAAAAACAAATATTTTTTAAGTTATGTGACTTGAAACCTCCAATTAAACAATTCTAGCAATTCTAAGGGGATAAAAGTAAAATGATCATCTGCTAAAAGTAAAATGATCATATTTTATGATCTTCTTTAGATTTTCATTTTACCAAGCACTTTCAACAGTATAGATCTCAGCAAAATCTGAGATGTATGATGACATGACCTGGTGGGTCATTTGACATGGAATTACCCTACACATATTACAATTACACCTACAGCTACACATGTAGAATTCTTTGGAATGAACTCTACATGTGTTTGTGTGTGTATATGTCTGTGCAGGGATGGATCTAGCATTTTTTAGTTAAGATATAGAACAAACTCCAAATATTTATATATCAAATATGCTTTGCAAAAGGTTGCAATCATTGGAGCCTGGGAACAAAAAAGCTCTGAAAATCTTGTCTCCTACTTCAAACATAATAATAACAAGATTATAAAATATTGTTTTACTTCTCTCAACCAAAATTATTTTTAAAAGCTTTTTTGTTCCTAAGCTCCAGTCATTGTAATCTTTTGCAAAACACCTTAATTTAAATAAACATAAAAATGTTTGAAGTTTTCCCTGTCTGTTAGTTAGCTATTTCAAACACCTAAAAATGCTGCATTCACCATTTGTTGTTTTGCACCCTAGAAAGTTATAACAAAAAAGACTAGGCTTTGTTTAATTGTTTAAATTGTCTATAAACTGATACAAAAAATTAGCAATAAAATTAGCAATAAATAGACTATTTTATATTCTTTAAGATGCTTTATTTATGTTTAATTGATAAATTCATATTAATCTTTCAGTTATTACCGTTAAAAAACCAGCAGTAGAACAAATGTATACGGTTTATGGTAAAAAAAAAACTCTTAACAGCTCTTTATGTTTAATTTTGACAAAATTAAGAGCACTTATTGTAAAAACCATTAAAATAGTTGTGGAAACTAATTGGGTTTTTATCCTTAAAAAACCACAAAAGCATGGAATAACAGATTAATTTTTTTTTTGTTTTTTTAATTCAGAAAGTTTTTTTCCTTTTTTTTACTGTTTTTATTATTTAGTTTAATCAGTTTTATTTAATTGTTTATATATTAATTTTATATATTTGTTTAGGGATTAATGCAGCGAGGTGTAAATACATTAACATACATTAACTGATTTGAATACGTACATACATTAACTGACTTGAATAAATACATACATTAACTGACTTGAATAAATGCATACATAATTGACTTGAATAAATACATACATAACTGACTTGAATAATTACATTGATACATATATAAACTAACTTAAATAGGTTGAATATGCAAGGAATGACTCTACATTAATATATATACAAATATATATATTTATATATATTAATGTAATATTAATTATAAAAAAGTACAACAAAGGTTGAAAAAAAAAATGTTTGGTGCTGGTTGAACATTTTGGACATGGTTTGAAATGCCAGCAAAGTTTCAAAGAAATACCAGCAAAGTTTGGGGAAAAGATAAATTTAAAGGCTGTGGTGTGCAAAGGTTTGGTAGTTCAAATTAAAAACTATAAACGTAAATCTAATATTTTGAAAGATGTTCAAGATAATGGAAACATTAATTTTTGTTAAGAAATTGAAGAAAATATCAGACGACTGAGGAAGCACATCTTTTTAAAATCTTTTTTTGAGAAAACTGAATCTAGTCAATCTACTGTGGATAGCAAGATGGTGTAAATTAAATGGATTTATGCATTCCTAAAGCTATAAAATCTGAAAAAGAAGCAATTAATGACCACCTAATAGAATTTTTATTAATATAAAATTACTAGATATTTTTCAAAAGAACAGCTGTTCTGGTTTTCTTCATAATCAGTTTGTAACCATGAGTATTGATGGGTTGGGCCATAATGAACCTATTAGTTTGTTTAACAGTAACAGCAATGAAATAAGATATCTATTTTGCAAATACAAATTGATACATCAAGCCATACACATACTTCTGACATTTTAGTTAGTGTTCTCTACAAATAAATACAAAAAATATGTTATCTCTACAAATAAATGGAAAAAACAATTTGGTTGTAAAGTTTACAGTGTACTGATAATGCAGCAAATGTGTCAAAAGACTTAATTAAAAACTCAAGATGATGTTTATATTATTACATATGAATTTTCAGCTCAATCTATTAGTTCAAATGAAAAATTGAATGTTCAATCTATTAGTCCAAAACTTTGCAATTGCAATTTAAAAAGCAGAAATCAAACAAATCAAGGAGCAGGTTGTTCAAGTTGTTAAATATTTTAGAAACAACTATTTTGCTACTGCTACATACCAAGCAAATGAGGGATTACAACTTGTAATGCTCTAACATGTCAGATGGAACACATTGGCATTGGATTTTTTTAATCATAACTAAAAAACTGGCTAATTCTATTAACAATTAATGAAGAAAACATAGTATCATATAAAGAAAAACATATATAAATATTATATAAAGAAAACATTATATAAAGAAAACATTATATAAAGAAAACATATAATTGACTAGTATATATAACAAATATTATAAATAATCTTTGTGTAAAGTACAGGAGAACTATTACAAATACTTAAACCAATTGCAATTATATTAAAGATGATGCAAAGGAACAGTTATTTTATTGGTGACAGTGTAGTGATATGGAAAAACCTTTAAAAAGAATTAAAACCTAAGCTTAGTCAAGATGCTAAAAAAAAGGTTAGCAAATGAGTTCAGCAGGCAATGACTCCAGCTCATTTCTTGAATAATATTATTGGTTTTTAATACAGAGGTAAATATATAACTGATAAAGAAATTACAAAGGTTGGAGTAATTTATGGAGGAGTGATTTAAAGAAATACAGAAGAGTAATTTTCTTCCAATTTTGATTAGTTTTGAAACAGAATTTGCACCAATAAAAGTTTATGTTCCATAACAATATTGTTCAAGCTATAATATCATGCAGAGTTGTTAGTCCTTAGCGTTGGCCTTGGTCTTGCATTGAGGCCAAAAATTAAGGCTTTGATCTTGGCCTTGAAATTTTGGCCTTGACCTTGAAAATTTTGGCCTTGACCTTGACCTTCTTTATTTTTATGTATTTTTGTTTTACGCTTTCATACATATCTACAAGTATGTTTTCTTATTGATTTCATAGATTTTTTTGCATAATCTTGGTTTATTTTTACAACATGTGGTTTATTGTCAAAGCAATTGTTACCTACAGTTTTGTTAATAATTGGCTTTAATATTAGGCCAAAATTTAGGCCTTTGGTCTTGAAAATGTGCGTAGGCCTTGACCTTGAGCTTAAAACTCTTGGCCTTGGCCTTGTGCTTGGTCTTTTAACTTTTGGCCTTGTCCTTGGCCTTGGCCTTGTAACATGTGGTCTTGGTCTTGCTACTTTTGGCGTGGTTAACAACTTAATATCATGTGTAGTGAAAATCTCATAATAATTGTGTGAATTAAGAATTTGTTGAAATATGATGAGTTAAAGCTGAAGATAAAATCACTTTAATGATGTCGCTAAGCAAACAGCAGTAGCTGATTTAGCAGTACATAACAGAAGCGCAAATAAAATTTTACCAAGCCATAAAACAATTTGTTGGAAATTGTTGATCAATTACCTACTACTTCATCTGCAGGCCTAATGAACAATACCCACCTACTACTTCATCTGCAGGCCCATTGAACAATACCTAACTAAAAATTTATATATATATATATATATATATATATATATATATATATATATATATATATATATATATATATATATATATATATAAATTTTCAGCTCAATCTATTAGTTCAAATGAAAAATTGAATGCTCAATCTATTAGTCCAAAACTTTGCAATTGCAATTTAAAAAGCAGAAATCAAACAAATCAAGGACCAGGTTGTTAAATAATCAAGGTTCAAGTTCTTAAATATTTTAGAAATATATGGAGTATCTTTATATTTATATATATATATATATATATATATATATATATATATATATATATATATATATATATATATATATATATATATATATATATATATATATATATATATACATACATATATATATATATATATATATATATATATATATATATATATATATATATATATATATATATATATATATATATATATATATATATATATATATATATATATATGTACACTACCGGCAATTAATTTGAGACCAGCGGTTAAAAACGGTATTTGCATTTCAAAAATAAATAAACCTGATTATCATATTTGCACTTCTTTATTTTTGGATCAAAAATAAATAGAGCATAATAAATAAGTGGATAGAATAGGATATGGGCATTTTTGCATCCAAAAATTTGCTTATGTACAAAAGTATACAAAAGTGTATGTGCTGAGTTCTTCCAGCATAAAAGATAATACAAGTATTATTTTTAACTGTTACTTAATTTTGATTAATAACTTGTAATTGATATTGAAAATATAATTTTTCTCATTGGTAGCTTCTTGTATATACTTTATGAAGATCCAATATATTATATAATGCAAATGAATATACAAATATTGTATTATTTGAACTGTTTATTTATTTTTTAATTTCTATTTTGTCGTACTAAAATGGCTCCAGTTTGAGAATTAGGTTTTGAACAGAGAGTTTGCATTGATCTACCTGATGAAGAAGGTGTTTCAGAAAGAAAAATTGCAGAAAGAATGAAAATATCAAAGACTGGAGTTCACAATACAATCAAGCATTTTAAGGAAACTGGTCAATTTGTGACTTACCACGACCTGGACAGCCTAGAAAGATAGATAAACATGGTGAGCGTTGTATTACAAGATTATCTATGTCAAATAAATAATGAAACTGCTAAAAAACTTGTTTGTGTCCAGACAATAAAAAACCGTTTGATGAAAGCTGGACTTAGAGGGCGTGTAGCTGCCAAAAAACCATTGCTAAGGAAAGCAAACAAGGTGAAATGACTACAATGGGCTTGCAAACATGCCAACTGGACAATAAGTCTCTGGAAAACAGTAGTATGGAGCAATGAGTCCAAGTTTGAATTATTTGGCAACAAGAGAAGAATAGGTGAACGCCATCACCAGCCTGTTTTTATGCAAGATAATGGCCCAAAGCACAAATCTAAACTTTGTACAAATTACCTGAATCAACTAGTACAAAAAAAAACCCTTACTTTAGTGGACTGGCCTGCACAGTCACCAGACCTCAATTCCATTGAGCTTTTTTGGGAGGAAATAGGCTGGTATGTTAAGAAATTCCAAGTAAAATCTGAGGAACATTTATGGGAGTTACTGCAAAAGGCTTGGAAAGCTGTAACCATGGAAACTTTAAACAAATTAATCTTTCGTATGCCAAGAATATGTGAAATAATGAAGTAACAGTAATGAAGAAACGTGGTGGTTATTTTGATGAACGCAAAGTTTGAAACTTGTGCAAAATAATAAAGACCTTATAATTTAACTTTTTAATGTTTGTTAAGTTTTCTATTTGTTTAGAAATATTTGTGAAAAAAACCAAATAAAGTATATTTCATGAACTAATTTGTAGTTTCTTTATTCACTGAGATCGAAAAAACCATAAACAAAAATAAAACTGATAGATTTAATTGATTTTTTATAGAATTACTGTTTTCTCATCACTGGTCTCAAACTAATTGCCAGAAGTGTATATATATATATTAAAGGTGCACCAATGCACCCTTAATATATATATATATATATATATATATATATATATATATATATATATATATATATATATATATATATACATATATATATATATATATATATATATATATATATATATATATATATATATATATATATATATATATATATATATATATATATATAAATATATATATATATATATATATATATATATATATATATATATATATATATATATATATATATATATATATATATATATATATATATATATATATATTAAGGGTGCATTTGGCATGCTGGTCTTCTCCAGCTTATGGAGAAGACCAGCATGCCAAAATTTATTAAAAGCTTTAGAAATGTCAAGAGCAATAGCCTTAACCTCTCCACCTTTATCTAGTGCACGGTAAAACCTATCAGTTATTATTGTTGCTGCGGAGAACACTTTCTGCAAGACTATAACATGTATTTTGTCCGGACCACAAGCTGTAGAAGAGTCTAAGCAGGAAATCACTTTAGATACAGAAGCTGGAGTGATACGAATGTCAAGCAATGGATCAATCTGTTTGACGGTTATATCGGGTAGAACACAACTAGTGAAATCAAGAGATGATATTGATAAAAAGTTCTTAGCAAACAATTTGGCTCTGTCTTTAGGTGAGGTGACAAAGTCTGAACCATACAAGAGAATTGGAATAATAGATTTGCCCTTATTATTGATACTGTTAAAAGAAGTCACGAGAGGTTAATTGTTGTAATGAAATACGAGATTTCATGACCTGAGAATAGTGGGCTTTGGTGTTAGACAAAACCTTTTTACAATGGTTTCTAGCAATAACTAACAGATATCTTTTTTCTGGAGAATTATTTTGCTAATAGATATGGAAGTAACAGTTTCAATTGAAAATTGCAGCACAGTGTGAGGAAAACCATGGAGAAGAGTGAGGCTTGACCTGGAATTGTTGAGAGGGAATAAAAGACTCCATGCCAGCCTGAAACCACAAAGTTATGTAAGAAGCATATTTGCCAGCAGGAAGACGAAAGATTTCTACCCAAGGGCTATCACAAAGAAAATCACAGAAAAAGTCCCAGTCAGCTTTAAGGTAGTTGTAAGAGGTATGATGATTGAGGGATTCAGATGATAAAGAAGAATAAGATAATTATTATAATAGATAATAGTTTTAGAGAGATCAAACCATGATCAGAAGCACCTAAGGGTAAATATGGAGAAACTGAGCACTGACTAGGATAAGAAACAAGACATAGGTCAAGTAGAGAAGGCAAATGATTCGAGTTGTTTGAAAAGTGAGTTGAAATGTTAACTGTTTGAGTTAAAGATTGAGAAAGGCAAAAGTTGTGGGCCTTAATGCCTGCAAAGTCACTGACACTAGAGTCAAGCCATTCAGTTTCCCGACAAATGGGTGAATTCTTATGAATGTAAATGCCCGCGCCAAGCATGTGACTATTGGAGTCTTTACGAATAAAAGACGATAACCATCAACACTAAGATTACAAGATGAGACAGCTAAACTCAAATTATAATTAAAATTAAGGAGATTAAACAGCTGCCATTATGTTAATCATAAAATTTTGCTAAAAATATATTATGCCATTTTTCACTCTCATCTCAGATATGCTTATCAAGTTTGGGAACAATCTAAGCAGCTTACAAAACTAACTTATCTCCAAAATAAACCTCTAAAGTTAATTTATTTCCAACATACTGATTCAAACTGTAGCATACTCTATTTTTTATCTAAAGTTCTTAAATATTGTAACTTTATTCAGCTATCAAATTGCCTCTTTGTTTGGAACCAAAATCACAATCTCCTTCATTTATTAACTTATAAACAATATTTTTTAGCAAAATATTATTTATAAATCTTATACCTTTCTACAACTTGCTATTTATAACCCTAACTCTGAGCTCCTATTTATCTAATGTTTTTTCTCTTTTCTGTTGTGTTATAATACTAATTTTAATATCTTTTGTTAAATTTATTTTAATTTCTTAAATTAAAATATTTTCATTTGGGTTCTTTTTATTACTATTAATGTTATTATTATTATTACTATACTTTTATCATAAACATTATTATTATAACTGATTATTTTTATATTACTATTTTTGTTATATTGTTACTGTTGTTGTTACAATTGTTATTATTATTTTTATTGTTATTATTGTCATTATTATTATTGCTATTATCATTATTATTATTATTATTATTATTATTATTATTATTATTATTATTATTATTATTATAGTATAGTTTAAACTTTTTATAATCTTTACTATTACTTTTAATCGTTTTTACTACTACTATCATTTTTATTTATTCCTACTTGTATTATAGTTATTATTTTATTATCATTGAATTTGACAGGTGTTTACTATTATTAGTACAGGTGTAATATTACTATTGTAAACATCCTTGATGTAACAACTTTGTTTACTTCATATTATAATTGTAAACATCCTTGATGTAACAACTTTGTTTACTTCATATTACTATTGTAAACATCCTTGATGTAACATCTTTGTTTACTTCATATTACTATTGTAAACATCCTTGATGTAACATCTTTGTTTACTTCATATTACTATTGTAAACATCCTTGATGTAACAACTTTGTTTACTTCATATTACTGTTGTAAACATCCTTGATGTAACAACTTTGTTTACTTCATATTACTATTGTAAACATCCTTGATGTAACATCTTTGTTTACTTCATATTACTATTGTAAACATCCTTGATGTAACAACTTTGTTTACTTCATATTACTGTTGTAAACATCCTTGATGTAACAACTTTGTTTACTTCATATTACTATTGTAAACATCCTTGATGTAACATCTTTGTTTACTTCATATTACTATTGTAAACATCCTTGATGTAACAACTTTGTTTACTTCATATTACTATTGTAAACATCCTTGATGTAACATCTTTGTTTACTTCATACTACTATTGTAAACATCCTTGATGTAACAACTTTGTTTACTTCATATTACTATTGTAAACATCCTTGATGTAACATCTTTGTTTACTTCATTTTACTATTGTAAACATCCTTGATGTAACAACTTTGTTTACTTCATATTACTATTGTAAACATCCTTGATGTAACATCTTTGTTTACTTCATATTACTATTGTAAACATCCTTGATGTAACAACTTTGTTTACTTCATATTACTATTGTAAACATCCTTGATGTAACAACTTTGTTTACTTCATATTACTATTGTAAACATCCTTGATGTAACATCTTTGTTTGATTTGATTTGATTTAAAAGATTGTAAAGATTTATTAACTTAAATTATTAATGTTTGTTTAACTTGTTTGTTTAGGTGAAGCGTTGAACTAAACTTTTATCATTTTACAATATTATTTAACTATTTAAATCAAACCCACAAAAATGACCAAACCTGACTTTATTATATTCAACCATACAAGATTGTTTCCTTATTTGGTCATCAATTTTATCTTATTTTTATTTAGTCATCAATTTATCAAAATATTTTTATAATTTATCATAACATCATTTTTAAATTTTATTTTAAACAGGGTCATTCCATGTAAAACTGGGACAGTCACCTCTTGGATTCTCTTTAAATTTTACCAGGCGGTACATTATAATGAAACATGAAAAAATGCAAAATTTGAGCTCCCAAATCCAAATGGTTCAAAAGTTATGACGTTTTAAAATTCAGTCTAAAACGTTCCTTTTTTTGCCAAGTCCGCCATTATGGATTTTGTAGTTGTACTTTTTAATGATTAATTTAAAATCTAGTGGAAGAACGTGGCTAAAAATGAGTACCTGACTTTTTTTGAGGGTGCTGAATTCAAAAATGTAAAGCAAATAGTGAAATTTAAATTTTATGATTTTAAAATGGTCAGTCCAACTTTTTGTTCTGTTACCATGGGTTGCGCTTTCATCAACTCCCGGAGTTGCCCAAGTCTCGTGGATTCAATTTTTTTTTCAAACAAAGTAGGATATACTAGGCTATTGTTATAAAAAAGATGGTTTTGGTTTCTTCAAGAATTATTAAGATATGTCATTTTGAAATTTTGACAAAAAAAATAATTTTTTAGCCTCTATTCTCCATTATATATTTTATAGCGATACTTTTTGTGTGAATAATTAAAGTTCTAGTGGAGAAATATGACTGAAAATTGGTACCTGGCCAATTTTAAAGGTATTGAATTCAAAGATAAAGATAAATGAACCCTATTCCTAGTATTTGAGAATAATTTTTCAATTTTAAAATATCAAGAGTTAAATTTTTTTATATCTTAACCATGGTTTATCTTTCCAATTTTCTGGAGTTGCCTTACTCTTATTTATTATACAACACATTGAAAATATAATTTATTTATTTATTAATTATAATAATTTAATGTAACATTATTACTTTATGTCTAATAATAGGGTATTGTTGTGTTAAAAAATAAGAAACTAAAATGCAAACCTTTTTAAAAAACAGTAAAAAATCTGCTTCATTGAAAAAAGCTCAAAAATCAAAAGGAAAAGGAATAAACCAAATATGACTAAAATTAAAGTTTATATAATTTAAATAATGAAAGTAAAATATTCATCAACTTTCATTGACAAGATAAAAGATGTTCAAAATGAGTTTCGTCTTCTTTTGTGATGTGGTACTGACGCCCAGAAGATGTTGATGGTGTTTTAACAAGAGAAATGACATTCATTCTTGGCCCCCAGCAATTATCATCCTGCTTTGGCCAGTAGTACGACCGACTTGGATAATTTGGATGCATAAACTTTACCATAAAATTGTCATTCTCTTTATCAACTTCAGAAACCATTCCAAGCCAGTAAAAATTGTCGTATTTGCAAAATAGGTATTGTGACATCATAAAAATCTCTTTTATTATTTTCGTATTTTTGTTTATTGAGGAAGTCAAATGTTAGAGCAAAATCATCATCATCCTTTTCATTTTTATAATTGAATGAGAAGAAGATATAAATTGATGGAAACTTCTTGTCCCAGAAATAGTGGTTGCTATTAATAGTCTATCAGCAAGTTTGATTCTTACTAGCTCCATTTCTTTAGCAGTGACGTACACAAACGTAATCCCACTGATTGACTTTTGGCAGTATTCAAACATTGATTAGGAAGATAGTATTTGACCTGTTGTTGGACTCTGCAAGCTAACAGTTGAAACAAGCTTTTTAACAGTCCCACCTATTCCATCACATGGAGAATTGCCATGGCTTGTTGCAAAGAAATTCCAGATGCACTGAACAGAAAAATCTTGAGCATGGTGACATAAATTGTAAAAATGTTTGCCGTTTTTACACTGCCCTGCACAGCCATCAGAAAAATAATGGGTTTTTGTAATTGCAGGGCAAAGATGAGTTTTTATATGATTAATGATTTTATGCATAACTTTATTGATAAATCCAACATCATGACTCAAATCATCTGAAATTACACAAAAAGAAGATATTTCCAATTTCACTTTCTTGTAGCAGACGACAACTGGATGAAGAGAACATTGACTCTAGCCTCATCAATACTAATTGTTTCTTTGAGATACTTTAGATAGCTAGATTGTGATTTTGCTATAAATGAATGAGAAGTAATTTTATCAAGTTTTTCACATAGGAGCTCTATGAATTCATTTAATGGAAGTTGTATTGTTAATAGTTCAGTTCTATCTGTCGTTGTCCACTGTTTGAAATTCACTGACTGTTCATTTTCGTCACTGTCATATTGCTCTTTTGGATCATAATTTTGTGTGAGATACTGCTGGAAATAAATTTGGGCAGCTTGTATGCCTGGACAACTATTGCATCAGTGAATCATGCAAAATTTTGATTTTCTGCTGCAGACAATCTTTTCAATGATTTCATGGTAAGATGTTTCAAGGCCTACAGCACTCAACATTAATTTAACATTTTGGTATATTGTACACACTCAAACAGAATATGTACCTTTTGGACCAGCAAGGATGCACCATTTAGGTCTAAGACTGCAAAATTTAGAAAATTCAATGTTATGGTCTGGGTACTTAATCTTATATGCCACATAGAGCTCCTTTAGATTACACATAATCAATTTTTTTGACATGTATTTTTTTTCCCAACACTTACACAGTCTTTTTTACCTGGCATTTGCCTTGAATACTCATCGTCACAGTAAAAGAGCTTTACAAGTTCTATGACATCTTTACTGATTCGATGCCGTTCAACCACATTGGGGTATGCAATGATGGCTTTTTGGTCATGTAAAAGCTTTGCATTTTGAATTTTGTGTTTGGAAACTGAAAACTATTTTGCTGCTTTTCTGATAGACCAAGATTTCGGTGTCAATGTCAAAATTTGAAGTTGCTGTCTTCTGTTAGAAACTTCAAGTTTTTCTTTCATGCATTCAACAAGGAAGTCTAGATTGCCAGTTTTGGTTTCAATTTCCTTTAGAACTTCATAGTTGTTAGGTGCAACAAGATCGGATTCCGTGACATCCAGAGCAGTTGCAAGTTTCTTAATAACTGCTTCTTCAACTTGCTTTATCTTTCTCTTTCCAAGTGAAGGCTTGTTAGAGGTTTTTGGTATATGAACTTTTAGTGGAGACACAGTTCACACAAGTACTGTTGAGGTTCACGAGTTCAAGTTCACACAAAGTACTGTTGAGGAATGATCTTACTGATTCCAGTATAATTTCTTTTTATATATTACCTTCAGTTAATTTTATCTTCAACTCGTTCTCTTTTGATTCTTTTGTAACTCACAAAATTTTCACATAATAAAAGTTGTGATTATTATAAATACCTTTTATAACTTTGTTATGAGTATTAAATGGATTGCAGGACCGTGTTAAGTTGCATAACGCTTCAAATAAACATGTTTATGATGTAGACAAGTTGTTGGTTTTACATTGATTATTGAGAGCCCAGTCCTCCACATTAATATTTCTCTTTCATACTCAGGAATACCTTCAAAAGGTTCAATTCCAAGCAACGTTGTATATGTTGCAAGATGACATTCTAGCTTGATTCCAATGGAGCACTGTTGGCTGTTTGCCATGACTAAGATAATGAATTACTAAATTCTTTTATCAACTGAATTACTAAATTCTTTTCATCAACTCCCGGAGTTGCCCAAGTCTCATGGATTTAATTTTTTTTAAATGAAGTAGGTGATCCTAAATTTTAAATTCTAAATTTTTTTTCTACTTTGGATTCAGCATCTTCAAAAATGGTCAGATACCAATTTTCAGTCAGTTTCTTCGACTAAAACTTAAATTGTTTACACCTAAACTATAGCCAAAAAATCTATGAAAGAGAATTTGAGTCCAAATAAGGAATTTTTCTAGTATAAATTTCAAAATGATATATCTTTATAATGCTTTAAGAAACCAAAACCATCTTTTTTATAAAGATAGCCTAGGATCACCTACTTCATTTAAAAAAAAAATTAAATCCATGAGACTTGGGCAACTCCGGGAGTTGATGAAAGCGCAACCCATGGTAACAGAACAAAAGGTTGGACTGACCATTTTAAAATCAAAAAATAACCATCATAAAATTTAAATTTCACTATTTGCTTTACATTTTTAAATTCAGCACCCTCAAAAATGGTCAGGTACCCATTTTTAGCCTCATTCTTTAACTAGATCTTAAATTGTACATTAAAAAGTACAACTACAAAATCTATAATGGCGGACTTGGCAAAAAAAGGAACTTTTTAGGCTGAATTTCTAAACATCATAACTTTTAAACCGTTTGATTTTGGGAGCTCAAATTTTACAATTTTTCAAGTTAAACTGATATGTACCACTGGGTAAAATTTGAAAGAAATCTGAGAGGGTGACTGAAAAATTTAGAATTTTTTGTCCCAGTTTTACATGGAATGTAAAACTGGGACAAAAAACCCAACAAGAAGTTGTACCTACTATTATTGCTCTTGGCAATCAAAACCAAGATAAAAAGAAACTTAAGAAATATATATATATATATATATATATATATATATATATATATATATATATATATATATATATATATATATATATATATATATATATATATATATATATATATTTAAACAATTTTAAAATGTATTCTACAAAATAAAGTGCTCAATGTTCTTAAAAGAACAGAGCAACTATAAAGTAGTAGAAAATCACTTAGCAAAAAATTTTTTCATTTAACACTGAGTTTCATCAATAAAAACTCATCAGAAATGACATTTGCAACTTCCTGTAATTTAGATTTTTAGTATATATTGAATAGGGTGGAGCTTATTTTTGAACTTTTGAAATATGATCTTCTTACCCTCTCATTTTGTTCCTATATATGAAAAAATAATTCAGGCAAAATATGAGAACAATTAAACAATATTTAGGGGTAGCTCAATGATGATAAAGTTTCGGATACTCGACAGCTGCGGTTTGGCTACACTTGATTTTTACATAATATTATTACTTATACCAGAATAATTCTCATGTTAAATTAAGAACTTAATTTTAACAACAAAGCTAAATTGCAGTCCTAAATCATCATATACTCCACAATTATGGTCTATACTATCATATTTGATCATTGACCAACCAATGCAATCATGGCAAATGGAAATAACCCAGATTCAATTTTTTCCTGACTGTGTAATTTTTACATAAATCAAAACATAATCCCAGACAGACAAGATCACTAGCTAGACAGACATGTTTACTGCAATGCTGAGTTGCTGACTAAGCAACACTGTTAAAGCTGTATGCTTATTTTGTTTACTAAATAGAGGCATTGTTTTAATTATTAAAATATAAATAGCAATTTAAGTTGAAATATTGTTTAAATAAATTTTCTTGATTTTCAAATTTAAAGAAGATTTCTATAATTTTGGTGTTGACTTTCTTCTCTCCAGTACCTGATTCTTATTAATTGGTAAATTAAAAGATTGATATATTAAAATACCATGTTAAAATTTCTGACTTTAAATATCAAATTTTTTTTAAATAGCAAAATTAACCAGATCTCAAACTGAGTTGTATCTACTTGGCGAAACTATTACTGAATTAACAGGCAGCAAGCTGCCATCATTACATATGGCGCTTGGATTTTTCTTGTATCACCATCTCGAATTAAAGGAGACTATAAGACAATCATCGGCTGTTACCATCACGGAAATAACAAAGTTTTGGCAAAAAGCTAGAATCCCGATGAGAGATCATCAGAACTGCCAAACGAAGCTTGAACAGACATTTGAAGAATGGCGTCTTCTTAAGAAGAACAAAGTGTGAAAAACAACAACTCAACTTGGAAGAGAGTCAGCTTTTGTTAAGACTTGACGATCTCTTTGATGTCGCTCACGCCGATGCCCTGACCAATACATCAGTTTTACAAGAAGACAAGGATTTCTTAGTAGCCCAGCGAGAAAAGGGAAGAAGGGGGTCAATGGCTGGAGTAGATGAAACACTTGCTGCTAAGGAAAAAAGGGCTTCCAAAAGAAGGGAGCAAATGTTTGCCAGGCAACAGCGAATGGAGCAAATGAACCAGCTTGCCGTTTCTACAGCTGAACTGAAATCATCTAGTTCTGAATCTGAAAACAGTACAGCAGAGGATGTTGAAGAGACTGAAACTAGTGACAATGCAGATGAGGGAGCTGTTGGAGGTACCACTTTTCAGACACCTAAAAGAAAGAGGGGACGAAAAACTGTTGTTACTCCAGAACTCGCTGCAGCTCTAGATCGAACAAAAATGTCAGACCGCAAGGCTGTTTTTGTTATAGCAGAAACTGCCAAAAGCTTAGGACAGAATATCAATGAATTTGCTCTTAACAGAGACTCAATTCGCCGACACAGATTGGAACACAGAGTCCAGAGATCTGCAAATATAAAAGCCGAGTTTCGGGATAACGTTCCTCTTGTTGTTCACTGGGACAGCAAACTGATTCCTGATCTACCTGGAAAAGAGAAAGTTGATGGCCTACCCGTATTGGTTTCAGGAAAAGAAGTCTCTCAGCTACTCACAGTTTCCAAGCTTCCTTCTGGAACAGGCGAGGCACAGGCTGCTGCCGTCTTTGGAGCCATTGAAAACTGGGGTATAGCCGACAGCATCCGTGCAATGTGTTTTGACACGACCAGCTCAAATACTGGTCGGCTTGCTGGTGCCTGTGTCCTCCTAGAACAGAAACTTGAGAAAGAGCTCTTATCACTGGCTTGTAGGCATCACATTATGGAACTGATAATTGGTGCAGTGTTCCAAGTGTGTATGGGAGCAACATCTTGTCCAGAAGTTCCACTATTCAAACGTTTCCAGCAATACTGGGGTTTCATAGACACGGCTAATTATGAGCCAGGGATTGCAACTGATGATGTCAAACGTCTCGTGGCTGACATAAAGCAAGACACTATCGATTATGCCAACAAGCATCTTGAACAGAGTCAGTCAAGGGATGGTTATAAAGAATTCTTGGTGCTTGTGATTATTTTTCTTGGTGCTGCTCCTGCCAGAGGTGTGCGATTCATGTCACCTGGAATGCACCATGCCCACTGGATGTCCAAAGTCATATACAGTCTCAAGATCTGGATGTTTAAGGCTCAATTTAAATTGACTCCTGCTGAAGTGAGAGGATTACGTGACGTGTGTGTATTCACAGTACGTGTCTACCTGAAAGCCTGGATATCTGCACCTCAAGCATCAGGTGCTCCTTATAATGATCTGCTGCTGCTGAAGTCACTGATTGAATATTCATCAATCCATTCAACAATCTTGAAATCAACATCACGCAAGTTTTCCAATCACTTGTGGTATTTGTCACAGGAACTTGTTAGCTTGGCTTTCTTTGACAGTCGGGTCAGTTCATCAACCAAGAGACTGATGGTGAGTGCAATTCAAAATGAAGAAGACCTAGATCAGGATCATTCGAAGCATATCACTGTTGATCTTGATTCATTTGGGAACAAGAACTTAGAAGATTTTGTCACAGCAAAGTCAATGAATCTGCTCCGAATGATGGAAATGCCATATGGATTTCTAACAGTTGATCCGGACTTGTGGGAAAACAGAGATGACTACAAGTTGGCTGCAGAAACAGTCGAGTCTTTAAAAGTTGTAAATGACCACGCTGAACGTGGAGTGGCCCTCATTCAAGAATACAGTGGATTTTTAACACGCAATGAAACGCAGCTGCAATTCCTGCTGCAAGTTGTAGAAGACCATCACAGAATGTACCATGATAGCAGGAAACAAACTCTGTCTGGGCTGCCGAAACCATGAATTTAAAACAATAATTCCTGAGTTTGCTCTGGAGATTGTCAGGCTGATACCCTAAACTGTAAAAACTGAGCTTAGAACTCATATTAAATGTGTTTAAAAATTTTAATTGTGTTGTTTAAAATATATAGATTAGACTCGTTTCTTGTATAATTTTTGTAATATTGGAGGCACTTGAGCTACCCCTAAAAACAATTATTTCTTAGCCAAACTTTTTATGCAGTGTTTCTATGTGTTTCTCTATTTTGTAGAATACATTTTAAAATTGTTTAAATATATATATATATATATATATATATATATATATATATATATATATATATATATATATATACATATATATATTCTTTAAAAGCCATTTTCTTGTTATACGATAATAATAAAATATGTAAAATTCAATAAAAACGGCTGCGTATAAACTTTTTAAAAAATATATATTTGTTTTTATTTTAATATATATTTTTTTTCGATATTTCGCTGATCTATTGTGATCAGCGTCATCAGGTGTAATAAATAAAAATTGTTTTTTATTTATTACACCTATCATTTTTTATTTATTACACATATTATTAAACGATTTTTATTTATTACACCTGATGACGCTGATCACAATAGATCAGCGAAAATATCGAGAAAAAAAAAAAATTAAAATAAAAACAAATATATATTTTTTAAAAAGTTTATACGCAGTCGTTTTTATTGAATTTTACATATATATATATATATATATATATATATATATATATATATATATATATATATATATATACATATATATATATATATATATATATATATATATATATATATATATATATATATATATATATATATATATTTCTTAAGTTTTTTTTTTGCACAAGATAGGTAAAACAATTGAGAAATAAGACAAATTTTTTTTACTTAATAATAAAAACCAAATTTTTTAACAAATAATACAACAATGCATGTTTCGACTATTTTATAGTCAACTTCAGTTGGGTTTAAAAAACTTATTCAATTTTGTAGACAAATTTTCTATGGTAATAAAATATAAATTATAATTTTTTTATCAATTAGGACAAAGTAGGCAATAGCAAAAAATGAAATAAAAAATTAAATTAATAAAATTAAATTAAGACTTATAAAATAGTAACTATTGTGTGATAAGTGTTATCTTATAAGATTTGAAAACTGTTTGTTCATATCTGGATTTTACCATTCAATGAACAAACTTTCCTTAACTTTAAGCTCGAATTTATTGGAGGCAGAATCCAATATCGAGAAGTTTTTCCTATATAACAGGAATTACATTCTGCGCATACAAATTTTTTTTTGTATCTTCTTAGATCTACTTAGATTCCTATCTATTTAGATCAACATTTGCTTACTAATTTTGTTTCTCTTTATAGCATATGGCTTTTTTAGAAAAAAGAAAAAAAACAAAGAATAATAAAAGAAAAGATTTTTGCCCCATCACAAACCATCAGTTGATGTAGTGGCATTCCTTTGTGGCAGCAGGCTATAAGAACTTGATGTATGTACTGAAACCCCCGGCAGCAGACTATTTTAGTGTGATGTCACAGTACTTATCTAAACACGCATTTATAATAGTGTACATATATATATATATATATATATATAATTATATATATATATATATATATATATATATATATATATATATATATATATATATATATATATATATATATATATATATATATATATATATATATATATATATATATATATATATATATAAATACAATAATGGTGATTACAAAATTATGAAATTTAACAAATTTTTAGGTGATAAGTGTTGTTCATGCCTCATTTTCATTGTGGATGTTAGAAAATGATATCAAAGAAATGTAAGAACTTTTGTTGTGTTAACAAATAAAAAAAAGTTATTTAATCATTTAAATAAATAAAAAATAAATAATTGCCAGCAATGATGACAAATAAATCTAAAGTATAATTGCTACATAAAAAAGAAGCAAAAAAAACAAACAATATAATTGTAATAAGTATATGTTGGCAGTGTTTTGCTTGTGTAAAAATAAACAGTTAAATTATACTTATTTTTGATAGCTAAGCTAATTTTTTTGTATAAACTACCTGCGGTGCAAAAAAAGGAAAAGAAAGAGAAAAATCTAATTAAACAAAAGTGTGTCTAAACTAAATCCTCAATAAACTTTCTACTGGGTCAATGACTTTATATGTACATCTTGAAATAGAAGATAAAAATGGTCACAAAAATAAAATTTTCTGATAAACTATTTGAACCGGCAACTCTGCCTTCATAAATCATATTGGTATACTCATAATTGTGAAATAGATTAATATTTAATTTAAAGAAATATTTAATTTAATTGTGAAATATTTAATTTAAAGAAATAGGTTTTTATTTTAATACTTCTTGCTGGCAATTAATTTCAGAATTATTCACCTGCACTGTCGTCAATTACTTTTTGAATAAATAAGTTAAATAAAGATAAAAAACTTTTATATAAGTTTTATAACTTTTTTTTATTTATTTAAATTTTGCTGCAGTTTGTTTTTGTTGAAGTATGTTTTTGTATTATGAAGTTGTTGATGTATGTTTTTGTAGTATGAAGTTGTTGATGTATGTTGTTGTTACAGTAAGTAGTTGTTGCAGTATGTAGTTGTTGTAGTTTGTTGTTATTGCAGTACATTGTTAATGCAGTTAGTTGTTGTTTCAGTATGTAGTTGTTGAAATTTGCTGTTGCAGTAGGTTATTGTTGCAATAGTCTTTCTTCAGACCTACTTATATTAGAAAATGTCTTACTTTAAACTAAAATTTGAAACTGAAATCAAAGTATAAAGTAGTGTTTTAATTGTAGAGCAAGGTATTTTTTTTTTGCCTTTTCTTTTTTAATAAACTTGAAAGCTGTAAATGATGTTAATGTTAAAACAAAGTTATCTAAATATGTATGTGAACTTTTTTTAACTTCACAATACATTTTTTTGTTTTTACTTATTGATAAAAAACTTTGTATATTTAAAATTTTTTTATACAAAATATATATTAGAATTTATTATTAAATATTATTTATAAGATCTTTTTAACTTAAGATAAAAAGATGGCAAAAGATGGCATTAAAGTGTGTGATCAATGTAATGACTAAAAAGGTGGCATTAAAGTCTGTGATTAAAGTCTGTGATTAAAGTCTGTGATTAATTTAATGACTAAAAATTTGCTGAAAAATTTTTTTTAGCAAATATAATTTTAAAAATTATTCATTTCTTTATTGGTTTTTGTGTAACTTTTGAGAGATGACCGATTTCTTCACATATTAAATTTATTTTAAAAAACAGAAACAAATATAAAAATTGGTTAACTAGTTTATTTTTGTGTATTTTATTTATTTTTCTTTTTATTTGTAATCATTATGTAAACTCATTTATATATATATATATATATATATATATATATATATATATATATATATATATATATATATATATATATATATATATATATATATATATATATATATATATATATATATATATATATATATATATATATAATTACTTTATATTATTATATATATATAATTATTTGGTTTATTTTTAGATGGGAAAAGATGAATGTGACTGTTATGGACGATGGTAATGTTTAATGATTATAATTTTTTATAAACCTATGCTTTTCTTTAAATACCTTAATCTTGAAAATATTTTTAACATTTAAAAATTTTTTTTTCTTTAAATACCTTAATCTTGAAAACATTTTTATTAGTTCATTCATATAATCATATGATTATAAATACTTAGTGAAAGATTTTTTGAGATTTAATTTTTAAGAATGAATACTAGTACTAATACTAATGTTGAATATATCTGTTGAATGTTTTTAAAGTCTTCTGCTGTTGAATGATCAGAAAGTTGTTCTTGTTATTTTATTAAATAATTTTATGATATTTTCAATTTGTTTGATTTGGTATAATATTAATCATATCTAATCAAACAAATTTATTAAATACAATTAATTAGAAAATAAGTTGTTTTAAATAGTTTTTTTTAGCAGAGTTTACTCTTTTTTTTATCACACTATTATTAGGTATTATCAGTGAAGAAGAGTTTGAAACTTTGAATACATTTGGTTTGAAAGAGTATTTGCACAAACTTAGTAAGAATGACCCTAGATTTAAAACGAGAACAAGCAATCAAGTATGGTTAAACATGGATCAGTCAGTTGATCCACTTATTCATAAAATAAGAGAAAGGTAAATCTTTATATATATATATATATATGTATATATAAATATCTACCCCTCCCCCCACCTCCTCAATCCAGCACTGGAAATAAGACATAAGTAGATAAATAAAAATTATATATACTCTTTGATAAATCATCAGAACACATTTAGGGGGTGGCAGCAGACAATTTTAAAAAAAGTTGTTTTTAGTGGCACTCTAATATATATATATATATATATATATATATATATATATATATATATATATATATATATATATATATATATATATATATATTCAGGCCTCAGCAGGAAGCAAGAGCTTTAGCTCTTCCCACACTCCCCTAAAACGGTTTACAAGAGCAATTTATGGCTCTCACAAAAGTATAATATTTTCTCTCAAGAGTATAATAATTATTGTAACTAAAATAAAAACGCAGTCATTTTAGTAATTACTTTTAACAATTTGTGAAATGCCTGCATTCTATTACAATAAGAAATTTTTAAAGTAAAAAACTTTTTTTATAAGCAGTAAAAACAACGTTCGTCTAAAGAATATTTTTATGCTGCAAGAAATGACACTTGTTATGTTTATATTAACCAAAAACTCTTCTAAGAAGCTGTTTAGAGGAGCAGCTTGCATGGCTTGTCATGTTCATTTTAGGAGAGCTTTTTGCTGCTCTTGCATTCATTTACTCCTGCCGAGACCTGTATATTATATATACTAGCTGACGTGACCCATAAAAATACAGGTCTTTGTGAGTCTATTCCACATTTACCTTTTCTATACTTTTTCCTTATATATATATATATATATATATATATATATATATATATATATATATATATATATATATATATATATATATATATATATATATATATATATATATATATATATATATATATATATATATATATATATATATATATTTGTTTTTGTTTATTAGTGAAATTTAGCGTTGTGTAAATTATGGATGATCTCTAAACTAAAAGTTATAATGAGGTGTAGTAAAACTCTTTTTTACATCAATATTAAATAATATAAATTTTTAATTATTTTTAACAATGTTCAATAGCTGATTGGACCCGTAACATACAGGTCTTTGTAAGTCTATTCCACATCTACCATTTCTATTCTTTTTTTAGTACATATATCCTAACTTTCCGTACCAGTAACACACCTTTCCACATACGTCAATTTTAAAAGAGATTTATAAAATTGTTAGTTTTTTTCCTAAACGACGAAACTCTATTCCTCATCGGCTTTTAGAATACTTTTTCCTCATATATATATATATATATATATATATATATATATATATATATATATATATATATATATATATATATAATATATATATATATATATATATATATATATATATATATATATATATATATATATATATATATTTATATATATATATATATATATATATTCTTTTTTTGCAACCAAAAAAAGAATTAGCATATGCAGATTGTTAAAAGCCTTATAAAAAACTTATTCATTTTGAAAGAAAAAAACTTAAATACTAAAATAATAAAAATTTAAATCGTCTTTTCAAGATGTTAAATGCACAGATTTATCTAATTGAATATGAAAGCACTAAACATAAATAATTGGGGAGCACCCATGAAGAGCTAGGTATGTCAAATAAATAATCTTTATCTGTTTTTCAGCATAAAACACAAACAGAAAAAACTCTTATATGTGAAGTACTCAGCATAAGGACTGATAATGTTGGATTTAGATAATTTAATACAAAATGATAGTAAACTGCAAAATAAGGTAATAACGTGAAAATTATTCAAAATGCTAATTACAACAATTTGACATGCAATTTATTTTAACAGCTTGTAGAAAATGGTATGAAGATTGATGATTTTTCTTCTTCGCCTTTAGATTTGAATTGCAATTGTTATTGATTAACGATTGATAGACTTAAATTAAACAAACCTAAAAATGGAATATTTTTTTTAAAAACAATTATCTAAAAAAAAAAAAATGAAATGATATTTGAAATTGAAAAATACTGAAAAAAAAAGAAAATGTAAACTTTTTATAAAGTAAATTTAAAAGATTCTTTTAGAGTAAATTTAACTTCAAAAAATCCACCCTGAATATCAACCACCACCAGACAATAACACTGTACTAAATAATTAGATTCATAAAAAAATACGAAAAAAAATTTTAGGTCGTTGCGCGGCAAGCTTGATTTTTTTTAAAACTTTTTTTTTTAATTATTTAAAATGCAAAACAAAACCATTTCGTAGTTCTCTATTAATATATCATGTATCAAAAAAGTGTTTTATTTTATATTTTTAAAAAATCAATAAAAAATTTAAAAAAGAAAAAAAAGTTCCAGGGCTCGAAGCTCATACATGCTTATATGCAGATAGAATTTTAGAATTATTTAACAAACAAAAGACTTAATGAAATGGAATTAATCACTAGAGATCAAAATTTACGATATGTTGTTGTAATGCAAGTAAAACTGTAAAACTTGATATTACATAATAAATTATTTAATAATATATATATATATATATATATATATATATATATATATATATATATATATATATATATATATATATATATATATATATATATATATATATATATATGTATGTATATAAAATATACATATAATATATATGTATATAAAATATACATATTATATTATATTACATAATAAATTATTTAATATATATATATATATATATATATATATATATATATATATATATATATATAAAATATACATATAATATATATGTATATAAAATATACATATATACATATAATATATATGTATATAAAATATGCATTACATAATAAATAATATTCTTATAAAAAAAGTGCTGCGACTCCTTCTTGCCATTACCTTAGTTGCAATTTCTGCCAAGGTTTTTGTGTCAAACACGCTTGAAGGGACACTATTAAAACTATTAAGTTTGGCAATTATATATATATATATATATATATATATATATATATATATATATATATATATATATATATATATATATATATATATATATATATATATATATATATATATATATATATTATATATATATATATATATATATATATATATATATATATATATATATACTACTTTTTCTACAGAACAGTTATAATTAGATCTTCTTTAATCTGATTTATCGGCTTTTCACCAAAACAAACAAAGTACAAACACAGAGCTTGTTTCCTTTTTTAAGGGAAACAAGCTCTATGCTTCCCTTAGTATTTATAATACTCAAGTATTTATAGTTTCTTGCCTAATATTGTCTCCTAATGTTTCAATTTTCCTGAATTACTTTCAGTAGAAAGTACTGAATAATATCTTCTAGACTCACATCAGCTTTATTACAGATTGCAGCTATTAATTAGGTTTGGGGACACATACCTACTCTATATCAGATAGAAACTGAAGCAGTCAACCAGATCTTCAGCACTTTTGCTTATTATTAAATCTTCATCACCTGAAGAATTTAAATTAACTCCAGATGAATGAAAAGAAACCAAGATTGACATTAAATGGACAAAAAATCATGATTGTTTTAGTGAAGATGCAGGCATCCTAAACATCCTAACAGAAGGGTGTATAGGGCGTTAGGGAGTTTAATTACAACTTTTGGTTGTTTTTAGAAACAGTTTTTCCTAGATTCAAAGCATTAATTAATTAAAATGTTTGTTACATGTTATACCCCTTTTTATAAACAAAGAAACATTAGTTAGGTATTTTATCAGAAATCTAAACAAAACTTAAATTTAAAAAAAGTTACCATAAAAGTTTAATACAATCTCAAATTTCTTCTTAGAGAGCTAATAAGTGTATCTGAACTGCACAATAATCTTCGCATTTTTACTAGTGACTTATCTTGATTACTTTCTCATATAGTGTTCTCTATAATTTTTAACGTCTTTTATTTTAATATTTCTGAGCTTCCTCAGAAAGAAGACCTTCTACTACTGATTTATCTCTTCCAAATTGAGAACTATGAATTATAATTTTATGTACAATTTGAGGCATTGGGAACCATGGGTATAGAGAAACTTAGAGCTCTGCTGTTTCTTTTGGTATATTTTTCAAGTTCATTAGCATTAATTTAATGTTTGCATGATAAAACACAAAGAATAACATAGAAACATTTCATGAGAAAGAATAGTAGCCATTTTTCCATTAACCACTGTGCAACCTAACTTATGTTTGATAACAAAGGAATTGAAGAATATTGGTTTTGAATTACTGTTTTTGAAGAAAATATAATCTTGTGTAACAACCTTAGCACTTCCTGAATTGATTTATTAGGAGTCTTTACAGATTCATTGAGTATTTTTAACAACCTGTATGTAGTATGATCAATAAGACTCTATAAATCAACTGAGGCTGAATAATCAGTAGTTTGTATTCCACAACGAGGTATGCATAAATCTTTTTCTTTCCTTACTTTATTATAAGTAGGATATAATTTGTTTCCTTTAAAAACTGCAAATTGCTTGGAAATCGGCATTACTAAGTCGGCATTCAAATCAAAGCTAATGCTTTTAGTTTACATTGTTGTTGAACTAACTGCACCATCTTTGATTTTAATATTTGCTTCACAACAACAACAAACAACAACTAGCTATTTATTTTCCGTAAATCATTTTACAATAGTTTTTATAATAATGATAAAATAATAATAGTAATAATAGCAAAAATATATAATAATAACATAAGATAAAAAAAATAATTATACAAATTATAGTAATAGTAATAATAGGTATGTTTACAATAATTACAATGAAAAAATAATGATAATAATTAATATTAATATAATAATAAGTTAATGATTTGTTAGGATGGTGTCACTCATACAGAAATCTGACACCAATTTTTAGTATAATATAAGTAATAATAAGCAAAGACACACACTGAAACACATGGACCGTAAACATTCAAACCAAAGCACAGAAAATATACATAAAAACAAACATGTAAAAATCAATTTACAAGTTTTGCTAATAAAAATAAATAAAAAAAAAGTGCTGATGATAATAGTAGTAATTATGAAAAGAAAATTAAAATAATATTTAAATCATGAAGATAATAATGCCAAAAAGTTAGAATAAAAAGTTTTTCACAATTTTTTTAAATTGATATTGTTTAAGATGGAGTAAAGGTATTTTAGGATATATTTTTTTGGACTCATTCAAAATGCATGCAAGGCTCCTGTTCCATTCACAGATGCACTGATAAACAATAGAATGTTTACCATACTTCTGGGTTTTAAAAGATGGTACATTTAGTTTTCCATTGTGTATATTTCTAGTCAAGTAGGAATGTAATAGTCTACTTTCTGTCAACAAGTTTGTGATGGAGATGGCATGTTTTTATTTAAGGAGTCAAAAACAAAAAGAAGATTAGCATACTTTACTAGCGCTGGAAATGTTGGAATGAAAAGTTTTTTGAAGGACTTCGATGTATCTGATTTAATTGGTTGGAAGTTTATTAATCTGATGGATTGACGCTGAGATGATAGCAACATGTTAATGCAATAGTTTTCACCTCGACCCCAAATTTGACAACAATAGCTAAGATGAGATGAGAATAATGCACAGTAAATACTCCTAATTGTAACTTTATCAACATAATGACGAATTATTGAAAGCATATCGTTAGCTCAAGTTTCTTTCTTAGTTCATCAATATGAAAGTTCCATGAAAGATTACAATCAATTAATACACCAAGATATTTAATAACTCTTGAAGGATATAGCTGTTTATTATTAATTTTTGTTTTGATTTCAACATTTTTAAAGAAATTGTTTTTTCTTGGAAAAAAAAATTTCTTTAAAAATGTTGAACTAAAAAAAAATTAGTTCAGTTTTTTTGGTGTTGAGACATATTAGGTTAGCATTTAACCAGTGAACTATACCTTTTAGATCTGAATTAACATATTTACATAAAGAATGATACGATTTGTTGATGTGCAAGAGATTTGTATCATCAGCAAACAGATGGACTGAAGAGAAGTGAACAGAGTTGATTAGGTCGTTAATGTAGATTAAAAACAAAAGAGGACCTAGAACGGAACCTTGAGGAACACCACACAAAACTGATTTATAACTAGAATTGAAACCATTAATACTTACAAATTGTTTTCGATCTGAAAGATAAAATCGAAACCAGTCATTTACAATACCGCACATTACATAATGTTTTCATAATTCCTTAATTCCTGATTTTTTCCGTTATACTTATTAATGCATGGCAAGTAGAATGTTTTGATTGAAAACCAAATTAAAAATCATTTAAACAATTAAATGAGTTTAGAAAAGAATACACTCTAGAATACATAAGTTTCTCAAGAAGCTTACTAATGTTAGATAAAAGAGAAATAAGTCTGTTGTTAGTGCATGAAAGTTTAGAGCCATTTTTAAATATTGAAATAACTCAAGATAATTTCAAAATATCAGGAAATTTTCCATTTATAAATAAGGTATTAAACAGTTTAGAAAGAATATTTGAAAAATTGTAGTTAAAATCTATAAGAATATTTGTGGGAATGCTGTTTGGACCTAATGATGTTTTTGGATTCAATTTAGATATAAGAGATGAAACTTCAGAAATATTTGTTGGAGATAATAATAAACTATGTAAATTTGGATGTTTAATATATTTTTGATAGTTAATGTAAGATGAATGAATATTGGATTTGAGTTAATGAGCAATATTTGTAAAAAAAGTGTTAAAATGATTCAGAGACCTTTAGATCTTGACATTTTTTTTGGAAAAGTAATAAACAAAACAGTAATAAACGTTTGGAAACATGTGTTAGTATCACTTTGTAATATCGTCCCAGTAAATTTTTGATAAATAAGATTTTAAGTTTTCTTTATTAAAGTTTTTAAAACTCCTGCTATATAAATTGTGTTTGCGTGGTATAAATAATTTATTGAAATTAGGACAAATACAAAATTGAGGTAAGTGATCAGAAACAGAAGTTGTCAATTTTCCTGAAACAAATTCATTAGCTATTAAACTAGAGAAAATATTATCAATAACTGTAGCAGAGTGATCAGTAATTCTAGTCAGCAAAGTAATAAAAGGGCGAATATTATAAAAAGAAAATAAGTTTAAAAAATCAGATGTTGCAATGTCATTATTTGATTGTATCAGATCAATGTTATAATCACCAAGTAAGAAAACAGATTTATTTTCAGCAGTTATTTTTTGAAGTAAGACAGACATGATATTATTAAAAATATTAATACCCATGCAAGGGTGTCTATAAATGCAACCAACAATAATATAAGACTTTTTAGAAAAAATAACTTCAACAAATGTGGGTTCTAAACAATTAGGTGTATAAGTTATTAAATCATCTCTTCCTTTGTATATTAGCTTTTTTGATAAATATAATAATGTACAGCCACAAGAGGATTCCGTTGGTGTCTGCTCAACGTTGTAATTATCAATGAGAATCTGATGAATTGAGGATGTTCCTTTTTTTAACCTTGTTTCAGTTATACCAATAATGGAAAAATCAAAATTAATCAATGATAATATTATGTTTAAATCCTCAAAGTGTTTTTGTAACGATGATATGTTTAGATGAAAAAAGGAGAGAGCGCTTATTTTATTAAAATTAAGTGTACATAATTCGCTTATGTCATAATATTTTCAAACTATGTCTAATGAAGAAGAAATTTCTTTCTGAGAATCTAAAACACAAGATAAAACATAATTATTAATTTGATTAGAGACTTTATTTAAATGAAAAGGCAGGAAAAGGTTTGTAGACAGAGGTAAGTCATCAGTTTTAAGAATTATATCAGATGAAATTAGCAATTTAAATTAACCTTAAGTGTAAAAATGTAATTTTGAAGAATGAGATGAGTGCAATCCACTCATTAAATTTATCACCCATAGTATTTTGGAGATTTTATTTTACTAAATAAGATAAAATAAAAATGACTACAGTACAGATGTTAATGCACCTTAGCATTGCTGAACATTTTTTCCTCTTTTAATTTTAGTTTTCTTCTTTTAGTGGTCTTCCATAGACAACTAATTTAAGTTAAAGAATCAGATGATTGTATTTAGTATAAACACTTGCTAAAACTCTATTAACTAGTAAAAAACATGAGTCCATTACTTTAATTGTAATGAAATATCATACCTAAATTGTGAGAAGTAGAAAAAGTCAAACTCGAGTTTTGGCCCTTGTCTAGTTTCAAAACATGCAATCTATCCTTTTTTCTGTTTACTTTATTTTCATTTTTTGTTAAATTGTTTAGAAAATAATTTGAACTCTATGTCAGAGATACCTGTAACTTTATAAGCATCAGAGTTGGTAACTGATTTGAATAAGTTGTTTTCCAAAGCATGAAACAATTTTAGAGGAATTTCTTTATTTAGATTTAAAAGATTTAAAAATTCAATTTAAAAATATAAATATAGTTTTTTAAAGTTTTTAAATATTATTCTTATTTTAGATAATTAAAAATATAATCAATAATTAACTGAAATAAGTTTATAAATAAAAACCACATTATTTAATAAAGTGGAATAGCATTAAATTTTATTGTTTCCCATAGTTTCTGTAATTGCAATTAATGAGTTCATACTTAACAACAATATGCTTTGAACAAATGAAAATGACAAACGAGTCATATGTTTAAAACTTGCTAAACTTTAATTTGCGCAACTTTGTGCAAGATATTAGTAATAAGAAATCATCTTCAATATTGAGACACTGTAGAAAGGTTCTATGTGGGAAATGTGGGGGAAAAAAGATATTGAACCTTTCATGGTGACTTTTTATTATATTTTGTAATACATTAACTGTCATATTTAAAGTTAAGAGAAAAGTTAAAAATAAAAACAAGATAATTTTTGTTTGTTAAGTTTTCTAAAATAAAGCATATAGCCTGATATTGAGATTATAAAATTTTAATTAATTCAAAGAAACTGTGCTTACTAGATGAAACTGAGTTTTGCGATTTTTCTTCTTTTTTTAAAAAAAAAAGTTGTTTAAATATGCAAGCTTAAAAACTTTCCCAGGATTGTTAAAACAAAAATCATAATATTTAAATGACAAATTTTTATATTGTATCTACTTTTAAAATTTTGCATCAAAAAGTTTCTGTGCCAAAAAAATGTGAATGGCAAGTTACAGATTTCATGAAGGAGAGAATCAAACAAGGGATTGACTTCACTTATTCCTATGTTGCATTAGAAATTGGCAACTCTTGCAGAACAAAACTAAGGATCAAAAACTTACAAAAACTTTGGTCTCTGAGAGCTAACTGTTTTTACAAAAACAGTTAGCTCTCCAGATTAAGCAACATTCAAAGTTGAGAAGAAAAACATGATGACAAGAAAGACATGAAAGATGACAAGAAAGACATGAAAGATGACAAGAAAGACATGAAAGATGACAAGAAAGACATGAAAGATGACAAGAAAGACATGAAAGATGACAAGAAAGACATGAAAGATGACAAGAAAGACATGAAAGATGACAAGAAAGACATGAAAGATGACAAGAAAGCCCATTGACTATTCATACTTTATTTGTCAAGTTTGCAAATTAAAGTGTAATCAGGTTCCTTTTGTCCACAATGCTCTCTCCAGGCACATGAAAAGCTGTGCTCTGACAACGCTCAAAAAGTTTCCTCACCAGGGCACAAAAGGTTCAAAATTTAAAAAGTTTAAAAAGAGGTGCAAACTATCTCTAAAATCAGAGAAAAACTGGCTGCATCTGTCTTTGAGCAAAAAATGCTAAGCTTAAGGAAACTAAAAGATTAATCAGTGCACAGGATAGAATGACCCTCACTCCTGGACCTTCTTGCTGAAACTCAGAAAAGAACCCCATGCTCTCAACAACTGACATGGTCATAGTTTTAATCAACACTGGTATTTCCAATAACAAAATTAAAGTCTTGCATCAACTCCTAACAAGTCATTTGGAGCATAGTTGGTGAAATCAAACTTCAAGGATGAGTGTTTGAAAGAAATTAGAATCCTTCATCACATCAGCTATTTATTATTTCAAAAAAAATAATGCCTCAACCAAGGTCTGTTTGAGTTTGCTGCTTTGGTTTCTGAAGAAAGAGGAATTTCTAAATCATGCAGCATCACCAAAATTGTGGTTGATTTGTGGAAAAACAAGAACAATTGAATCAATCAGAAATCAATTCCAGCTTTACAATTTACATTCAAGGTAAGAAATTAAAGGCAAAGAAGTACCTAAATGTAATTCAAAAACCTCTCATTCAAGCAGAGCATTGGCTAAAACTGTCTGGAAACTTATTTCTCCTATGGAACTCCTTCTTTTGCTTAGGGTGGTGAATCATCTTTACAAGAGAATCTGGGAAGGAGCCTTCAAAGTTGTATTTGAACATTCAACCATACCATTGTAGAGAGCTGGGAATGTCTGCAAGAGTTTTTGACCAAACATCAAGTTATTTCTGCCATGAACTTTGTCAAGGCTTTCAAGCACTTTCAAAGCATTGTTTATTGTTGCTTCAGAAACAATATGTCTCCATATTTCGTAGTTCACATCAACCAATTTCAAGAATGCTACCTGACACTGCTGGTCACAGTGACTCCAAAAGATCACGTTTTTCACCACGTCCAAAAGTTTATCAAAATCTACAACACTAAGCTTAGTCTTTATAATACAACATCTTTAGGTGGAAGGTTGAAAAAAAAAATATTTTTGGTTCAACATCAAATTTCTCCTAATTTTTAAATACAGAATATCCTTTATGTGCAATTTAAATTACTTTGAAAACAATTTGAAACCTGTTTTGTTGTAAGAAAATGAATCAAAAAAGATTTTTTTATGTGTTTTTAAATTGATTTATGATCAGAAGGAAAAAATAAAAATTTTCATGATGTTTTTATATGGCTCAAATTCTTATTATCTATAAGCTAACCTGTTGCATAAAAAAGCAAAGAATGAAACAATAGGCAGTCCAAACTTTTACTTTGTCTTATTTTTGTATCTTTATGACTTATCTTTGATCTTTATGAAAGCTAAAAATACAATTACAACCACAAAATTTATCAGACTGAAAAATTGATTGAAATTTCTTCGAGAACAGTATATATAAATTGGTTCCTTTACCTACCTCGCTTTGAAGCCCTGTAAATTAACCAAATGAAAAGATGAATGGCTTCATTTATTTTCTACTAAAAGCCTATTAAATACTTTTCAGCCTGTTTTTAAAGTTGAATACTTATTTTAGCTTATTTAAAAGTTTGCTTTTTGTAACATTTTGATGGAGACTGACTGTACTAAAAATTTATAAATTTTGTATAAAATTTTGCTTTCTATCTGGTATATTTGAGCCTCAAGTAGGAATAAAACAAAATTAAAAAAAAAGACAAAAAAAATGGCTCTATTTTAACATAAAGGTGTAAAATCACATATATATTAATAAATTTAAAATAGATAGGTAATTAGCCATCATTTTATTCAACAGCCAGAGTAAAAGTGGGTCAAACCAATCATTGAATGATAAAAATCAAGTACCTTAATTATTTTTTAAAATTTCTAAACTATTTTTTTTTTAAATAAGATAGAAAATACCAACAAACACATTATTTATTAATTTTTTTTTTTTAGTTGTATTTGAAAATATGAAAACTAGAAGAAAAAAAAATGATCGCTTTTGGCAGAAAGTCTGTTAAAACCGACCAATATAAAATAGATTTAATAAATTTAACATTTTATTTATGTAAATGTATATATTTTTATATATTTTTTATATAGCATACAAAAATAATAAAAGATTTAAGGTTTACATTTTTTACAACAAAAAAAATCTGAGCCCATTAAAAAATTTTTTGGCAAACATGTTGCAGAGCCAAGTATTACAATTTGGATTCTCGTATGAAATCATGTCCGAATGTAATTCTTTTTTACACTTTCTGCATTTAATAACTTTTCTTCTTTTGGCTGAAGGTGTTTATATTGGTTCTATATTTTGAGTTACTTCTTTTTCTGCAGGGTTTGGTAATGGCATTAAGAATTTGCAGATGGTTTTACACTTTTTAACTTGTTTTTCAGCTAATTTGAGTTGCTTAACTTCTTTTTTTTTTTTGAGATGATCTGCAACACAGTGTTCTGTAATACATTGGCCAGCAATTTTTGGAATATTAGGTTGCCTCGATTTTTTTACATAAGACTGATTTTTTCTTGATAAAAACTCTTGAGCTTATTTTTCATTTTGATTTTCATTCTCTCATGTAGTGCTCTGTACTTGTCAAACCTCGAAGCTGCTGTTGCAGATTCAGAAGATAATGCTAAAGACTATATTGTTCGCAATAGCGTTGAAGATGTCGGTAGATTAAACGTTTTCGGAGATTCGGAGAGCTAATGCCTGTTGTTTGATTTTGTTTTTGTTAAGTAGAAATAACCCAGTATATTTAAAACCAGGAATAGCGTGCAAACGTGTAAAACACTTAACGCTTTCATACACCTGTTTGAGCAACGTAGGAAAATTTTCTTTATCTAAGTTTTTGCATTTTGTATCTTTGTAATATTTGATAAGAACTGTCTTCCACACTTGCTTAACATGGCAATAGACACCTCTGTCCAGTGGCTGAAGAATGTGAGATGAGTGGGCTGGTAGACAAATCAAAATTATATTGTTTTCCCAACATAACAATACAACTGCTAAACTGACGTGAGGCGTATGTCCATCAAAATGTAAAATATGAGTACCACTAATAACTTGATATTCTGGTATATACACTTCTTTCAACCATTCAATAAATGTGTCATGCTCCATCCAACCAGATTTAGAAATTTGGTGCCAGTCGGACCACTCAGCTCTAAAGTTTCGTTTTGCTTTGTATACCACGAATGGTGGTGTAAAGTATTCATCAGCATTACAGCAATTGTTCACTGTATAATGGATTTTTTCATTGTTACCAGTGAGTTTCAAAACACGCTTTGCTCCTTTTCAACATACTACAATTGCTTTGCCTTGATCACCACAGAAACCTGTTTCATCGTAATTCCAAATGTGACAACTAGAAATTATTCCAGACAATTGATATTGTTTAGTGACAACTTCAAAATAATTATCAATTATTTCTTGCGTACAAGTAGCAGCTCTGGCAGATGTTAAAGTGTGAGTTTTTCTTGTGGAAATTTCTTTAGACCATCGGTTTATAAATGCATAAAACCAGTCTTTGCCAGGCCTGCCGTTTTTAAATAGGCCTGATTGATTTGTACGAAGAAGGTAACTGCATACGAAGTCCATGACATCATTTAAACATATGCACCATAATTGACTCTGTTTGCTGTGAGAGTACGGTTGTTGATCCTGATCCCTTGAAGCTAACATTCTTGCTGTTCTTGCGACCTATTAGAGTTAAGAATGAAATGCCATATTTGAATGCAGCTTCTCTGATTAAAGTATTTCTTTCTTTTATATCATTTAATGCAGCTTCTATATCTTCTTCATTGTATGACGTTTTACTTGTTGTTATCTTGAAAGTGAATAATTAATAAAAATCATTGAGTCATTTTTGTAAAATAACTTTATATAGGAAGAACCCGGAACTAACACATGAGAAAATTCAATAATTTAATTCACCTAGGTACCTAATTAAAAAATTCACATACTACTTAATAAAGGAATTTAAAGTAAATATGTGAATGATCGGTTTTACCAGAAAAAGCTTAATATTAATTTTTCTTACTTTTTTATCTAATTTTTAACTATAAAAGGAAAAAAAATTATGTAATCGGTATTAAAATTAAATTTTCTGCAAGATAGAGGTATAATTATTTTTAAACAAATTATGGTTCCCGAATTATTATGATAGCAAATAAAAGAAAAAATCAAATTTTAACAACTCTCTTTTTAACTTTTATAAAAATAAAATGACTGAAAATTTTTTATGCCAAATGAACTCTCAAAAGTCTCAAATGGACATATTATCATTTTTTTGGTCTTTAATTTGAGGGTCAGGGCCAAAATTGGCAAACTGTGAATAGGAAAGTAAATTATTTTATTTTTTTATGTTTTTTTTTTTATATACTTATTAACGAAGGTGTTTATACCTTGAAATATTGTAAAACGTTATTCATGCAATAATTTCAAAGTTATAGCTATATATATATATATATATATATATATATATATATATATATATATATATATATATATATATATATATATATATATATATATATATATATATATATATATATATATATATATATATATATATATATGTCTGTATAGATTGGTAATGATAATAATATATATGTCTGTATAGATTAGTAAAGTTAACTGGACTTGATAGAAAAATAATATATGGAGGTGAAATGTTGCAGGTAGTTATTATCAAATTTTAAAATTTTTTTTTAGAGATAATGAGTTTTCTAATTAAAATTCAAAGTTAATTGTTGAATCATATTATATGTTATATGTGATTTTTTTTTAAATTTCTTTAACTTAAATAATTTGAATTTTTTTTTTTATTATTTAAAATCTTTTTAATAGCTATTGTTATCAAAAATATTTAGGTATTAAATTACCTTCCTAATGGACATTATCATGCTCATCATGATAGTGAAACTCATCAAAGGGCGGATCTTCCATGTTGCCATCAATATTCAGGTGATGTTCTCACTAGTGTTGGTGAATGTAAATTATGCAGGTATAGTGATAAAAAGTATTTTCATTACATGAATTTTGATAAAAACATTTTGTATTACATTATTTGTAGATATTCTTAAGCTTTTAAAACTGAAATTATTTCTATTATAATTTTGCAATAAGATTTAATAATAGAACAAAAATTTACTAATAGAACTAATATGTTCTAAAGGAAGAGTTGGACACTAACAGTGTGCCCCTAAGTAAATAATGTAAAATTGTATATTAGTAAAATAAAAAAAACATAAAAGTTTATATTAAAAAATAGCAATAAGATGCACATAAGCTATATTAATTTATGCCTTCTTGGCCTTGGGGAGGCATAATATTATATATAGTTAGCATAAATAAAAAACAAAAAGATCTAAACTTGCATCTTGCATCTTGTTGCATACATTTTGTTGCATGCATCTTGTTACATATACCTTGTTGTGTACATCTTGTAGCATTTATCTTGTTGGATACATCTTGTTGCATAAATTTTGTGATCTCAAAGATAGTAATTGAAGCATGATTACATGATGAAAGAGGTTAATGTTTTGTGTAACATGGCTTTTAGTTCCACTCTTAGCAAAAGAGTTCAAAAGTCTCTTTTTAAAGTTAATAGTTGTGCATCAGTTTTTTCAATGAAGTATTCAAACAGTAGCGGACTGGCAAATTTGAGCGGCCCGGGAAACCCTAAGTGGACCGGCCTCAAAAAAATATATATATAATATAAAATAACATGTTAATATAATATTACATATAAATACATAGTTAATAAAAAATAAATAAATAAAAGATTCTTAACCATTTAAATATTTACTAATACCAGAAGCATTTTCTCTTATTTTATCTATTATTGTATAATTATTTAAATTAACCATAATATCCTTCTCTATCGCCATAAGCATCAAAAACTGCAAATTATCTTGTGACAACGAAGATCTGAGTCTATTTTTTATAATTTTTAATTTGGAAAAACTACGTTCACAAGCTACTTGCATCGAAGATAATGTTAAAATTTATATGCAAAATAAACATTGCTGTATACTTTGCTTTATAAATTATATTTAGCCAAGAAATTAAAACAGCAATAAATACAATTTTCGCAACTCTTTTTGTTTTTGAGGCATACTTCACTTATTATTTCTGAATCTGAATCAGTTAATTCATCAGTGTTATATATATCTTGCATAGATATTTTAAATTCGTCCCATTTTGTCATTAAATCTGTTAATTCCTCCCTTAAATTTGACGCTGTAGCTGTTTTATGATATTTTACTAGTAATTTACTGAGCTCTTCTAAACTGTTTTCTGAACATTTATTGTCGGTAAAATTTTTAGGGTCTAATATTGCCATGACTGCATATAATTTTCCATGATTTTTAAAATGGTTTTCTATAGTATTTATTGTGGTATCTATAATTACGTTAAACGTGGTTATTTTATATTTTTCAATTGGGTTTTGAAATTCATGATCTTCGGTTATTTCTTCGGGCATTCTCTTTCGTTGTCTAAATCTCTCTTCTGGTATATCTTCTTCGACAATTATTTCACAATTTTCCTCTTCAAGTAGTGTATTTGCACGTTTAGCAAATGAATTTGACTTTTCTTTTACATTACTAAAATCACGTGAAAATTTTTTTAAAGAATTCAATGTGGAAGTTACCATGTTATAAGCTGTTAAATAGTTTAAATTGCTGGTTTGTAAATATTTAGATAACGGTCCAATATATTTAAAAAATTTTAAATAAATATGCGCTGTAAGTATAACTTTAAATTTCAATAAAGACTCCATTAGTGTTGATGCAGTGTGTCTAATTTGAGCATTGAAAGATACATTAGACACAAAATAATTCAAATTTATCAATAAGTATACATATAATGAGGTTTCTTTGTTATCATAATGCCCAAAAAAATTTTTAAGTGCTGTTTCTTTTGCTGACCATCTTGTTTCACCTATAATGTTAAGTCTCTGATACCTTATTTTTACACTGGTGTTTTCCCAAACATCCATACGTTGATTAGATTCTCTTAGAAATACGGCACACGAGTTGAGTAATTGAAAGAGAGAAGTACCTTCAATTACCGAACTAGTAGCATCTGTGACAACTAAATTCAATACGTGGGCATAACACCAAATGTGAATTTGACCAGGCAATTTTTTTCTTAACCAACTGGTGAAGCCATTATACTGTCCACGCATGTTTGCTGCTCAATCTGTCGAATTACCGATACAATTTTTAATATTTAGTCCACTGTTTTTAATAAAAGTACTAATTATATTGCACATGTCTTTGCCTGTAGACAATTTGCAACTTAAAACAGCTACTACACGTTCATAAATATTTCCCTTTACATATCGGACAACAATTGAGCACTGATCCTTTTGTGTTATGTTCTGTGTGGTGTCAATTTGCAAAGAAAAAATATCTGCTTCGTGTATATCTAACAAAATGCTATCTTGAATTAATTTTCCACTGGCCAAAATTACCTGGTTAATAGTAGATTTTGAAATTAATGAAATGAAACTGCCTCTACCTTTAGTTACCGCAGATGTTTCATTATTTTTCTTATTTTCTTTGATGACTCTTGATAAATGTAATTTTAAAACAGCGTCATATTTAGAGAGTAGCAATATTATTTCTAAAAAATTACCATGGTTACCATGATCTTCTTGATTATTTTCAGGTGAAAGTGAAGAAACATATTCAGATTGGTGAGCGCAAAAAGCTAATCCTCTTTTTCCAATTAATTTTACAACATCTATAATTCTTTACAATACTTGTTTTTGTTCAATAATATTTTTCTGACGTATGCTTCCTTCATTTGCGAACATTAAATTATAAATATCTTTGCCTTTAGATTTGAGAATATGACAATTTACACAATTTTCATGAGTTTTACTATTTTCATGTTCTTTAACACGTTGCAAAGTGTGCCTCCAGTCCGCCATTCCACGATTTACAAACGAACTCTTGCTTGTAATATCACTGTAAGCCAAACACATGATACAAAATAGAGCATTTTTTTCCAAACTATATGATAGCCAACGTCTATTTACTTTATCTTCTCTATAAAATATTAAATTTGGTTTAAAAGGTAAATTAGTAATGTCATCAATGGTTGGTTGGCATGGATATTTTTTAAAAAAGTCTTCATAATTTTGATTTCCTAGCCTTATGAAATAATTATCTGATAAGAAATTAAGCATTTTGTTTGTTGGTGTTATCATTTCATTATTGGCCTGGGTGGAAGCTGAAACTGAAGTTATTTCTTCGAGAATTGATGTTTTAACTTCATCTGCGCCAATGGGACACATAAATAATAAACGTAAATAATTTAACAATATAATACAATAAGTATTTATTTAACCCATTAAAGTTAATATAGTTTATAAAATAATAATAATAATATTATATAATTTATAAAATAATAATAATATTATATAGTTTATAAAATAATAATATTGTATAATTAAATTAAAATGAACACTTCCAGTTGGATGAAAAAAAATGAGAATAAGATCTATTTAAATAGATCTATTTATTGATAACGTTTTTAATATCAAACAACGTTTTTGTCACCAAAAATATTAAACGTTTATTTATTAAACTCTTTTAATTTATATATTTATTTTTTTTATTCAGAAGAAATAATTTAATAGTTTACTTATTACTGGCCTCGCGGCCTCTAATTCGACCGGCCCACCAGGAAATGTCCTAATGTCCCGCCGGCCCAGTCCGCCACTGTATTCAAAAGATTCAAACAAGAGGAAGAAAAATTATCAAAAAACTTATTGTGAAATGTGTAGTTTAACAATTTTTTTTTTGTTTTTTTTGTTTAACATCTTCACTTCCAGCAAGTCTGCAAGAAACTACAATTAGAAGTTACTGGAAGAGAAAAGATGAAGTTTATAAAGCAAGATAATTAACAGATAGCTTAAAAGATTGCAACTTATCTAAAAGAGAAACGGCATAATTTAAAGATCCGCTCCAGATATTGCACTAGTATTTCATACAAGTACAGATTAGAGATTTATAGAGATAAAGAATAGAATCTGGAGTAAGAAAGTGGTGAGCACAATAAAGAGATGCAACCTTAGCAGATGCTAATTTTAGAATGGATTTGATATATGGCTCCCAAGAAAGATCAAATGTAAGAGTTAATCCGAGAAGACAAAGGGTAGATAACTTATTGAGTACATTAATGTAGGAAGATCTAGATTGTTGGGATAACAATTAGCTGAAAAAAATGAGTTTTATATGAGTTTAAGTTCACCAGGCACTTAGAGCCCCATGCTGTAGCAGAAGTTAGATGCTTTTCAAGCTCAAATGTTCCAAGCAATCAAAGATTGTTGGATTCTTTTCAAGACAAGAATAAATGGTAGTTTCATCAGCGAACAATACCACCTATTAGTTATTACAGTTAGCAAATCAGTAGTAAACCAAGAAGATCGAAATTTATATTGATGATCAGAAAGAAAGTTATTAGATTCAAAATAAGAGATTAAGTGTTTGTTAATTATGATAAGCACTTGTTAAATAGTTTAAAAGTATAGACAATAGCTCCAAAGAACACTTTTGCAAGATTATAATTAGTATGTTGTTCAGACCACAAGCTGTAATAGAATCTAAACAGGAAATCATTTTAGATACAGAAGCTGAAGTGATACGAATGTCAAGCAATGGATCAACCTGTTTGTCAGCAACATCAGGTAAGATATGATTAATGGAATTAAGAGTTCAGATTGATGAAAATTTTTTAGCAAACAGTTTGGCGTTGTCTTTAGGTGATATAACACAAAATCTAAACCATGCAAGAGAGTTGAAATAACAGATTTTTCCTTATTATAGCCACCATTAAAAACTCTCCAGAACTTTCTGGAACCTAATTTTCAAAATACAAGATTTTGTGACCTGAGGGCTTTGGCATTAAACAAAACTTTTTTACAATATTTTCTAGCAATAGTAAACAAATGTCTGTTTTCTTGAGAATTGTTTTAGCGATAAATTTTAAAGTGACGATTCCAATTGGAAATTGAAGCAACACAGTGAGAGGAAAACTATGACAAATAGTGAAACTGGTTTTGAGAGCTTGAAACTGGTTTTGACCCAACTTTACTAGTAGTTCTATGAAAAACCCTATACAAGTACTATGTGTTACACTGACACTTCTTTATGCTTTTATGTTCATGAATGTTGTTTTTTGGAATTAAATTTTTAATATCAAGAAATGCATGCACTAAACAATACAAAAAAAATATTTTGCTAGTAACATTGGGTGGTCAGATCTTTTAAGCCAAAACTTCTCATTTAAGGTTAAGTCTGTTTGTAAATGAAAAATTTATTTAATCCTTAAAAAAAATATTCTTTTGTAGTTGGCATCTACAGTCATAATAAAAAGAATTGTGTGCATGTATTAGTATTGATATCTTAACTTATGAATTAATTTGAATAGCATTTATTGATATATTCACCATTTATCACAATCTTTTGTTTTTTGAAAGAAATAAGTTGTTTTGTTATTTTTCAGGTATAGACACTGGATGTGGGGAACTTTTATTTTATATTGTTATAAAATCGGTCTGTCTCAATCAAGTAGAGATCTGAAAAATGGAATTTTTTATTTTACTGGAATCTATTTGTATATATTTTAAAAAATCGAATTTTAATTTTACTTTTTAAAAATACTAAACTTAAAGTTACTTTTTTTTTTATAGGTATTTTTAAACAAGACAATCTGAAATCCCTTTTTTTATATTTTTTTATATTAAGTATTTAAAAAAAAAAGATAATCAAAATCCTTTATGATATTTACAAAAAATATTTACATCTAAATTATGATTCTTAATTTGAGAGAAACTCTTTTGAGTTTTGCACCAAAAACAGAAAAATGATTAATCAATATTTATTAAACCTTAGGTTCAAGTCAGGCTTTAGAAGCATCATCCTTTTATAAACTAAATTTTTAAAGTTTACAAAATATTTAACCCACCAAATCAAATTCAAAAAGTTATAATTTTACTACATTGAATCCGGTTCTAGGCATAGGCATGATAAAATACATCCAGGGGTTCTAAGCGAACCCCTGGATGTATTTTATCATGCCTATGCCTATATGCCTATCAACATCATTATTGATGTTAACTTATTGATGTCAAACCTTAAGTGGTTACATTACTGTTGACATCATACTTATTAATGTCAAACCTCAAGTGGTTACATTACAATTTTATTTTATTTATTTTTAGAAACATCACTTTTGGTTGCTTAAAGTTTTCAAATACACATAGTGATTTTATGTAAATTTATTGCTTTTTAGGTACATTACTTTTGTGTTGTACTTGAATAATGTTGAAGAAGGGGGTGGAACAGCTTTTCCAATTGCTGATAACATCACATTTAACGAAATGGTGAATAAATTATTAAATTAATTTAATGAGACGGTGCGTAAATTGTTAAATTAGAAAGAATTTATATCTAAGGAAAATTGAAATAAAAATTAAAATGTTTATTGAGAAGTATTTGTGGGAAATTAATAACTATTGATAAAATTGATAATTAGTAATTATTGATAAAATTGATAATTAAAAAAATTATTAAAATAGAAAGAAAAATTTAAATTAAAATTAAAATGTTTGAATTAAAAAAAAAGTTTTTTTTACCAATCATAAAAAATAAAATTATTTAAAAAAATTAAGTCAATTAATTTTAAACATCTTTTTTTTTTATTTAATATAATTTTTGTCAATTATTTAAAAAATATAAGAAAGTTTTTTTTATGTTTATGATTGTGAGTTTTTATTTTGTTTTCTTAAAAGGGTACAGTGGTTGGCCATCACGTTAGGACCACACAATTTTTTACAATTTTTATCAAATAAATGACATAAATTCATATATGATAAGATAAATATGATTTTGTCTTTTGTTACATGTCAAGTTATTTCTATTCTCAGTAAGGTTTAATAAAAGTTTCATTAATTTTATGACTGTTATAAAGCATCTGTCATTTGTCACATTTCAGACAATTCAAGGTTATTTTTATTTGTTAGTTTAATTAAAGTTTTAATGTGATTTAGTTTAATTCAAAGCTTAAGTATTTCATTTCATTAATTTTTTTTTTTTGTGAACTCAAAGATTATCAGAAAGCAATTATCTTTATTTTTTATTTTTTCTTATATTTATATAAAGATAGCACCAGGTTTCACCCATTTTTAAATGGTTAGGCAGCTCACCTAATCCTAACCCCATCAAAAATATTTTGTTTTGAAATTATGTATTAACTAGCAAACAAGATCTTATTGAAAAGATTATAAAACTTTGGCACAAAAACTTAGTTGACAGAAACTATTAAAAAAAATAAAATGCAAACATGCCACAACGCATGAATGCAAACAACAACAGTTTTCAAAATATTAATTTTATGATATATCCATAAATAAAATATTAATAAATTGTTGTAGTTATTAATATTCAAAACCTTAAACTTTTTGTTTATTTATTTATTGCATAATACTTTTTCAATGAAAAGTGTAAGCTTTGCATTGCACCTGTCTTTATCTTTTTGTTTTAAAGTTTGTTTTTACATGATATTTACAAAAAATTACCTCTGGTGATGGCCACCCACTGTAATTCCTAAATTATTTATATGACCTTAGTTTTAAAATTTGTTTAGTTTACCAGCTTTTAATGTTGTTGTTGTTGTTGTTTTTTATAACAAATTTACTTTCAACAAGGCTGCAACCACTATTTAAGTTTTAAACTATTAAAAAGTAAGAGATTAGGATAATTATTAAGATTAGGAAACTTAAATTAAAAAGTAGTTAAAAAATAGTTAAAGAGTAAACGTGTATATATATATTTAATTGGTAAAATAAGTGTGAGAACGTGTTTTTTGTAAAGAGTTAAGTGTGTTACTCAAAGACCTCAGTTTCTTTAGAAAAACCAATTATGTCATTGCTAGAAGCCATAGCTAGAAGCCATAGCTAGAATCGTCAGAGTAATCTTCAGAGTTTTTACAAATGAAAACTATTTTCTAAATCGCAGGAAAACAAGTTTTAGTTTTGCACTTAAATAGTTTAAAGAGTTCTAAAAAACACATTTGTAAGACATGGATAGGAATGTTGTCAGGACTACAAATTGTAGAAGGGTTTTGTTGATCAATTTGACATATTTGATATGATGCGTTTACTGAAACTTTATTTTATTTACTTTTACCTATCTGCTGGCATAGTTGAATAAAGAACTTGCTCTTTGAAGGTTGAAGTTTTATTCTGAGCTGTTTAATTTTTCTGATTTTTAATTAAGAAACCAGTGTTATTAGAAATAGTAACTTCTATTTTATTTTGTTTGCTTATAAAAATTTAGTATATTCTTTAGGGTTTGCTTTTATCTCATTATTTTCAAACCACAGTAACAATTGATTTGCATCCATTTTAAAGTTGGTATTTACCAAAGTAACATCTTTTCAATTTTCAGCATGGAGTGTTTTGGAAGAACAAGAAATAAATCACAGATAAAAATATTAAACAACAATGGTACAAGAATTGAACCTTGTGAAACTCCATATGACATATCAATGTAATAGCTCATCATTTATTCTTACTCTCTGTATTCTATTTATTAAGTATGAAGAAGTAAGCATATTATTGTAATTATAGTAAAAGTATCAATTATAACGATTTGCATTGCTATTAACAGTTGATGCAAAAGTTTGTATCAATTATAACTATTTGCATAAGAAATTAGGGAAGATAAACATTATACTTTAGTACCAACAGAGTCAGTGGTAGAGCCAAACTATTGGGTATGATGAGTAATTAAGTTATCAATAGCAACAATATTGGCAGATGGATAATGTGAAAGGTGTAGGTTGAATTGATTATAAAAACATAGGTGTGCACTTTTAGATCAAATAGTGTGATTAAAGTGCTAAAGAAAGAATTGTCAGAAGATTCAAACTGGATTTTGCAACAAATAAGTAAACAGATGTAAGCATATGCTCAGGCCAAGGATGTTAGAGCATTTTAAGCTATAAAAGTCTTTTTGAGTCAAAGGTTATAGCCATCTACACTGTGATCCAAAAATGAAATAGCCAATTTTGTGCATTCACAAGCAAATTTTGCAAGTAGTAAGATATTACAAATAAAAAGTTTCTTCATAGCCCACACATATTTGTAAAAGATTGAAAAAATTTGGTGATAAAAATAGTTAAAGAGTAAACGTGTATATATATATTTAATTGGTAAAATAAGTGTGAGAACGTGTTTTTTGTAAAGAGTTAAGTGTGTTACTCAAAGACCTCAGTTTCTTTATGATACAGCAACTGCACAATATAATGATACAGCAACTGCACAAGTTAAATTTTTTTTTTTTTTGGAGAGAGGAGAAAATAGAGAAGTGTGGTCTGACTTATAAAATAAAAGTTTCTTTTGCTTACCTAAATTTATAAAAACGTATAATAGATAAAGCACAAATCAAAGAGTAAATATAAGTTATTGGGTTGTTGGGAAGGTTATCAAAAAATAAATAATTATAATAGTTAATATATAATAATTACATATTATTATTTCTAAAAGATGTCTCGGTGGGAGATGGTGATTTAGGTTAGCAAATGTTTATTTTTTGTAAAAGTTAACTTGGTGGGATACATATAACATTTATATATATCACAGTATATTTATATATATCACGTTTATATATGCCATAGTATATTTATACATTTCACGTTTATATACAGTATCGGACAAAACAAGTGCAATCAAATAATGCTAATTTAGTTTCTTTATATAAAAGCGCTGTATTTTTTCAATTTAGAGAAATAACTATGTAACTGTTTAGAGACAATGTTCTTCAAGTTTTATTCATCACAAAGTTCATTATTTGTACACAAAAATTAATATATTAATCAAAATTATTAAAAAAAGTTTATTTCCTTCTGGACAAAACAAGTGCAACTCCACAAAATGTTGACTATGCTGTATTTCGCTATCAATATTTCGTGGCAAATCCTTTGTTGTTGATCACAGCCTTGCATCTTCGAGGCATAGATTTGATCAGGTGTTCAACGAAACTTTGTGGAATCGCTGCCCAGGCCTTTTGGATTTGTTCAAACTGTTGATTCTTATTAGGAACACCTCTACGATTAATTCTGCGATTGACGATCTCCCACAGGTTCTCAATAGGGTTGAGATCCGGAGATTGAGGAGGCCAATCCATCACCGAATGGTGGTTGTCTTGAAACCACTGCTTGACTACTTTTGCAGTGTGTTTCGGATCGTTGTCTTGCTGAAAAACCCATTTTATTGGCATATTTCATTCAGCATTAGGTAACGTAACATCTTTCAGGATATTTTTTCATGAAACGGTCCATTATTCCATCGTTTGGATGTATTGACTGTTAGCAGAAAAACACCCCAAGACCATTACATTGCCTCCACCATGCTTCACGGTCTCATGGCAGTAACGTAAATTGAGGCGTTTTCCGGCTGGTCAGCGTACACTGCAAATGCCATTGCTCCCAATGATGTTGAACTTCGATTCATCACTGAACAGGTCAAAAGTGGTGGAATGCGGTCTTCCACCTTTGTTTCTGCTGCCAACGTCCCCGTAAAACGATATTTGGAACATAGTCTTGATACAGTCCATTTTTTCACGCGATATTTATTACAAATACTTTTTTGTGACATTCCACTTACGTAATCGCAAATAATTTTCTTTCTTAGTTCCAATCCAAGACTGTCGGGAGCCATTTTTGCACTTGAAGTCATAAAAATAATAAAAATAAATAATCACGCTTCTCAAGGCTTACCGTGTTACATTTACCTTGTGATGATACAATAATGCTATGTGGAACACAACGTCTTGGTTGGATGTGGAATGTATTAATGTAATGAAACACTTGTTGTATTTCACTTCTTGTTCTTTGATAAAACACTTTGATAAAACTCACTTCGATAAACTGTCTTGATAATACTGACTGATTGACTTCCATATACTGACTGAATTACATGTTGCTTTACATGTCTCTTATATAGTAAAATGAACCTGTGTGAACCTGTTTTGGAAGATTCTAGATGCTTCTTTTTGATGCTTCTGGAAGCTTCTGGATGCGTCTGGATGCTTCTGAATGTTTCTGGATGCTTCTGGATGCTTCAAAATGCTTCCAGATGCTTCTTCAGGAAACTTCTGGAAGCTTCTGCATGCTTCTGGAAACTTCTGGATACTTCTGGATACTTCCTTTAATTATTAAAAAATTTCCGTGACGTTGACACGGACCAGACTTAAGAAAATGAAACAAACCAAAAAAGTTGCACTTGTTTTGTCCGCTGCAAAATGGCACTTGTCAACGAAATACTACCTGTGTGCTGTCACCTGTCAGCTGATTGCTCATGTCATGGTATGCTTTGACTCCAGACTCCTGAACTGTTTGCTGTGATAGTATAGTTCGTTTCGCTTTTAAGACGTAAAATTAGGAACACTTTTTAGCATTGTTCAATGTTGGTTGCAAATGTTTTGTCCAATACTGTAAATATACTGTGTCACAGTATATTTACACATATCACGTTTTTATATATCACATTATCTTTGTACACATCACATTCATATATACCACAGTATATTTATACATATCGCATTTATACATGCCTCTGTCCATTTATACTTTTCAACATATAAGTTATAGTCACAAAAAGTTTTTGTTTACTTCAAAAGGTATACTTAAATATTAAATATTTTGTATTGGTTCTAGTATTGGTATCGTGGTATTGAAATATTTAAGATGACTTTGCTTTGTTTTGCCCAAATGAGAACTCATAATTTTATTTAAAATTTAAGTTCCCTCTTTTGTTATTAATAAATATATTCATTTTTAGAGTTCTGCTGAAATGTGAGTTTTGTAAATAAGCTAGTGAAGAAAACATTGATATTTTTGATTAAACTATTTGCTTAGAAATCTTTTTTTTTTCTAACTAAATTGCTCCATTTAATATTAGAATGATTTTATATGATATTTTATATTTTTCCAAACCTCAGTATATCTATGAGGCATATAATATAGTTCCTATAGTGTACATTGGTTTTGATTTTTTGCCGACTGGTATTCTGACATTTCTTTTATCATCTGAACCATTTATTTTAAACTTAGACTCACCTCAACATAAAATTTCTACTTTTTTCTGTTTAACTCCCTAATTTTTTGCCGATATAAATGGTTTTTTTGCTGCAGAATACCTTTACAATCTTGCTTTAAATAAACGTTGTGCGATTTTTTCTGAATATTTATTCAAAAATGATTGTAAATCTGGCGCTATTTTACGATTAGAATGTACAGTGCTTTCTTTGGTTGTCCACCTAAATGCATTGTTCCAACATTCTTTTTGTTTCATATTTATTACCTAATTGGTTTAAAACTGCTTTTGACATTTTATGCAAAGTTTAAGTGTAAGCTGTTTTTTTTCAAGCAGCAAGTTTATTAAAACTTTATTTAAACTCAAGTTTATTTAAAGTTTATTTGGACTTTTTATTATAAACTTTTTTTCAACTTTTTATTATAAACTTTAAATCCAAGTTTAAGCCTTCGAATTAAAAACTGTCTTGATTTTATTTAAAGATTTGTTACTTGTTGTTGAATGGTTAAAATTCAAAATTTTAACCATTCAACAACAAGTAACAAATCTTTAAATTCATAAGTCGCGATGATTTCGTAATTATTTTAAACTTTTTGTCCAAGGAAAAGCATTTTTTTTTCGAGTTCTATTAGTTTCTGGGAACAGTGCAAACATATATTCTGTTTTCTGAACCATTAACTTTTATTTTTTTACATTGAAAATAATTTAAATTTTAGAACATGGTGCAGTACGGAAATGTTTCAACTGACAAGTATAACATGATGCATGGATGTAAACTATCCAACTTAGTCATTCAACCAAAAAAAGGTTCTGCAGTTTTGTGGTATAATCATTTGCGCAATGAGACGGACGGTTGGATGGGTGAACTAGACTGGTACAGTTTACATGGAGGATGCAATATCATAAAAGGAGAAAAATGGATGGCTAATATGTGGATTCCTGCACCGTTTGGTAATTCAAGACATATCCCTAGTATATATTTGAATAATGAAGATTATGAAAAAGCTGAAGCAGCTAGTCAGAAAGAATAAGTTTATATTTATTCTGTGTTAACAAATAATTCATAACAAAAAAAATAAAAGTTTTGTTTCAAAATCTTTTGTTTTTAAATGAAGTAACAAAATATAACAATTAGAATTGAAAGGTTTTCGGTTAAATTTTTAAAAACAAAAAATTTAATTAAATAACAAGTTAATGTTGTATTGCTAAACTTTTTTTTATTTTTTTATTATTATTTCTTTTTTTATTAGTTTGTATTTAAAAAAATACTTTAAATTATAATTTTAAAACTTTAGTTTGTATTTTTTAAACGTTTTTACACAAATTTCCTGACAATGAAGATTATAAAGCACGTCAGGGTAGATATTTTTAAGGTTTGTTAGGGTGGATATTTTTATATTAAATATAATTTCTTAAACTAGACGAGAGTTTATTGGAGGGTTTAAAATTATAGTAATATAATACTTTTTTATTTGTTTAAGTGGCGGATAAATTGTGGCCGTGGCATATTTGATGCAAATGTGCAAAAAAATAAAATAATATTCGATTCAAATGTGCAAAAAAAAACTTCATTCTCAAAATATAAAAACAAATGATTTTATGTTAGAAAATTTAGCAAGATTATTGATTTTATGCAGACGATTTAGCAAAAACATTGGATTACTATATTAACCGCGTTTTATTAAAAGATGTATGACATTTGTAGCTTTTTTGTGGTTGATGTGCTTGACAAAATAAGAATTGTACTATATTTGCACTTAAATGTAATGAATAAGAAATGGTTTCAGTTAAATTTGATATTATTGGAAGGAAGTTAAATTTGATATCATTGAAATTAAAAAGTTTTCTGGTATAACTTTTTATGCTGATCAAGAATCTTTTTTCAAAATTAAAATTGCTATTTAGGAAAAAAAGTTATGAGTAAAAAACGGAAAAGGAGAACTGTGGGCTTGAATGAAATACGCTAATAATAAGTGAAGCAACAGCTTACTTCTTCGCGGCTTTTTTATATTAAATCTCAAGTGACCAATAAATCTCCAACTAGAAATTTTTTGAATTGCACGTCAAATTAAATACTCATGTAAACTTCTTAATAGCTAATGCTTTATTTTAATTTTGAAGTTTGTTGTTGTTATATATTTGTAAAAAATTAGGAAAAATTTCTCGATCTTTTATTAAAATAAGTTTCTAATCGAAAAATAACTTATTACTAATAAATTTTTAAGATTTTGGCTTCTAGTTTTTTATAAATATTTATTTCTTATTAATAAAACGTGTTTTTAATATTTAGGACCCCTTAAATATCGGGAGCAACACGTACAACAAGTGCAATCGCACTTGTTGTACTTGCGATAGTACTACGTCTCTGTTTATAAATCTAAAATAAAAGAATGAAGAAAAATGAAAAAGAGATTGAGATTGCTTTTAAAATTCAAAAAGGGAAACTTAAACAACGGGAGGTTTGGTCATCGCAGCTGCCGGAACTTTTCCGTAAATAAAAGGATTCTTCCGTTTAAATTAAACCGTTAAACAACGGAAAGGCAACTCAACTGCCGGATAGTTTAATAAAAGTAATGTTGCATTTTATATTCCGTTCATATGAAAATTTAAACAAATTATTTCTGCAAATATTATAAATATATATATATATATATATATATATATATATATATATATATATATATATATATATATATATATATATATATATATATATATATATATATATATATATATATATATATATATATATATATATATATATATATATATATAAAATTGATTGTATGTTTTTGAAAATATTTTCTGAAAACAAATTTTCTTTGATTTACATAAAAAGTATTATAATTTCCGTGATTTACATTTCACTTCAACAGCAAATACACGAATAAATAATAAATTAGTAAAGTTATAAACACTTTCAAAAAAATTATTAATGATTTTGATAAAGCATATACAATAGGGTGGAGTGAAAAAATCTTTTTTTGGAAATTCATTTGAGCTGGGTATGGAAAAGTTGCCTTTGGGTACAAAATGAACTGTGGTAAAAGCATTTTGCTCTAGATTAATATTTAGGTCTGCCCCAAAGCACTTGAAAATTTGAATATTTCGATAATTTCGGCATTTTTGGCTTAAAAAAATAATAATTTCATATCATTGCAAATTCAAGTTGGCTTGGTATGCAAAAGTTGCCATTTAGTACAAGGTAAACTGTGGTAAAAGCATTTTGCCCTAGGTTAATTCTTAGGTCTACCCCAAAGCACTCGAAAATTGGCGTTTTTCGTGCATTTTGTGGTTTTCGGAGAAAAAGTTAATAATTTCCTATAATTACAAATTTCAGTATTTACATTATGTTGTTTGAATTATTATGTTAGAAATTAATTATTTTATTTTTATATTATTATTTTAGATTAGAAAATTATTTTAGATTAGAAAATTCAAACAACCTCGCATCTGTGTAAGAAGCACAAGACACGGCTGCGTACCAATTGCCCAATTTTTGGAAATCCTTCATATTTACCAGAGACCGTTCTTCCCACAAATGCTGATGTGATGAAATATTACTTGTTCCTTAAAGACGAAATGACATATAGATCTGCAGAGATCCCTTCAGTTGCTGAAGTTTCAAGTTGTGTTTCATCGAAAGTTGAAGCATTGTGGCACAAAGCATCAATTCCAATTATAACACACAAGCGGATTGTAGCGAAGATAAAAGAACTTCGTGACAAACATCGAAATATGCTCAAGCCCTTAAAGAGGCGACAGAATGATCCTAACAATCAAGCAAAGATGCAAAAGTTTTGAACAGAAGCTAATTCCCAGTTGTTTGACATCGAAGTCTGCATGTGGACATAAATCACTGCAATTGTGAGAAAAGTTTTAAAGTACCAGTTGCAGAAAGACCATTTTTGGAAGATCAAAGAAGTACAAGAAATATGATGATTGGAAGTATAGATAAAGTTGTTACAAATCGATTGAAAGAACGCGATAATCGCAAAAGAAAATTTTCCAATATTTACAAAACTCCAACAACAGCCACTACATCTAACTCCCTATTGTCTTCAAATATTGTTGAATTCAGTTCGTCTTCTGATACTGAAACTGACAACGATACTGATGTCCATTTTCCCTCAATACATAAGGTTCCAACTACTGAAACAGCAGAGAAAAAACAGATGAGAGCAAACATTCCAAATATCTCAAAGGAATGTGATCGTCATAGCATTTCAGATCGTGCTGCTGCAGCCATTGCTAGAGCCGTGTTGCAAGACGTTGGTATTGTGAATGACTGTGACAGTACAATGGTTATTGATAGAAGTAAAATTCGAAGAGAAAGACAGAAGGTTAGAAATGAACTTCAATCCCACCTTGCCTCTAATCTAACAGGTTTGTACTTCGATGGTAGGAAGGACAAAACAAAAATGCAACTCAAGAAAGGTTCCAAGTATTATTACAAAATAGTTACAGAAGAACATGTTACACTAACTCAAGAGCCCCATTCAATATATGTCGGTCACATAAGCCCTGAAAATGGAACATCAGTTAAGATAGCATATGGCATAGTAGATTTCTGTGATTCGAATGGAATTTCACTAGACAATTTAGTAGCTGTCGGTTGTGATGGCACGAATGTCAACACTGGTGCGTTGGGAGGTGTCATCCGTTTACTTGAGATGAAACTCGATAGGCCTTTGCATTGGTTCATTTGCATGCTTCATGCAAATGAGCTCCCTTTTAGACATCCACAAGTGGACCAAAAGCTTTCTCAGGTCCAATTGGTAAATTACTTCCAATCTGTGAAACTTTTCCTGTAAAGCATTTTTCAACTATAGAGATGAATAGTTTTCCAGATGTAAATTTTAAAGATTTAAGCACAGATCAAATGTATTTATATAAAATGTGCCACGCAGTGAATAATGGTGAATGTCCAATAAATCTGGCAAATAAGATTCCAGGTCCTGTAGTTCACTCGCGCTGGCTGACAACAGCTAACAGAGTTCTGCGGTTATATGTTTCAATGGAAGATCCAACTGAAAATCTAGTGACTCTTGCAACATTTGTTGTTAAAGTTTACGCTCCTACTTGGTTTTATATCAAGACGAAATCATCTTGTACGCAAGGGGCACTCCATCTATAGAGAATGATAAACTTTTCAAGGTACCTTAAAAATGACTTAAGATGTATTGTGGATGAGGTAATTCAGAGAAATGCTTATTTCAGTCATTACGAAAACATCCTACTTGCAATGTTGACTGATGAGCGCGAACACATAAGGAAACTGGCATTCAGAAGAATCCTTGGTGCAAGGGAAAAAAACAGTCAGTCACTAAGACGCTTTCGTGTGCCGAAACTTAATTTCGAAGCAGATGGCTACACTAATCTAATCGACTGGAGTGTTGTCCAGAAAAGCGAGCTCCCTGCTACAAAGAACATCTCAAGTCATGAAATAAAGTCATTTGTAAATGGTGTTTCATTGACTGAACCAGTTTTAAACATTCCAGAGTTTCCATGTCACTCTCAGTCAACTGAAAGACACGTTAAGCTTGTTACTGAAGCATCAGCTACTGTTTGTGGTCTTGATCGCAGAGATGGAATGATTCGTGCCACACTGGAATCGAGATCTAAGACAAAAACTTTCAACACTAAGTCTCAGTTTCAATTATAAAGATTTAAACAACTGTGAAGTTCTTGGATATATTATACATTTGTAATTTTATTTAATTGCCTTTCAAGTGGCTTGGGGCAGACCTAATTATTAACCTAGGGCCAAATGCTTTAACCACAGTTTACCTTGTACTAAAAGGCTACTTTTGCATACCCAGCCAACATGAATTTGCAATTATAAGAAATTATTAAATTTTCACCAAAAACCACATAATGGACGAAAAACCCATATTTTCGAGAGCTTTGGGACAGACCTAAAAACTAATTATTATAGGTATTTACAATGGCTAATTTGCTATGGTGCTCAAAAGATAGAGCTAGATCCAAATTCTTGTAACGTTGATGTTCCTTGTGCAAATGTTGTATGCTGGAAAAAGAGTACGTTGCTCATTGAATTGTTGCACCAACATAACTTTACAGCTAAATCAATTTCTCAAAGGTTATCTATCATGAAAATGTTGTATCGGCACACAACAGAGTTGCATGATTTTGGCACAATGTTTCCACAGCCAGTTTTACTGGCGCAATAAGTTAACAGCTAATATTGCATCGGACTCATTATTAGTTACCTCAACTTTGGACTCAAGGGCAAAAAGTGACTCGTGAATGCATTTTTTCAATTATGCAAAACGTTCGAGTACTGTGTGCAAGCTAACCCAGCTAGTTTTGGATCCAAGTATTAGTGGAATATCTTTATCAAATTTTTCTAACGTGCGTTTTTGAATTTTGATCATTTTTTGTCGGAGAACGGCGAAATAAAAATTTCACAACGGTGCGCACCTTTTTGATTAACGGCTGCAAATCATCAATCAGTTCAATAGAGTCATTCTCTTCACTCATTACAACTTGAAAACCGCCGGAAAAGTCTTCATCATTATTGGTTATGTTTGTGTTATCAGTATTTCCTCGTCACTTTCTCTGTTATTGCATATTACTTTCAAGCTTTTTTTGCAGAAATTGACAATTTTTTTGTACAAAATATCTTGAATACCTAGTTGAATCCCATGCCTAATGCACAACTGTTGATCACAGTTACTTAAACGCCCCACTTTCTACATTACCGAAACTTTTCATATTTACGTTAGTGCAAAATTCAAAGATGCGTTCTACATTAAAGCGAGTGACGTAATAATAATATTTTAAATTGGTGCTTCATTATTTAATGAAAACACGAAAGTAAATGGAATACTTAAAACTTCCAGTCACGATCAAACAACGCTTCCGGTAAGAAAAAGACAGCTAGATGACAAAAGATGTGTTTAAATCGTCTAAAACAAGTATTCTACGTATTTTATACGTCTTAAACGCTAGCTGTTCGCTGGCTAGTTGCTAGCTCATTTCCTACTAAACCTAGTGGGAAATGAGCTGGGAACTAGATATTAAGTATAAAGTACGTAGAATACTTGTTTTAGACAATTTAAATACGTCTTTTCTCATCTAGCTATCTTTTTCCTACCGGAAGCGTTGTTGAAAGTTTTAAGTATTTCATTTACTATAGTGTTTCACGTAAAGAAGGCGATAGCACCTGCTATATCATAAGCCCTCTACATATATTTTTAATACCGGTATTCAGCCAAACTAATACCGGTATTTCGGTACTTAAAAATGTCCGGTATAACCGGTATTCCGGTACCGGTACTACCGGTATTGGAAGCACTATGCATGTGTACATACTTTCGAAACTTTTTTAAATTAAATATTTTATCAATGTAACATTTAATTGACTTTCTTGATATCTCAATTTTTATTTTATTTTTATTCCTTACTTTCTTGGCTTGCGTTAGGGAAAGAGTTAAACTACTTTTCTTTTTTGCAAGGAAATTTGACAAAAACGAAATTAATAAGTTAATAATAACCTTTTTAATGTGAAGTTAATAATAACCTTTTTAATGTGATTTAATGTAATGTAACAACTATGTGAAAAATTAAAAAAGACAAAAAATTATTTATCATCATCATTACTTCCAAATTTAAAATTAGATTTTTTGATATTATTAAACAAATAAAAATCTTTACAACTTTTTTAAAATCAAATTCCAATAATTAATTACTAAATTTAATTACAAAATAACTCAACAATTTAACAATAAAACCCAAGTTTTCTTTTCTATTATTATTCTTATTTATTATAAAGCCATTTCAAAAATCAAATTTAAAATTTATTAATAAAGATTTTTGATCTTGTAAATCTTCTCTCAATTATGGCAATAATGCATGTGTACATACTTTCGAAACTTTTTTAAAATTAAACATTTTATCAATGTAACATTTAATTGACTTTCTTGATATCTCAAACTTTCTAGATAACCCAGAAATAATTGGTAGTTTGTCTTTTAATTAATTATATATAAGTTTTTAGCTAAAAAATTTGACATAAATTTAGCGTTTATGGTTTACGTCAGCATTCATTCAGCTTTTTTGCCATTTAAATCATCTTTTCTTTTAATTCTCGCCACGTTATTTTTAACTCAACTAATGGTGGTTATTGAAACTTTGATTGATTCCTTTTCTAATAATTTCTTAATGATTCTATACGAATATCCAAGTTGTACTTACAATAAAATACGTCCTTTAATATTTTAATTTTTATTTTCTTAAAATCCTTTGTTTGCATAAACCTTTTTTTCGGCTAACTACTTCAAATATGTGATTAAATTATATAAATAATATCGTTAAATATTGTTTAATTAAAAAGTAATCAAGTTTCAAAAGTGTTTCCATTTTTATGTCACATGACTGTATATGAATTACAATCTCGAAATGGAAACAAGTTTTCATTTCACTTTTAAACTAAAATATAATAAAATCAGCTTATGTAAAGATGAAATATTAACGAATAAAATAAAAAATTAGAAGAAATACCATAAAACTGACTAAAGCAGAAGATCTAATTTTATCTAAATATAATTTTCACAAAAATATATTTACAATTCACTTAAATAAGTACAAAAGCATTATGAAATGTGCAGATAATCATTCAACCGAATATATATTCAGAATATAAATTTTCTTGGATATTTACAAATAGTAATAAAATAATAATTTTAAACACCATTTAAGTATACATTTAAAATTATAAGTATACAATAATATTGTATATATATATATATATATATATATATATATATATATATATATATATATATATATATATATATATATATATATATATATATATATATATATATATATATATATATATATATATATATATATATATATATATATATATATATATATAATAGGTACGATTTTAGTCGATTGGACTGATTTTTTTAAATTAATCGAATAGTAGAATGTTATTTATTATTAGAAAGCCCTTAAATACAGTATTTTAAAGGTGAAAAAATTATGAATATTGGATATTTTATAAAAAGTTATGACATTTTTAGTAGCAAATTTCTTTGATATAACTGCAAATTTCTTTGATATAACTGAATTCTTGATATAACTGTGGTCAAAAAAAAATTTCTATAGATTAATTGTTATAACTTTGCCAATTCTAATTCAAATATCTATAACTTGTTATCAAAAGAGAGAAGAAAAAAATAGACTTTAATTTTAGTTTAGTTTCTAGGTAAAGGGCAAATCGAGGGGTCTGGAGGGGTGCTAACTCACCACCTACACCTCACAAAAGTACACTCTTTTTTCATAAAAAGTGTTTTTTTTTAATGAAATTGGTAACATGAAATTGGGTGTTGTGGGTAAGGTTTAACACACCTTATTAAAATTTTATTCGTTTAAATATTTCAATCTTTACTAAAATGATTAAATCTATTATAAAAAATAAAAGATATATTTCAATTCTTTGAAAAATAGTAAATTTTACATGGCGGTGTAAAAACTTCCTCTATGAAGTGGGCGTATGCCGTCCCCTCCCCTTCCGCCTCAAACTTAAAAAAGTATTTTTACATGGGAGTTTAACAAAAAATGTAAAAATACTTTTTAAAAAAGAAAATAGTATAAAAAACAAAATTTTACCACATTACAAAATGCATCTGAGTATACATTTTATCATGAAAGGAACGGATTATCTACTGCAACCTAAAAAAAACACAATAAAACAACAAGTCTCTTGAAATAAAAAATGTAATTAAGTCTTGTCTTGACTTTTAATGAATGATTTAATTTTTATATTCTAGTAATGAATGAAATTAAATCATTTTAAACAATAAACACCACCTAAAGGTAAACCAGATCTATGAAAAAAATATTGCAAGCCATAAAACTTGCTCTAACATATTTGCAAGCCGCAAAACTTGCGGTACTTTTTTTGCAACCCGCTAAACTTGTGGTACTTATTTTACAAGCCACAAAACTTTTGGTACCTATTTGCAAGCCACAAAACTTACAGTACCTAATTGCAAGCCAAAAAACTTGCGATATCTAATTGCAAGCCACAAAACTTGGAGTACCCATTTGCAAGCCACAAAACTCGCAGTGCCTATTTGCGAGTCACAAAAATTGCTGAACCTATTTTGCAAGTTACAAAAAGTTTTTTCAAATTTGCAAGCCACTAAAATTTTATTTTGCATCTATTTTGCAAGTCACAAATCTTGGAGGACCCTTTTGTAAGCCAAAAAACTTGAGGTGTCGCACATATATTATTTTCAAATTCAAATTAGGAAAATATTAATTTTCCTGATACAACATCAGCGGCGAGTTGGATTTTTTTCATCTTATGTTCAACTGCTTTATAATCAGTTTCATTTTGTTACCAATAAGAAATAGTGCATATTCTGTCTTGTTGTCTCTTGATTAATTTTTCTACTCTACCATCATCATCAGAGTTTTTTGCCAACAATTCTTTCAGACATAACATTATCTAGATCATCAAGTTGCTTGGCAGATAAGTGTTTATATATATTCATCATTTCGCTGATGCTTAATGCACACAATTCGCGTTCTAATTTTCTTTTTTGTTTTTCATCCATTTTTTTTGCGTTTAAATGTCTGTCTATTATTATTCTCTGCTCGAATGTCATTATGTATTAATCGGGTTTTCATTCTTTTTTTAGGTACCATGTAAATTAACCACTTAACTACCTATTCTATATCTAACTCTTTAAGATTATCTAAATAATATATAGTCCTATTCTTTTTGGATCTTAATTTCCTTGATATATAACAAATTGTTTCATTAAGGCATCTTCCTTTGGCATCACTAAACATACCAATTAATTCTTCACTATCTATATTGTGAAGCCTTATACTTGCTGTCTCCTCCTTGATTGTATCTGTAATTGAAAGAGAAAAATATCTCATATTTTGTTAACCAAGACATCCTCCACTGCTTTAAGACAAGCAGAAGTCATTTGGGCAAGCTGGTCATCAACAGGGCATAAAGTTGTTACTGTATATAAAATTATTGTATCTAAAATGTTGGATACCAGTGACATGTTCAAAACTGGCATCCTTGGCTTTTACATAAAACGTTTTCATCCATGGTCCAATGAGAAGTTTACTTAATAGCGCAAGCACTCCTATTTGTTTTATAGCATTACAAAAAGCTGCTCCTAAAATTGGTTGTTTACAGTTGTTTACAACATTTTACTGTTCCAGTCGTCAGATAATGTAGAAAACTAGTATAGTATTTTCATAAAAATAAAACAAGTATGAAAAAGAATGTGAAGACGGTTTCCACGATACCCTGGAATAATACCTCGAGGCAGTTTGTTATTATCTAAAAATTTTACAAAGCTTTGTGGATCACCTTTAACATCTTTAAACCTCATCTTATTTATGGCTAAAACAATTTTGACTTCCATACAATCACTTCCAAACAATTCACAATGTTCGAATTCGAAAGATTTTAAGGCCTCACGACATGAAATGACAGTTATGTCTAGTGGATACAAATGACAATTTAGCTCATTTAGATTCTTTCCCCAGGTACCACATAATTTAGTAATGGTAAGATGGTTAACTAAAACTCTATCAAATATTGTGGTTGATCTATTTGAGATGATTGCGTTACAAGATTCATTAAATGGAAGCAAGTGAAATTCTGAGTAAACAAAAGCTAAATGATCAACAGCACAACATATATGGCTTTCATAATCAATAGCTGTTCCGTCTGGTAACTGGTCTAAAGCAATGACCTGACAGCTGTTTTTAAATGTAAGGTGAATGGTGTTATATGAATACCTTCTTATGTTGTTTGATCAAATCCTAGAGTGAGATGAGAATTATGTATAGCCCATTCTGCTGATTGCAATTCTGCCATAGTTCCAAGCTCACGAGCCATTTGCTCAATAATACAACTATGAAGATTATCAGTAGAGGTAACACTCAAGTTTTGTCCAATTTTTCTAATTAAGAACTGAATGTTACCAGTTGGAACATTAGCCAACAACATGCTATAAATTATCATCCTCATTTGTAAAGGATAAGTCTTTTTACCATCTGACATATTAACATTCGGAATTTTTCCTTCTTTTACCTGGGCCATATCATTTTCTATTTGTTTGCTTAAATATCAGCATTATATTTTACTTTTATTTGAATTAAGTTTTGTTTTTCTTTTACTTTTAATGCTTTTGTTTTAGCTTTCAGTTTACGAATTATCTTACTGTAATGATTAGTAATGGTAACTTTGACATAGTATGATATCATATAATATAAAATTCCTGACTGGGATATATATTTAATATATCCCAGTCAGGAAATTTAAAATATCTAATATATTTAAAATCTTAATTGGAAATACTATTTGTCACACAAACAATAAAAAATATATTAAAAACTTACAATCCAACAAATTATCCACACTACAATGTCATCAGTTACCATATTTGTATGTAAATCTTATACTTAACAATAAACTTGTAAATAAAGATAAAATAAACAAAACGTTTGCATCCAAATGCTAAATAGATTAATAAAAATGCTTTAATAATTATTGCCCTCTCGCCCCCCCCCCCCCCCCACTCCTCACTTTACCTTATCCAATATCCAGTTACCGAATTCAAGAAAACAGAATTTAGGTACCAAAAGTGTGACACCTGGTAAGCTATTTGCGACACCTTATTTTTCGATGAAATTAGGAAAGTAAAAAGAAAAATAGTGTAGAAAATTTAACAGATAGTTTTTAAAAAAAACGAACTTTTATTTGACAACATCTTACCATGGGAACATCAACAAAATTTTCACGAGCAATAAAGTTAATAAATAGTTATAGTAACCATATATAAAAGTCATATATACAAGGCCGTATTTAGCGGTCAGACCGCCCTTAGGCTTTAGGAGCATGGGGCGCCCCACAGTGTGGGCAATACTTTTAAATTTTTATTCCTTACTTTCTTGGCTTGCGTTAGAGAAAGAGTTAAATTACTTTTCTTTTTTGCAAGGAAATTTGACAAAAACGAAATTAAAAAGTTAATAACAACCTTTTTAATGTGGCAGAACAACTATGTGAAAAATTAAAAAAGACAAATAATTATTTATCATCCTCATTTCTGGCCGCCCCGATCACCGGCCGCCCCTGGGCTTCAGCCCCGGTCAGCCTTTTGGTAAATACAGCCCTGCATATATAAATCAAGGTAAACTATTCTTTTTTTAAAAAAATAATCTAAGTTTGTATATGTTCCTAAAAAGAAACACAACAAAAACACGTTTCCTTGATGCTACTTAAAAAAAAGTTCAAAAATCGTGTCTTTATTTTTTCGGCGTATTTTTCGGCTCCAGATCTTGCGTTTTCCACCTACCAATATTTGAAATTTAAATGTTATTTAAATCTAAAATTGCTTTTTAATGTGACAAGTTTGTATGCTAAAATTTTACTTTGACTTTCATAATAAAACATTTCCAAAACGGAAATTTCCGTGTTTCAAAATTTATTCTAAAAGAAGGAAAATTTCCGTTCAATTTTGTTAAAGGGGTACTTTCCATACAAATAACGGAAAATAGTTCTGTAAAAGTACGGTAATTTTTAACAGTGTATTTCATATAATAAAGAGTAATATTTTAGAGTAATAGTTTAGAGACATAAGCATACAAATATATTTATAGTATATTTGTCTCTAAATTATTTTGATAAACTATTATGTAGAAGAGAGTTACCTCAATCCGGAACACTTTAGAAATAAATATTTATTAACCAATGATGGCTTAACTATGAAAACATTTATGATTTGATAAATACAAACAGACAACCCTACTATACTTTTGACCATAATATGACTTAATCGATTGCACTGTTATTAGAAATAAATTTGTTTTTGCAAAGCTATCATTTTGTTCTAATCAAGGCAACTAGCTCCCATGATGATTGGTTCCAATCAATAAGACTATTTTGTTATATAAGATAATATAAGGTTGTTATATAAGGCATAAAAGATGTAAAAATTGAAAGAGCGCATAGAGCTGGTAAAGAAGATATAAAAAAGCACAGAACAATTGTTGTGAAATTATTGGATTTTAAAGATAAAGAAGCAATTTTAAAAAACTCTTCAAAATTAAAAGGAAAGAATATTTTTATCAATGAAGATTTTTGCGCGGAGACAAATCGAATAAGAAAAGACTTGCGAGAGAAAATGAAAATTGAAAGACAATTGGGAAAATTTGCATATATTTCCTACGACAAGCTTATTGTACGCGAGTGGAATGCAAAAAAAAAGTAATTTTTTTTTAATTTTATTTATTTGTTTACATTATATTTAAATATACGTTATATGCTAAAGTGGTATGCAATAAATTAATCACTAAGTCTTCCTAAAAGACTTTCAACATGTCGCACACTATTATTTACTGCCAAATCTAAATTATAGCGAAAATGGAAACAAATAATAATGATTTTGAAAAAATAATTAATTTATTTGAAACCCATGCATTACACTTAGACGACGAATCCGATCCGGATATTAACTATTTTAATGAAATTAATTCTCCTGAATTTGAAACCTCTTATTTTTATCCTAGTAACGTGAGCAAAATTTTAAAAAGCGAAAATATAAGTGATTATCTTAATGCAGTCCACATTAATATACGTAGCTTAAAAAAGAATTTTGAAAACTTATCAAATTTTATTAGCGAAGCGGAAAGTTTATTTAATTTAATTTGTTTAACTGAAACCTGGTGTTTACATGCAGATTTTAAAAATAACTCAAATCTTCATCTCCCAGGTTTTGATCCAGTAATTTTAGAACGAAGTACAAATAAGCGAGGAGGAGGAGTTTTATTTTTTGTTAAAAATGACCTTCTATATAAAGTTCGAAGCGAAATGTGTGTTTCTGATGAAAACAAAGAGATTTTAACAATAGAACTTATAAATAAGCGTTCAAAAAATATACTAATAAGCTGTTGTTACAGGCCACCAACTGGAAGAATTGAAAACTTTGGCAATTTTTTACTAAATAACATAATAAAGAAAACTATCTTGAAAAGAAAAAAAATTACTTAATCGGGGATTTCAACATAAACTCCTTTGATTATTATGAAAATCAAAGTTCGAGAAAATTTTTTAATGGTTTATTTGAAACTGGAACAATACCTTTAATTAATCGCCCGACTAGAATCACAAGTCATTCATCATCATTAATTGATCACATTTTAACAACCGATTTTTTTAATAAGTCGCTAAAAAGGGGAATTATAAAAACCGATGTTTCCGATCACTTCCCGATTTTTTTTTCTATATGTGTTAATTTAAAAAAAGAGAAGCAGGGAAAGTTATTAATAAAAAAACGGCTTATCAACAATAATAATTTAAATTTTTTCAGAGAACGATTATCACATATAGATCCCCAATCTATATGTGATAATCGTTCTCTGAAAGAATTTAAATTATTATTGTTTTATTATTGATATATTTGAGATGATTGCGTTACAAGATTCATTAAATGGAAGCAAGTGAAATTCTGAGTAAACAAAAGCTAAATGATCAACAGCACAACATATATGGCTTTCATAATCAATAGCTGTTCCGTCTGGTAACTGGTCTAAAGCAATGACCAGTTACCATGTTATTAGTTATGTTGATATTATCATTAAAATATTAATTTTAATGATAATATCAACATAATCTACGACAATTTTTTCAAAACTTTTTACCAAGTGTATGATTCCAACTTTCCTTTAATTGAAACAGTTTTAAGCGATAAAGAAATGTCATCTCCCTGGATTACTAAAGGTATCAGAAAATCATCAAAAATTAAGCAGAAGCTATACATTAAATACCTAAAATCAAAATCAGAAAAACATAAACAAAATTATAAAACTTATAAAAACTTATTTGAAAAGCTTCGCAAAAAAAAACTACTATTCAAACTTGCTTAATAAATAAAAGCACAACTCAAAACGCGTCTGGCAAATCATGAAGGAGGTGTCTGGAAAAATTAAACCAAATAAAAATTTACTCCCAAATTTTATACAAATTGAAAACAAATTAATAAATGACCTAAATGATATTGCATTTGAATTTAACAAGTTTTTCTCCACTGTCGGGACAAAACTAAGCGATAGTATTTCATTCATTAAAGATAAATCTGTTGACGAGTTCGAAACATCAATAAGTCTAAATCTAAATTTTACTGAGTTAGCTTTTAATGAATTTGAGGTTGCTTTTAAGTCATTAAAACGAAATAAAGCTACTGGGTATGATGATATTAACACAAATATTGTGATTGATTCATACGATGTTATAAAAGATATTTTTCACAAGGGTCTTTTCCAGATAAACTAAAAATAGCGAAAGTAACTCCAATCTTCAAGACAGGGGATCGTACAAATATAACAAATTATCGCCCTATTTCAGTTCTTCCAGTTTTTTCAAAAATTTTAGAAAGAATAATGTACAACCGCATCTACTCTTATCTTGTTGAAAATAAAATTCTATACGAAAACCAATTTGGTTTCAAAAAAAATAATTCAACCGAGCATGCCATTCTTCAACTTACGCGCAATATAACCGACTCATTTAAAGACTCTTGTTTTACACTAGGAGTGTTTATTGATTTGTCCAAGGCATTTGATACCGTCAATCATCAAATCCTGTTAAAAAAGCTAATATCATATGGTATTAAAGATAAAACCCTATTATGGTTTGAAAGTTATCTTACTAACCGTAAACAGTTTGTTTACAATAAAGATTCTATATCTCATCTATTAATGATTATAACATGTGGTGTTCCACAAGGTCCATACTTGGTCCTCTTATTTTTTTAATATACATAAATGATCTTCATAAATCATCAAATTTAACAACAATAAATTTTGCAGATGACACAAATTTGTTTTTGTCTCATAAAGATATTAATATGCTTTTTACAAATATGACAAATGAATTAAAAAAAGTTTCTGTTTGGTTTAAACAAAATAGATTGTCTCTAAATATAGAAAAAACTAAATGGACACTTTTTTATCCACCTTTAAAATACCAGAAACTGCCCCATATCATGCCAGACCTTCTAATTGATAATATAATAATAAAAAGAGAAAAAGTTACTAAATTTCTTGGAGTATATATTGATGAAAACCTATCTTGGAGAAATCATATTGATAATACCTCCAACAAAATTGCTAAATGCATCGGAATTCTCTATAAAGCAAGAAATATACTAAGTAAACACCATTTAACACAATTATATTATTCATTTATACATTGTCATATAAACTACGCAAATATTATATGGGGAAGCACTCACAGAACAAAGCTAAAATCTCTTTACCTTCATCAGAAACACGCAACTCGCGTAATAAATTTTAAAACTCGGTTTTTTCACACGAAACAACTTTTTAAAGAAATGAATATTTTAAATGTATATCAACTAAATGTCTTTAATATTTTATGTTTCATGTTTAAATGTAGAGAAAATTTGTCGCCAAATGTATTACAAAATTTTTATTGTATGAAACCTAAAAACAAATATAATTTTCGAATTAATAACAGTCTTATTGCCCCTTTTTGTTGTAGAAGCAAAGACCAGTTTTTTGTTTCTTACCGAGGTCCTTATCTCTGGAACAAAATAGTCTTACCAAATTTTGATTTTTCAACCGAAATGACTTTTGCTTCATTCAAACAGAAACTTAAAAAAATTATATTTTTAATTGAAAATATCTTAATTTATTTTTAATTGCCTTTTTTTTTTTGTTTTGTTTTTGTTGTTGTTTTATTTTGTATATTATTTGGTTTAAAATTTTATCTTGACTTTTTAACATTTTATCTTGGTTTTTAAATATTTTTGCATAGAGGTGTATTATTATTTCACTACAGACATTGTATTTTTATTAAAAGTTAACCATATATTGTAAAGGGCTTCATGACAAGATCCTCATGATCTTCTAAAAGTCCTGTCGTTACTAATGTAAAAAATTGTAAAATATATTTAGTTATTGTAATATTAAACGGCAAAAATAAAAAATAAATAAAAATAAATAAATTTAAAATTTATATCACTGCAGTATCATGCTTGCAGCAATTTATTAAATAAGTTTATATTGTTATTTTGCAACACAAAAAAGCGTATAACCTATAGCAGTATAGTATACCCAGCGCAATCAATATAGCGTGAACACATAATTAGATCACCAAAAAAAAATAATGCAAAAAAACTTTAAACCAATGGTGCTCATGCATTTTTTGAGAAATAACTTTCATAATGTGTCAAAATGTGGAAAATAAGGCGTTTTACTAAAAAAATGCAAAATATAGCCATAATTCAGTGTTTTTCAAAAATAAATGCAAAAAATGTTGTAATGTTAACTTTTTCATGTAGATCATGTTAGGCTTCTTGGCTGCGGTAAAGGCAACTCTCAAGGTCAAAAAAAACTAATATAAAAATAGTTATGGATAAGAGGAGCTCGTAAATCTTGAATGGTAATATTTCTAGTCTGAAAAACTGGTTAATGTCAAGAATAGCATCGTGTTGTAAAAAGTTGCAAAAAGTTAATCTGGTGCCTTGACTACTGGGTCCCAAGGCCCCCTTCATAAAAAACCTGTAAAAACGACACAAAATCTTATAATATTTTTAGGTATTACTAAAGAGAAAAAAAAGAAAAGCTCCTTATATTTACAAAAAAAACCCTAAATTTGCATATGGTCCCCCTAAATTTGCTGCCTCCCCCTTCCCCATTTGGAGTTTGAAGGAGTCTAGCCACGGCTCTGAACTAATTCATAATGCTATATAATTTTGAAAACATCATTATAGGAAAAAAAATTTTTGTGAAAGATTTCACAAAAAAATTTAAATTATATGTAAAATCATTTTTAAAATCCTCTTTTTAATATCCTCTTTTTCTGATGAAAATTTTGTGTGGATACCATAGTTGTAAGTGGCAAATATTGATTTAACTCCCATAGCTTATTTGATGTATAAGACCACACTTTGATAATAATGCAGGACTTGTAGATAAACACAATCACATGGTGATTGTGTTTATCTACAAGTCCTGCATTATTATCAAAGTGTGGTCTTATACATCAAATCATCCATGCTTTCAACACAATCACAAGGTGACTTGTGATTGTGTTGAAAGCATGGATGGAAAACTGACAAGTCATACTTATTGTTCTGTGCTCAAAAATAGAAACTAAAAAGTTACTTAATTATTTCAGTTACAGCTATGTTTCATTATTCTAGGGGTGAATTCGTCACGGAGCGAATTCGTCACTTATGCGACTCAGCTTTAACATAATATTGCATAAAAACTGAGAAATCTCTTTACTAGAATTTTTTGAAATTTTTTTAACTGATATTTGTAGAATATTATTAAATAAGTGTTTTATATATTTTCCTTCGATAATTCTTTAAATATTGCGAGTAAACATCGAAGTCAAAAAAATATTTTTCTGCTTGAGTGCTTATCGTCAAAAAAATAATCAAAATGCGCGATGTTTTGACCTCAAAGTATATTTTTTTCGATAGATCGATGTCAATATTTTTAAAATAACAATTTAATTTGCTATGTTTTTTCTTTTGAAATCGTTACGTAATGATTGTTATCACATGCAAAATTTGATTTATAATTGTGATAAAATTGGCCTTTCATCTGTACCAAGTGGTTTTGTGTAAAGGGCTCTCTTACAAAATTTAACTGTTGGTGAACAAGGCACACAAACAACATACCTGGCCACTGGCAATGCAGCAGGGGACAGTTGATTTATATTTAAAGGAACAAAGATACAAAAGTACATTGCAGTAAAAGCGGATATATTGATTAAGAGATGTTTATTGAATGAGTTTCTTACAAATGTGGATGGGAAAAAAGTACTGTTTTTTTGAATGATAAATTTATGAAGTAATTTAATTAGCAATAGAGATGAATATTGAAAAAATATGCATTCCACCTTATAGTACACATCGCCTCCAACCACTTGACACACATGTCAATAAAGTAGTTAAACATATATGGTCTTAGACCTTGTCCAACATACTTACAAAAAGAGGGTACTACGTACCTACGTAGTGCTGTGTTTTGAGAGGAAAAAAAATTTCTACGTAGTGCTGTGTTTTGAGAGGAAAAAAAATTTCCTAATAACATAAAAAGTAAATTCTACGGGACTATTTATGTTCAACACATTCAACATATCGTTTTTGTATATAAATGGTATATATCTATCATCAAATTATATAAATTTTATTCTATTTGCCCATCATTTCAATCAAAAGAAAATCAAAAAAACAAGTCCTAAACAAAAAAATTAGAGATATCAATTGTCCTTCTCTCTTCCCTCCTCTACCGTATGTTTTTTTAAGAGTTCAAATAAATAATTTTTTAAGGAGAAATCATAAAGATTAAGTTGTTTTTTTATTTAGTTTTCGAAGTTTTTTTTTTTTAGATAACTTTATTTGCTTTAATTTTTTTATTCTAATCATTTATTAACTATATGCGGTAGTGGTACAGTGGTGATGGCCCATTAGAGGTGTAAACATATCAAACACAATGATTTCCTTTTTTTCTTTTAGAAATTTTGTTGCAACATTCTTGTGCTTCTTCACCCAAAGCTCTTGCCGGAGCAGGAGAATTTGTGCTAATATTTAATGGAATGTTGCAGGAGTTTTGAATGTGGGTTATTTCATGTAACTCAGCAAAAAAAACAAAAACATGTTACCTTATGATTTCATATATTCTATTCAGTTTACTAAAACTAGAAAAACCTGAAAGTTGGAATTTTCTAAATCTTACGGTTCTTGAGATATTCTTTTTTTTTCATTTTTTTCATTTAATATATATTTGCTGTTCATATAATAAGAAATATAATTACAAAGAAACGTTTACATAAAAAAAGTGGATTTATTAAAAACAGATTTATAAAAAACGAAGATGCAGATTATTAAAGTCACTACAATCTTTTCATAGAACCCTAATGTGGACTTTACAAGTTAAAAATAAAAAAAGATAATTAAAAATACTTTGCATATCTCCAATAAAAAGGTTAAAACTTGCATAAATATTTATATTAAATCAAGAAAGTAAGTAATATCAATATTGCTTTAGTCATTTAAATATACTCTGTTAAATATCAAAATAAGAGCCAATTAAAACTAATTGAATTCCTTTATTCTTAGTAAACATCTAAAAATAATGGAATTCAATTTTCATTTAGAAAAATCAAGAAAATTATTTATCTAATTTAAAATTTTCATTTTCTATTACAAACTGAAAGGAACTGAACGATTTTACCGTATTTAAATTTTTTGGTTTTTTGAAAAGTGTTCCATAGTTTCGGTCCGCGGTATAATATTCCATATTTAGAATACTTACTACTAGTTTTGGCAATTTATAAGTATTCCATTGGTTTATTCTAAGAGAATACTTTTTGTTTACATTTTTCGTAAATTTTTATCATTAAAGTTTTTTGGAATCAAGCTGTTATTATATTTATACGTAAAAATTGTTGGTAAATATTAATTTCATATATATTCATCATTTGCTTGTTTTTCACTATGGTATTGCATGTTCATACTTTTTTTATTTTATATATATATATATATAAGTCTGCTTGCATTTTTTTGTAGAGAAAATATTTTTTTAAGTTTTGTTGGTTTAGTGCTAGCCCATGTAATATTGGAATAGTAAATGAGACAGTATATTAGATATTCAGACTTTAATTTTCTTATTTATGCTGATTTAGCATTTTTGTAATATGCATTGTCATTAAATAACAATAATTAATGAACAAAATAAGGTTTTGACCGGGCCGGCTCGAGTAGATGTAACGTGATCCAATGCGCCGTCCTTGGTATTGACCTGAAATTTGGTACATAGACAACCTTTACTAAAATTTTTGATTTTTTACATTATTAGTATTTAAGTAATTTCAGCATCATACTAATTTACTAATGATTTTTTATTTAATGCATAAAAAGTTTGTCTAATCAAATATTCACCATAACGAATCATATCTATTTTCGGGGCAGCTCGGGGCAGCCAATTTTTTTGCAGTTAATTAAAGACACATTAAACTTTTAATTTTTGCACATTAGAGAAAATATTTTGAAAGTTTGTTTTTTATTTATGTTCCATCAAAGTTGACTTTTAATATTTTCGCAACAATATTTGACTTATTAAACTATTTTTATTATTATTGAAAATTTGATTTGGTTAGCTTTCAAACAATATATAATAATAAACCACTCGATTATATCAGCAAAACATATCAAAATAACACCATTAAAGAGGCAAAGCCGATTTTTTAAATCTAAAAATGTAATTTTGAAAACTGATATATTTGGAATTTCAAATCAAACAAGAATAATAATTGAGGATTTTTTTAAATCTAAAGTGTATACTTTTAATCAACCTTATTCTATCCTAATTAAAGCAAAAATTTTTCGATGATGATATCAAGTTTTAAGTTCAGAATAATATCAATGAGTGATTTCATTTTAATATCATAAACTTATATTATGATATCATATTGTTTTTTGTTTTTTTTTATAACGTGACAAGATCACGTGATGGTTAGGTCAAAATGTATCAAAAAGTCTTAGTTTTAAAAATTTTTTAATTGAACCAATGACACGTTTTGGGTGTAAGTTGCATATTTATAAATATGTTGTGCGTTTAATAAAGCAATGGTTAAAATATTGGAATTGAAAGATGCAAAATCAATAAAAACACACAGATACAAAGTAATGCTCATCAAATTTAATGTTATCAAAGTCTTTATGGGTATTAAAAATGCAAAGATCGTTGATTGTTATCGAAGTGTTGTGTTTTGTAGTGTTGTACTTTATAGTTTCACTCAGAAAGAATTTTGCATGACGGTGGTTCATGCAAAATTAAAATAAAGGGTTCGAATAAAGGGTTGCAAAATTCAAATAACTCGTTCAAATAAAGGGTTATTATAATGAAGTTCTTACCGTTCAAAAAAAAATAGCTACGGAACTATTATGTTTTGAACGATGATGAAAGTGGTATATGAGTGAGAAAGTGAAAGTGAAAGAAAGAGAAAGTGATATATGAAATACAAGAATTATAAGATATTTAAAGTTTTATAAAATTGAGTATGATACCAGTTCATGATAAATTATAATACTAATTTAAAATAAAATACTTTATTTTTAATTTATGATAATAAACAATCATTAAAATAATAAACAATCTTAAACAAGTAATAAACAAGTTGATTATTCTGACGTAGTTTTTGCATTTAAAAAAATGTATTTAAAATAATTTTTTTTAGGAATTTTAATATGAACAAAAATTATTTCTTGCGAAATTTTGTTCGAACCTGTACCTTTATATTGTTCGAACCTGTACCTTTATATTGTTCGAACCTGTACCTTTATATTGTTCGAACTTTTTTTCTAAATTACAAAACTTATTTTCTAAATGATAAGTTTATAAAAATAAACATAAAATAGTTTGTTAAAATTTAAAATTAAGTTCGGTGCCTAAGATTTTATATTTTGGGTGGAAAGTTCTTCTTTATGCTATTATAAAAAAAGTTTTTAAATTGATTTCACTTTTTATTTTCATGCTTAGTACTCAATAATGTACTATTGAGCAATAAAAAAAAAATTGAGTGTAAATTAAGCAAATTAATAATGTGAAATATAAGTATGCAAACATATATAATACATTGACATCCAACAATATTGACCTCAAAAAAAGGAAATGCTGAAACATTACACTTATTTTGTTCTTCCTTTAATAAAGCTGTTACAAATCTATTATACGGAAACATCTAATTTACAAACAAACATTGAAAGAACCGTAAACTATTTTATATGAATACGAAAGACTAAATTTGTTCATAGAAACGTAAAAATGGAAGACGCTTTTATATAATAAATTATTTACAAAAAAATCTCTGCAATTTTGATTACAAAATTAAATTTTCATATTTTTTAATATTACTAAACACTAACTCGGTCCAATATCTGAATAACTTTACAATTGTTTTTTGAATACAAAATGTTTGTATAAATAGTTAAAGTAATTAAACCCAAGCATCCCTTTTTTTACCTAATTTATGGTAAGTTGTTTATTGAAGTATGGCATTATCAAATAATTTCTTTTTTTCTACAGATATATATATATATATATATATATATATATATATATATATATATATATATATATATATATATATATATATATATATATATATATATATATATATATTTGTGTGTGTGTATGTGTGTGTGAAGGTTTTAATATAAGTGTATATATTAAAACCTTCACACTTTTTATATAAAACGATGGTAAACCATCATTAAGATCTATATTAATTGATCCCATGAAAACTTCCAGTGGTGATATCCTAGTTTTGTTCCATTGGTCATATACTATGCTTTATAAGTCATAAATTTTTCCTTTATCTAAAAACATTCAATTTTATTTAAAATGTCAAAAATTTTTGGGTAATTTTACTTTCCACAATTTTTATCTAAAATGATTTTGTCTAATCTTGTTGTTGTGAACTTTCATGTCATTTTAAGTTACCACTCATAAATTAGCGAATGTTTTATTATACTTAAAAACTTATTACATCTAAAACATTTTTAAAATTCTTTGACTTAAGTTGGTAAAAACTGATTGAAATTTAGTGTAGTTATTTTTTACGTCACATTTTTTTGGTAAACAATGACGATAAAAATTATGAAGTTCCATTTATTAGCTTAAAGTTAAAAAATATTATTCTTTAACTCATGTATCATTACGTCATCAAGCAATATGTATATAAATGTGTTATATAAGATATTCTACAAAATAGAAATATGTTTTGAAGAATTTATTTTATCAAGCAAAATACTTTGTGGATTTTTTATTTGAAAGTATTTTTTATTAATTTTTTATCTTTGCTACATTAATGGTTTACAATAAAAAATATTAATTTAAATGATTTTTGTAGACGTTTAAAGGTAGTAAATATATTTTTAACATACTTTAAATTCTTTATCTTTTTTTTCCTTTATATTTATACAATTTATACGAGGTTTCATTCATTTGAACATTTTTATATGTTGTACATTTTTTATTTACTTATAAACAGCACATAAAGATATATATATATATATATATATATATATATATATATATATATATATATATATATATATATATATATAAAGAGAGAGAGAAGGAGCGAGAGCGAGAGCGAGAGAGAGAGAGAGAGAGAGAGGGAGGGAGGGAGAGAGGGAGGGAGAGAGGGAGGGAGGGAGGGAGGGAGAAGTAATAAACGTATGTTGGAAAAAATAACATATCGTTTAGTATGGCATCTAATAAAAAAACAGCATTTACATATAACATTTATAATAAATAGTCAATGAATGAAAATTTATAAACATAAAATCAATAAACCACTTGTAAATATTGAATTACCATAATAATCTCATTTGCAAATATTAGGAAGAATCAAACATTTTGAATACTTTTCAAATATTTTTTTTTTCTTTATTTACTAAACTTTATTTCTATATTTGCTGAATAAACCATTCGGTAAATACTTTTTAATTTAGTTTTTGAAACTCCTGCTACTATTTTCAACATGAATACGGGTCAAATTTTAAAATATGATAAAACTAAAGAGTATATTAATATATTTACTGTTGTAATGATATTTGCATTTGTTGCATATGGTGATTCAACTAAAAACTTTGCTGAAGATCATTTTGAAATTGGACAATCATGCGGTGCAGAAGGTATAAGTTTTTTAATTTGCTATCAAATTTTTTAGTAATTTAAAATATTCAACAACTTACCCTGAGGGAAATTGGCTAGCGAATAGCTAGCTATAATCGTAACGATAAAGACAGCGATTTGGCCACGAGGATCGCTAGATTTTTTAATTTAGCGAAATGCTATCGATATTTGTAAAGATAAAGACAGCGATTTGGCTTTGAGGACAGCTAGCTTTATAAGATAAAGACCCATTGGCTATTGTAGCTAGCGTCATATCGTAATAAAATCGTTTTCTAAAAAATTTTGATATATAGCTACCAACCACCTATATATTTGTAGATATTTTGTAGCAAGCTACAAAGCTGCAATATGTAGCTAGCGACACATTGCTACAAAATTGCAATGTTTAAAGTTTAATTATCCTCATAATTATAATAGGCTAATTACTGAAAATCGAACTTATAAAGATATTTAAGATATTAGGCAAAAATAAAATAGAAAAAAAAAAATCGCTTGAAAATCGCTATAAAGCTTTTCGCTAGCTCATTTCCCTCCGGGTAGTTTGTAAAACAAAATGAAAGTTATTAAAAAAAACATTAACATTAAACAAACAGCAATCCAATCATGTAGTATATACCATAAACTTCTCTCTATTGCCTATAACGGAATAAATGTATCTAATATATACATACATGTATAAGTATATATATATATATATATATATATATATATATATATATATATATATATATATATATATATATATATATATATATATATATATATATACATATATATATATATATATATATATATATATATATATATATATATATATATATATATATATATATATATATATATAAACATATATATATATATATAAACATATATATATATATATATATATATATATATATATATATATATATATATATATATATATATATATATATATATATATATATATATATATATATATATATAAACATATATATATATATAAATATATATATATATATATATATATATATATATATATATATATATATATATATATATATATATATATATATATATATATATATATATATATATATATATATATATATATAATGGATCAAGACTTTGTTTAAGTAAATAAAACTTTATCACTATAATATATCTTAGTTGTTATTTGAAAACGTTCGGAAATAAGTTGTCAAATGATCCAAAACTAAAATAATTATTAAATTGCTATCATTTAATGTAAATAAAGCTTTGTTTACATTTTAAACATTATGCATGTGTATATTTAAACTGTTTTATTAATTTGCATATTATTTTTGGCATACTCTTATTATGCTATAGATTTCAGAAAAATTTCAGGATTAATTTATAGGATAATTATTTCAGGATTATATTTCACAAACTCAAATTTCAAAATTACATTTTAATATGTTTAATAAAAAATTAATTATATTAATTAATTTTTTAAATTTTTGCATTTTGTAACTATAAAATTAAACATAAAAGTACTTTATGAACAAATGATTTATTTTTTAAACATTTATAAAAAAGTTAAATTATAGGCTCCAACTTATTTAAAGTGTTTATTTGCTCAAGTGTTTTAATGTGTGGCTATCCAAGCAGTGTGATTCTTTTCTGTTTGTTTCAAACCTCTAAAATGTTTCAAACCTCTAAACATGTGACACAATAATATACTATGTGTGGTTAGGAAATATACTTTAAAAGGTGTATTTTCTTTCTATACTAAGATTCTTAACTGTACAGCTATTTTATTTTTTTAACGGTGATTTTTACGACCATATCATGTTTCCTGCATTTTCCTCTCAAAATATGACCGTTATAATAACTTTAAGGTTTTTAGTAAAAGTTATTTACCTAAAATAATGTAGTTAGACAATCGATTTATTTATTCAAAATCATCAATTAGACTGTTTAGATAAGGTTGACAAATTGTTAACCTTATATAACTTTAATTTGTAGCCTGGGCCTGCAAATTTAAATTATACAGTATTGGACAAAACATTTGCAACCAACATCGAACAATGCTAAAAAGTGTTCCTAATTTTACATGTCTTAAAAGCGAAACGAACTATACTTTCACAGCAAACAGTTCAGGAGTCTGGAGTCAAAGCATACCATGAATTGAGCAATCAGCTGACAGGTGACAGCACACAGGCAGTATTTCGTTGACAAGTGCCATTTTGCAGCGGACAAAACAAGTGCAACTTTTTTGGTTTGTTTCATTTTCTTAAGTCTGGTCCGTGTCAACGTCACGGAAATTTTTTAATAATTAAAGGAAGTATCCAGAAGTTTCCAGAAGCATGCAGAAGCTTCCAGAAGTTTCCTGAAGAAGCATCTGGAAGCATCCAGAAGCATCCAGAAGTATCCAGAAACATTCAGAAGCATCCAGACGCATCCAGAAGCTTCCAGAAGCATCAAAAAGAAGCATCTAGAATCTTCCAGAACAGGTTCACACAGGTTCATTTTACTATATAAGAGACATGTAAAGCAACATGTAATTGAGTCAGTATATGGAAGTCAATCAGTCAGTATTATCAAGACAGTTTATCAAAGTGAGTTTTATCAAAGTGTTTTATCAAAGAACATCAATACAAGAAGTGAAATACAACAAGTGTTTCATTACATTAATACATTCCACATCCAACCAAGACGTTGTGTTCCACATAGCATTATTGTATCATCACAAGGTAAATGTAACACGGTAAGCCTTGAGAAGCGTGATTATTTATTTTTATTATTATTTTTATGACTTCAAGTGCAAAAATGGCTCCCGACAGTCTTGGATTGGAACTAAGAAAGAAAATTATTGGCGATTACGTAAGTGGAATGTCACAAAAAAGTATTTGTAATAAATATCGCGTGAAAAAATGGACCGTATCAAGACTATGTTCCAAATATCGTTCTACGGGGACATTGGCAGCAGATAACAAAGGTGGAAGACCGCATTCCACCACTTTTGACCTGTTCAGTGGTGAATCGAAGTTCAACATCATTGGGAGCAATGGCATTTGCAGTGTACGTTGACCAGCCGAAAAACGCCTCAATTTACGTTACTGCCATAAGACCGTGAAGCATGGTGGAGGCAATGTAATGGTCTTGGGGTGTTTTTCTGCTAACGGTCTAGGTCCAATACATCGAAACGATGGAATAATGGACCGTTTCATGAAAAAATATCCTGAAAGATGTTACGTTACCTCATGCTGAATGAAATATGCCAATAAAATGGGTTTTTCAGCAAGACAACGATCCGAAACACACTGCAAAAGTAGTCAAGCAGTGGTTTCAAGACAACCACCTATCGGTGATGGATTGGCCTCCTCAATCTCCGGATCTCAACCCTATTGAGAACCTGTGGGAGATCGTCAATCGCAGAATTAATCGTAGAGGTGTTCCTAATAAGAATCAACAGTTTGAACAAATCCAAAAGGCCTGGGCAGCGATTCCACAAAGTTTCGTTGAACACCTGATCAAATCTATGCCTCGAAGATGCAAGGCTGTGATCAACAACAAAGGATTTGCCACGAAATATTGATAGCGAAATACAGCATAGTCAACATTTTGTGGAGTTGCACTTGTTTTGTCCAGAAGGAAATAAACTTTTTTTAATAATTTTGATTAATATATTAATTTTTGTGTACAAATAATGAACTTTGTGATGAATAAAACTTGAAGATCGTTGTCTCTAAACAGTTATATAGTTATTTCTCTAAATTGAAAAAATGCAGCACTTTTATATAAATAAAATAAATTAGCATTATTTGGTTGCACAAAAATTGTCCGATACTGTATTAGGTAGAGCTTGGGTCTGCAAATATTTGTAAAGGCTTTTAGATAGTTTACTCAAATGAGTTTAAACACTTTGAGAGGATTGTGCACTCAAATAAAATTAAATTTTTTTCAATTAATCGTGCAATTAAATAAGCAATTGAAATGCAATGAGAGGTTTTGAATGATGATTTCAATTGAGAGATAATGCTCTCAATTGAAATTAAACAGTTTTCAATACTTTTTATATGTAATTGAATTTCCTATTTAGATTCTGTATTTTATATAACATGTTTAGCCTTACATTTGAAACATGTAAAGTTTGGTTCAAAAAAGTAGCATTAGATGCAACTTTTATAGATTAAAAATCTTATAAACGCCAAACTTTTATATAATTTTGCCATAGCAAATGACACAAAAATATGACCATTGCGCCGTTTTGTATTCATAAACAAAAAGCTGACCATTAGAGTATAACTGAGCCTTATTAAAATTGGAAAGGTTTTTCTAAAATATCACTAAAATAATCACTTTAATTCAAAAAAGTGCAAATTTTTTCTACAGCTTGTTTGAACATACCTAATTTTGTTTCTCACTATTACTTATAAATAATTGCGTTAGATTTAGTTATTTATATTATATGTTGCGTTTTTATCAAATTTTTAATTTATTATTTTATTCGGGCTATATTTATTTTAAATTAACTTATTCTTATTTTAACATTAACTTTTTTTATTAACATTTTTAGGTTTCAAAAACTATCTATACAGTATTATACAGGTTCTTAAATATACTTTATTAAAGGTAATTCATATTGTTGCGATAACTAAAAAATGGCTGGTGCAAAATATTACTTTTTAAAATGACTTGGAAAATTACTTAGAGGTTGTTATTTAATCTATAGGTAAAGAATCAGAATGAAACTTTCTCTAAACGCTGCTAGTTTGGATAACTATTCAGCGGCTTTTATTAGGAACCTTGTAATGCTTCTCCAAAACAAGAAAAGTATTAAAATAATATCTATTACTGGAATGCCACATACAATGTCTTTTGAATAATGAAAAGCCACCGTGTCTTTTGATAAACTCCTAGTTTTAATTATGGATGCATAATTTATAACGCATCTGTGTAACACAAGTTGTAAATTATGTAGCAACATTTAAAGAATCTGCAACAAAAATCATTTTATTTTACAAGAAATTCATAACATTCAGAATATCAATAGAAATTCTACTCAAGATATTATTAGAACAGTTATAAAATTATTGGCAAAGTTTTGCTTTGAATTGAATGAAAAGGATAAAACAAAAATTAGCTCAAAAATAGACTGGCACTAATTGATTTAAGTATTTCAACTATTCAACCAAACAAATGTTACATATTTTTCTTTATTACAGGTTTATTTACAAAATTTAAAGCTTTAAAAGTTGTATAAGTTTAAAGATATACTTATACCAAATATAAAGTCATTAAAAGTCAAAGAAGATCTTTCCGAAAAAAGATTTTTCCGCCAATTGTTTTTGATCTACTTGGCCTATATTGCACTATGTAACATTTTGTTTGTCTTTGGATTCAAAGTGACATTTAATTAGCTTACGTTTAAAGATTGTGTAAAAAATTCATTGAGCACAAACTTTGTGACCGCAGTACAAAGAAAAGTCGTTTTTATAAAGACAAAACAAATATATTTCAGTTTTTTGTTCACACGGTCTGTTAAAATACAGAAACACTCAAAAAGCTTCAGAAAATAGTAGATTATCTAGGTGGCGATAGTAATGTAAATCACTTTCACAAATTAGCCAGAAAATTTAGCCTCCCATTGTTGTTGTTCTTGACAAATAATAAGTAGTTTTTTCAGTAAACACAAATACGTCTATAATTTGTTTTTGTAGAAGTCTATAATGCATATTTCTTCGTATCATTTTTAAGCAATCTTCTAATGGACTGTTTATTTTAGCAGCAAATAAAAAGTACTGTAAGCCCATTTTTTTAGCAGCAAATAAAAAGTACTGTGAGCCCATTTTATTTTAGCAGCAAATAAAAAGTACTGTGAGCCCATTTTTTTACTTTCATGTGGAGAGCTTTTTGTTTTCTCTAATTTAAAAATTATTAAATTGAGAAAAACTATAGAAAAAAGTAAATGCTTATTACTTAATATAAGTATTTGTACTAATATTAGATTTTTAGTAATTTTGCAACTTAAACAAAAGATATTTATAAATTCTTCAATATAAGCACAGGCAGTTTTATATTGACGCATGTCAATATAAAAATTTTGTAAATATTTGTATTTAATATTAATAACTTGATTGTATATTAGACATCTTGAATTTTTTACTTATATTATTCGAATTTCCAATTTAATTGCAATTTTTTTAATAAAAAAATAAAAAAAGCTGATTTAAAACTCCTCTAATGATCAAAGCGAACGTACAGTCTACATACAATACGTACAGTCTACATACAATACGTACAGTCTACATATGCTAAAACTACAGGGATGTATGTACAACAACGTAAAATGTGAACCATAACGGGGATGTATGAACAATAGGGTGGCCCAAAATAACATGATAAAAAATTTTTTATTTGATTTCTTTAACTCGACCTTTTATTTATTTTCTTTCGATGATAAAATAATAATGAAAAACCTTTTACTAACTAATTATTGCTGTTAAAATTTATTTAGTTGATGTTTAGGGTTGCTCAAGACATTTACAAAATAAGTATTTTAGAAACTGCCGAAATCCGAACTTTTCCAACGCTTTATCGTTTATCTTTTTTTTTGTACTGTTTTTATCTAGTATTACATCATTATTAAATTATCATAAACTATCAATCTATCACATAATCCAGTGTTATTTTTTATCAAAGAATTGTAGTAGAACAGAGCAGTAGCAGAAATTAATGCTACGCTATGAATTCTGCTATTGTTAGAAATCCTTTAAAAATAAACACAACTTAAGTACATTGAGCAATCCCTAAATATCAAAATATATCAATATATTTTGTCCAATCTTTTAATTATTAAAAGGAATGCAATAAGGAGTTGAGAATTGGAATTTGATCACTTTCATTTTCTCACTTTCACTTTCATTTTTGCGCCAACCAAAAGATAAAAAAATAGTACAATAAACGTAATAGAAGTGAAGAAGCAAGCGTACAGAAGCAAGCGAACAGAAGTAAGCGTACAGAAGCAAGCGTACAGAAGCAAGCGTACAGAAGCAAGCGTACAGAAGCCAGCGTACAGAAGCAAGCGCACAGAAGCAAGCGTACAGAAGCAAGCGTACAGAAGCAAGCGTACAGAAGCAAGCGTACAGAAGCAGGCGTACACTATCTTCTGCTCTAACACTCGGTCGATCTTTTTTTCTATTTATTTATTCAATATTATTATTATTTTTATTTTGTTAAACTAAAATAAAAAAAATTCTCCAAAAGAACAAAAGAGTCTTTAAGAACTCAACCGCTAAAAAATTTTCACCACACGAACAAGTGAAGATTGTTTATAATACAGAAAAAAAGTAAAAACTTTTTAATATATATATATATATATATATATATATATATATATATATATATATATATATATATATATATATATATATATATATATATATATATATATATATATTTATAAAAGAGTGGACAAAGAATGCGAAATAAGGGTTAAAACCTTCGCTTTGAAGTCAGTGTCCACTAATATATTACAATACACTGAGATTTATTTAAAAAAAGGAATTTTTAGCCTGATATTTCCTGTCAATGTTCCTGAGTTCTATTGGATTTTAAACAAGATGTGAGCCCAGTAAACACATTATTTATAAGACGTTTAAATAACGTCTAGACGTGTTTTACACGTCTCAGAGACGTCTTTTACATATCATGTGTTTACTGACCATTATATAAAGATGTCAATCAAAAATGTTTAAATAAAGCTTTTATAACAATAACGTAAAAATAAACTGTTTATTAAAGTGCTTATCTTGGTACAAATACGATAATGGAATAATAATATCGAAATAACACTTTTTAAAATACAACCGTTATTTCAGTATTATTTTCAAAAATATCGAAATAACAGTTCTGAAAAGTTAGCACAAAAAGGTTTAATGCTGCACAACAGTTAGTCATTAGTCGTAATTTTTTAATAACCCTTTTCCTAGATCCCAGATTATCTAATTGAAAGTTTATAACCAGTGGAACATGTCTAGGCAGTGGACTAATCGATTATGCTAACTAGCTTACCTCTCAGTACCATCTTTATTGATGTTAGCCAGCTCATCTCTTTTATTTATGCCAATCAGAATAACCACAATAGGTTTCAATAAGTAGCAAGTTTAGATAAATACAAATAATTCCAGTTATTTGCAGAAGCGCAGAGAAACTTTTAAGTTTTTGATTTACTATGTTTAAATACTATATTAAACAAACTTATTATCTGTTAAATTTTTATTAAAATTTAATTTTATTAAAATTAATTTAAATTTTTTTTACGCCATAAAAAGTTCTGGCAAAAATGAATTTCTAAACCAAAATAGCTTAACTTTTAATATTTATTTATTCTCTATTTTGAGTATATTGTTACCAATTTTAGTATCCCGCCGGTTCTTTGTACAAATAGTTGACTTCCTCATTTTAAATAATTGCCTTCATATTTACTTGAATTTTACTAAATAAACAACACGAATTGCAGAAATACAGGTAGGCCTCCTAGCCATGAAATATTACTTTCATGACTGGTTAAAATGTTTTCTTGTGAACTATAGATTTAACTCATAGTTAAATATCGGTTCGTCATAAGACGTGAAAGAGACGTCCGTGGTGATGCTTATTGTTAAAAAATATTTCTCACGGTCTAATCTTGATCTAAAATTCTAAAGATAAATTTTAAAAACGTTAAGAAAAAGTTTTATTAATTTACTGTCAATGTTTTGGCTGGTAATCAAGTACGGATAAATATTAATATAATAAATGTGTAATATATATAAAAAACATGCTTATCACATAAAATATTTTAAAGAAAAAATCTTTTGTAAATGGAAAAATTTATAAAAATTTACTGAAGTTAAAACTTTTACTAAAGTTAAATTTTTTCTAATAGAACTTTTATGACAGAGAATGACATTAGAAGGCTTTTATGTTCTTTAGATAATTCTCATTATAATAAAAAGTTTTTATTTGAATCATAGGCTTGATAGAATCTTTAAATCACTTAAAAAAAAAATAAAGCATTAAGTGCTGATGAAATGAACAGTAAAATAATTATAGATTGTTACTATTTCAGTTATATAAAATATATTGAGATATTCTTTATAAAATCTTTACCCAGTTTATAGCGGACTTTCAGTGGACTTAAATAGACTTTTTGTTGTTGTTGTTGTTGTTGTTGTTGTTGTTGTTGTTGTTGTTGTTGTTGTTGTTGTTGTTGTTGTTGTTGTTGTTGTTGTTGTTGTTGTTGTTGTTGTTGTTGTTGTTGTTGTTGTTGTTGTTGTTATTGTTGTTGTTGTTGTTGTTGTTGTTGTTGTTGTTGTTGTTTTGTTATTGTAGTTGTAGAAGTCCTTTCGATCTTCTTGAAGCACCATAAAGAACACTGCGGAAGAAAATTTAACTAAAGACTTCACTCTTACTTATTTACCAATGGCCGGAACGGTACCTTTCCTCAGATCTTTTGGTTCTGCTTCAGAACTCTAAACGCTGCGCCACGGCTGCTTAAAAGTGGCTAGCCGATGACTCGCCAATATATAGCATATTGAAAAGATATTCACTTATAGCAGATGCAACAAGTGGTTCACTAAGTAACCAATGAGCAAAAATCCGATCAACCGCCTAAAATGTCTGTATTGACCCACTACAAATCCACTTGAAAAATGTTTGCTTGGTAGTGCATCTTGGGCATATATACCACAAGTATTGTTCCCGCATAAGTTTAAGTTTGTAAAAGATGAAAAATTCCAATTTATAAACAAAAAATAAAACAATTTTTGGAAATTTTTTTTACCCACCCCAAGCTTATTAGACGCCTCCCCCCATCCATTGTTAAATAATTTTTACTTGTTACTAACAAAAAAAACTGTTTTCGCTGGCAAATGCGAAGGAAGTTAAACTGGCTGCTGCGTTAGCGAACTAACGCAACAAAAACAGTTGCTAAAATAAGCGCTGTTTATTTGACACACAATAGTTAAATTGTTCTGTAAAAAATTCCCACCATGCTTTTATTAAGACCCATTTGTTTATTATTATTACTAAAATTCACACACCTTACTTTTATTTCTATCCCACCCAACCTTCCTTGTATTAAACATGCAAAAGTACCTTAATAACTTATCACCTTAATCACTCAATAAATTTTTCAAAAACGTCAGAAAAATGCAGTATAATGATTTAGTGCTTGTCTCTTTCCTGTTACATTTTTTTGTTTAGCGTGTTAATTGTTGTATTTATGTAAATGCTGCACTAAAATAAAGAAATTGCAAGTGATACAAGTGGTTTGAAACCTTGCACAATATATTAGTTAAAATAAAATCTCCAAATATAAAAAGGTTTGCTGTATTTATGTGCGACTGTTTATAAAAAAAATTCCAAAAATATCAAATACCAAAACTATATACCGAATCAGTAACCTGAATAATGATAGAATAAATAACTGTACTAATTTAAATTGTTAGAATTCTATTAAAGTGTTAAGTCTCACTAGAATTTTATCTTATTGTTTTTTTGTTTTATAAAATTGAGGCAAATAACACAATTTTTGTTTATGTTAACTTTTAAATGTTTCTAACATAATTTTAGTATTCTGATTTCATTGGTACTATTGGTTTATTTTATCATCAAGATTGTCTGAGAAATATATGTGTAATTAGGGTTCCCATATCACCAGATTTTCCGAGAAAAACATAAAATCTCTTCTTTTTGGAGATTTCTATAAAAATTCCATGATAAATATTTAAATTCGGAGTATATTGAGAATGTGAAAATTGTTAAATGTAAAATTTTTTTAGTCACTTAAACAATTTATTGAGAATGTTTAAACAATCTTCTCTCCATTACATAATATTTAAAAATCCGCGCGCATCCAAACTTCAAAAAACGAAGGTCACACATTAAACATTAAAGTTATAAAGTATTTCGGTTGCTGATGCAAAAGAGATTATTTCTTGAATTTAAAGTTTAAAAAAGTAGAATAATAGCTGCACTTTCTAAAAATGTACTCAAAGGCGATTCTACGAATAAAATTAAGGAGGGGGTGATTCCCCCACGAAGGTGATTTTCAACTGAGTGTGACCCCCACACCTCTTCCACCCTTAAAATCGCCTCTAAATGTACTTCAAAAAACATATATTTCTGTTTCTCACAAAGTTAAACAAATTTACTTATGTTAATATTATTTATCTAATCAAGGACTTGTTGACTTATAATTATATCTATCAATACGTCCTTATAAAGATGGGAAAACTGAATAAGCGCATTTAATTTCATAAGTGCGAACTGGCATAAGTGCGAATAGCGTAAGCGCGAAGTGGCATAAGCGCGAAATGGCATACGTGCGAACTGGCATAAGTGCGAAGCGTGAACTGGCATATGTGCGATTTAGCATAAGTGCACCAAAACATTTTTCAAACATTGGCATAAGTGCGAATTGGCATATATGCTAACTGGCATAAATGCAAATCAGTTACAAAAGCTGGCACAAGTGCGAACTGGCATAAGTGCGGAGCAGTTACAAAAACTGGCATAAGTGCGAACTGGCATAACTGCGAATTGACATAAGTGCAAAAATTGCACTAATGCCAATGTTTGCAAATTTGTTTGGCACACTTATGCCAATTCGTACTTATGCCAGTTCGCACTTGTGCCAGTTTTTGCAACTGCTTCGCACTTATGCCAGTTCGCACTTTTTCCAATTCGCATTTATGCCAATGTTTGCAAAATGTTTGGCGCACTTATGCCAGTTCGCATATACCAATTCGCGCTTATGCAAAGATAGATCAGAGGTTACGCAAGTTGCGTAACCTTTGATTTATATATCCCAATTACCAACAGTTAAAAGCTTTCCGTTTGTTGGAAGTAACTAAGCTGTATCCCTGTATCTGAATGCTCAATTTACAAATTGTAAATGAAAAAACCCCTTTTCAAGTTAATGAATCATTGTGCTATGACCAATTTTCTAACTTTGTTAATTTTTTAAAAAGTCACAAAGAAGAGGTGGAATATGTAAAGAAAAACACTAAGAAAAAAGCTTAAATCACACAAGTTAAAATTTACAAGTTAAAACTTTCTAACTATATTTCGGTAAAGTATTTTAGTAACCTACCTGATAAATCTTGTGGTTCTGAACTGTTGAAAATAGTGCATTCTTTTTATTTCATTTCAAGGCTTATTAACATGTTATCGCTTATTGCTGATCAATATACAAATTGTTGAACAACAGATAAATGGAAGAAATAGATTGTCAGTAGAGCCAGTTAAAAGTATTTTATGTGTAAAATATAATATCAAATCATAATCCTGTCATGCGTTCCATAAGTATCTGTTATCAAACTAAGTCATTGAAAAAGATGGTTCAACAAATAGCATTATTGGTATGATTCATCTTCTCCTGTTTACAGTTCTTGCCCTGTTCTTACAAATGATTGTTCTGAAATCAGTGATACTGATAACTGATACAAGTGATTAGTTAGATACAAGTGATTAATTAGGACTAATTATATAATGGAAAATTAATGCATGACTTGCAACATACAGATTATATCTTTTGTAAGTTTTTAAAAATGGTATATTTTAATATACAATAAGAATTTTATGAATTATTAAGGGTATATCTTGTTCACTAATTGTTAGACAGCAATAAGTTTGAATATGAATGTTTTGTGATTAAAATTAGGATAATTTTAATCACAAAACCAACAATTTATATTAAAAAACAACAACAAATTTACATGTAAATAAAAGGGTCTTTATTTATTTAATTTTTATAAAAGAAGTCCCTCTTGTTACAAGAAGAGACCTCTTATTTAGCGGGGAGGTACAAGACTTGTATCTTCCTGTTAAATAAGAGGGATTCCTCTTTTTTTCACTATGCATTGTAAAATCTCTTTTTCAGTGATTACCATATGGCAACCTTATGTGTAATGCATTTAAACATATATATATGTTTAAATGCATTACACATAAGGTTGCCATATGGTAATCACTGAAAAAGAGATTTTACAATGCATAGTGAATAAAAGAGGAATCCCTCTTATTTAACAGGGAGATACAAGTCTTGTACCTCCCCGCTAAATAAGAGGTCTCTTCTTGTATATATATATATATATATATATATATATATATATATATATATATATATATATATATATATATATATATATATATATATATATATATATATATATATATATATATACAAGATTGTTGTAGCAACACTGTGCATGTTTAAAAAAAATATTTTTAAAAAACAAAAACGCTATTAATTAAGAATTAATTTAAATTTTTTTGAAGGATATTATCTTGATGCACCAATACCTGAAGCAAAAACAACTAAAAGAAAAAGTCGTATGAAACGTGCAGCAACAATGAAATCTTGGCCTGAAGGACGAATACCGTTTGTTATTGATAGTGGTTTTTCAAGTATGGCAGTTTATTAAAAAATTGCATTTAGAAAGTTTTTAGTGTATTTATATAGTTTGCTATTATTATAGTTTGCACCCTTATACAATAATTCACTAATTCAAATATTGTTTTGTTTATCTAAAGTCAATAATAATTTTTAAATAAATATAGCTTAATTGTGGGAACTGAATTAAATGATGTAGCTCTTAAGAGTCAAATTTGGTTATCACCATTTTGTAGATATTTCTATATTCTTTTTTTCGTTTTTTTTGCCAATGCTTTATATATTATACTAAAATTATTATTGTAGGTGTTGTCAATGGTCTTATTAGAGAAGCCATGAATCATTGGGAGAATGAAACTTGTGTAAAGTTTTTAAACCGAACCAATGAATATGATTATGTTTATATTTATAAGGGAAATGGGTAAATTTTTAATTACATTTTTTTAAAATTTTTATATATATAAAAATAATGTATTTTTAATATATATATATATATATATATATATATATATATATATATATATATATATATATATATATATATATATATATATATATATATTTTTTAACATCTTCACTTCCAACAAGGCTGCAAGCAACCACTATAAGAGTTGGAAGTTACTGGAAGAGAAAAGACTAAATCTGTAGAGCAAGATAACGATTGACTGATGACTTAAAAGATTGCAAATTATATGAATCAGGAAAGCAAGATGAAGGAATCGAATTCCAAAGAACTGAAGTTCGAGGAAAAAAACTAGAAGAATAAGAGTTTTTGAAGCACTTAGGAACAGTCACAGAAAAAGGATGAGACTTAATTGAATGGCGAGTAACACGAGAATGAATTTTAGTAGATGGCACAAGGGACGCTAGCTCTTTAGAGCAGTGCCCATTATAGTATTTGTAGAAAAGAGAAAGAGAAGCAACATTACGACGATGTGACAAAGGTTGGAGATTGGCTGCCAGAGCAGGTCATTTATAGAGATAGAGAATAGAATCTGGAGTAAGAAAGTGTCGAGCTCGATAAAGAGATGCAACCTTAGCAGATGCTAATTTTGCAATGGATTTGATATACGGTTTAAAAGAAAGATCAGAAGTAAGAGTTAATCCTAGAAGATGAATGGTAGATGACTCATCTAGTACATTACCATTCATAAATATAGGAAGATCTAAATTATTACGATAACGATTGGCCGAATAAAATTGAGTTTTATCTGAATTAAAGTTCACCAGCCACTGTGAGCCCCATGCTGTAGCAGAAGTGAGATCCTTTTCAAGCTCAGATACCCCCTCCAAGCAATCAGAGAGTGTAGGCTTCTTATCATGACAAGAGTAAATGGTGGTGTCGTCAGCGAATAATGCCGCCTTAGATGTGAGAATATCTGGAAGATCGTTAATGTAAATTAAAAAGAGTATAGGGCCAAGGATTGAACCTTGAGGAACCCCTGAAGTTACAGGATGTGAAAAAGAGTGTTGTCCATCGAGGACAACTTTTATACTACGATTGGAAAGAAAGGACTCAATAATCTTAAAGATGTTACCAGCTACACCATAAGAAGAAAGCTTATGGAGAAGACCAGCATGCCAAACTTTATCAAAAGCTTTAGAAATGTCAAGTGCGATAGCCTTAACCTCTCCACCTCTATCTAATGCACGGTAAAACCTATCGGTTATTACTGTTAGCACATCAGCTGTAGAACGAGAAGACCGAAATCCATATTGATGATCAGAAAGTAAGCTATTTGATTCAAGATGAGAGAATAAGTGTTTGTTGATTAAAGATTCAAAAACCTTGCTTATGACAGGAAGAAGACTAATGGGACGGTAGTTAAATGAATCAGATCGCTCTCCGGAATTTTTGAAAATAGGGATAACAGATGCTGCTTTCCAGCATGATGGAAAACAAGACTCTGATAAGCACTTGTTAAATAGTTTAGAAAGTATGGATGAAAGCTCCGGAGAACACCTCTGCAAGACTACAACAGGAATGTTGTCAGGACCACAAGCTGTTGAAGAGTCTAAGCAGGAAATTACTTTAGATACAGAAGCTGAAGTGATGCGAATGTCAAGCAAGGGATCAACCTGTTTGACGGCTATGTCAGGTAAAACGCAACTAGTGGAATCAAGAGATGATATTGATGAAAAGTTCTTAGCAAACAATTCAGCTTTGTCTTTAGGTGAGGTGACAAAGTCTGAACCATACAAGAGAGAAGGAATAACAGATTTGCCCTTATTATTGTACTGTTAAAGATTCTCCAGAAGTCTCGAGAGCCTAATTTTTGTGATGAGATACGAGATTTGATGACCTGGGAATAGCGAGCTTTGGCGTCAGACAAAACCTTTTTACAATGGTTTCTGGCGATAGTGAACAGATGTCTGTTTTCTGGAGAATTATTTTGCTGATAGATATGGAAGTAACGGTTTCGATTAGAAATTGCTGCAGCGCAATGTGAGGAAAACCAAGGAGAAGAGTGAGGCTTGACCTGGAATCGTCGAGAGGGAATAAAAGATTCCATGCCAGCCTGAATCCACGAAGTTATGTAAGAAGCACATTTGTCAGCAGGAAGACGAAATATTTCTACCCAAGGGCCATCACGAAGAAAATCACGGAAAGAGTCCCAGTCAGCTTTAAGGTAGTTGTATGTGGTACGATGATAGGGGGATTCTGATGAAGTAGAAGAATTTGATAATAGTTTTAGAGAGATCAAACCGTGATCAGAAGTACCTAAGGGTGAATGTGGAGAAATTGAGCACTGACTAGGATCCAAAACAAGACATAAGTCGAGTAGAGAAGGTAAATGATTAGGGTTGTCTGGAAAATGAGTTGGAAAGTTGACTATTTGAGTTGGAGATTGAGAAAGGCAAAAGTTGAGGGCCTTAACGCCAGCAGAGTCACTGACACTAGAGCCGAGCCAATCAGTGTGATCGGCATTAAAGTCACCAACAACGACGATATTGGCCGATGGATAAAGAGAGAGGGCTTGGTCAATTTGATCAGAAATAACATCAAGAATAGTGCAATCTTGGGATGAAGGAGAGCGATATAGAACAAAGAGAAAGGCGATAGAGTGAAGTTGTGCTAAACGAAAGCACATAAATGAATAGTCTGTAGATTCAAACCTAGTTTCACGACAAATGGGTGAGTTCTTACGAATGTAGATGCCCAGGCCAAGCATGTGATTATTGGAGTCTTTACAAATTAAAGGAAGATAACCATCAACACTAAGATCACAAGATGGGACAGCCGAACTCAAATTAGTCTCACAAAGAGCAAGTAGGTCTGGTGAACTTTGCAAGAGATAAGACTCAACAGAAGAAAAGTTACTTCGAAGACCACGAATATTAGTAAATGATAGGTTTAGAGAACTTGGTGATGACGATGGTTTTTTGTGTTTTTTAGTTTTAGGTACTTTAGTCATTTTAAATTTATAAAGAACTTGACTCAAGTATAGATAGTACTCAGTACACTATTTAACAACTAAGCAATAGCCTCATTACTATTAATAAACCCTAAGCCGTAACAAAGGGCTCCAAATGTGGCCTCTGCAATGCACACCAAAAGTACAAACAGGGACACCATCCATGCGCAACATGGCACTGTTAGTACTCTGATATTTTTCGGCTGTTGATGGAATCAGCCTCTCTGAGAGCTACCACAGAGTTCGGGAAACCTGACTACCAGCCGGCCTCAGAACCATAAAACTGAGTTTTAGAGCTGTACCCTCATTAGGAGATAATAGAATGAGTTGCCCAGTCATAAAAATAGAGACACAAGCAATACCCACGCATTGAGTCAAGAAGATCCAGCGTTCAACATCCTAAACTGGAAACAATGTATTAAAAATACATCTGTGCCAGCCTAATAGATGAGGAAGGGGTGCGAGGCTGGTCAACAGATAGAATCTGTTTACCCCTTAAGTCTTTGCCTAGGAGGCCTTCTACAAGACAGCAGCTGGATGCATCTCATCACAAAAATTAGGCTCTCGAGACTTCTGGAGAATTTTTAACAGTATCAATAATAAGGGCAAATCTGTTATTCCTTTTCTCTTGTATGGTTCAGACTTTGTCACCTCACCTAAAGACAAAGCTGAATTGTTTGCTAAGAACTTTTCATCAATATCATCTCTTGATTCCACTAGTTGCGTTTTACCTGACATAGCCGTCAAACAGGTTGATCCCTTGCTTGACATTCGCATCACTTCAGCTTCTGTATCAAAAGTAATTTCCTGCTTAGACTCTTCAACAGCTTGTGGTCCTGACAACATTCCTGTTGTAGTCTTGCAGAGGTGTTCTCCGGAGCTTTCATCCATACTTTCTAAACTATTTAACAAGTGCTTATCAGAGTCTTGTTTTCCATCATGCTGGAAAGCAGCATCTGTTATCCCTATTTTCAAAAATTCCGGAGAGCGATCTGATTCATCTAACTACCGTCCCATTAGTCTTCTTCCTGTCATAAGCAAGGTTTTTGAATCTTTAATCAACAAACACTTAATCTCTCATCTTGAATCAAATAACTTACTTTCTGATCATCAATATGGATTTCGTTCTTCTCGTTCTACAGCTGATGTGCTAACAGTAATAACCGATAGGTTTTACCGTGCATTAGATAGAGGTGGAGAGGTTAAGGCTATCGCACTTGACATTTCTAAAGCTTTTGATAAAGTTTGGCATGCTGGTCTTCTCCATAAGCTTTCTTCTTATGGTGTAGCTGGTAACGTCTTTAAGATTATTGAGTCCTTTCTTTCCAATCGTAGTATAAAAGTTGTCCTCGATGGACAACACTCTTCTTCACATCCTGTAACTTCAGGGGTTCCTCAAGGTTCAATCCTTGGCCCTATACTCTTTTTAATTTACATTAACGATCTTCCAGATATTCTCACATCTAAGGTGGCATTATTCGCTGACGACACTACCATTTACTCTTGTCATGATAAGAAGCCTACACTCTCTGATTGCTTGGAGGGGGTATCTGAGCTTGAAAAGGATCTCACTTCTGCTACAGCATGGGGCTCACAGTGGCTGGTGAACTTTAATTCAGATAAAACTCAATTTTATTCGGCCAATCGTTATCGTAATAATTTAGATCTTCCTATATTTATGAATGGTAATGTACTAGATGAGTCATCTACCATTCATCTTCTAGGATTAACTCTTACTTCTGATCTTTCTTTTAAACCGTATATCAAATCCATTGCAAAATTAGCATCTGCTAAGGTTGCATCTCTTTATCGAGCTCGACACTTTCTTACTCCAGATTCTATTCTCTATCTCTATAAATGACCTGCTCTGGCAGCCAATCTCCAACCTTTGTCACATCGTCGTAATGTTGCTTCTCTTTCTCTTTTCTACAAATACTATAATGGGCACTGCTCTAAAGAGCTAGCGTCCCTTGTGCCATCTACTAAAATTCATTCTCGTGTTACTCGCCATTCAATTAAGTCTCATCCTTTTTCTGTGACTGTTCCTAAGTGCTTCAAAAACTCTTATTCTTCTAGTTTTTTTCCTCGAACATCAGTTCTTTGGAATTCGCTTCCTTCATCTTGCTTCCCTGATTCATATAATTTGCAATCTTTTAAGTCATCAGTCAATCGTTATCTTGCTCTACAGATTTAGTCTTTTCTCTTCCACTAACTTCCAACTCTTATAGTGGTTGCTTGCAGCCTTGTTGGAAGTGAAGATGTTTAAAAAAAAAAAAAAAAAATGTTACCAGTAGCAGGAAAACCTGACCTGACCTGGGGAAAACCTGACCTGACCATATATATATATATATATATATATATATATATATATATATATATATATATATATATATATATATATATATATATATATATATATGTGTGTGTGTGTGTGTATGAAGGATGGAGGGGGGGGGAACGATGAGAGTCATAATTTACTAATTTTCTGTAAAATGCAAAACAAAGTTTACAGTCTCATAAAAAGTCATGTTTATAATACAAAAGCATAAAATTTAGGTTATATTGCCATTAAAGTAGCCTTTATCAAATAATGTACAAAAAAGTCAATAAAATTGAGTATTAAGGTTAATAATAAAACAAAATATGTGAATCAATTGTAATAATGAGTCTCAGTACAATTTAAGAAACATGAAACATAATGTAATCACTAGTATGGTAAATATTAAATAAGAGAAAGAAAGAAATAATAAAATATTTTGGCAATTTTTGATAGGTTTACTAAAAAAAGATTAACATTTTATTTTTAGAATTATAAATTATTACGGTACATAAACAATATTACTCTGTTTAGTACCTACATAAGAAACACCTGTTACAATAAAACCAGAAGTAGGCTAATTATTCATATAGGCCTATCTCATAATCAAAAAAGATATCTTCAGCTTTACCTCTGAAGAGTTTTCTATTTTTGGAAGTTTCATGTAAAAGTTAAATGCTTTTGGATTAATGAAAAAATTTGTCAAATGTTTCAAGTCATTATATTTAGCACTATTTACTGGAAGACGAGCATTGTATGAGTTGGTAAGCTGACATTTTGTGGGTGGTTTCATCCCTTTCTTCTTGCCCTTTGCTGGAGGTTCCTACATGACATTTCCTTTAAAATAGCTCTAAAAAATGTTTCCCGCTATGAAATGAATGATTGGTCAGTTTGCAGAATTTTGAGACATCGAATAGCCCTAGTGGGAAATTGACATTTAGTCATATACAGAGGTTTCAAAATTCTGTCCATGATATAAAAAATCCATGATCGCAATCAATGACATGAAACGGCTTTGTTCTTGAATTTCTTATTATTTCTCTCCATTCTTCAGGCAATTCAACTTAGGAATTCTGATTAATCAAACTCATATTTTTGTTGCACCCCAGATACAAATGCCCACAAACAGGGAAGAAAACTTTCACACACTCAAATCTTCTTTTTTTCTGTTACAAGATAGTAGAAATAGCATAAAACGGTGTAGTTTTTATTCTGCCCACTGCAGGAATCGCAGAAAATTACCAGTTGGCAACACACCTGTTTCCTTTAATGCTTACTGGATATTTTGAACCCTACGGCTGGTTATGCCATGTATAGCTCGAAGCTCAATTAAACGTCCTCATAATTATCACTTTTCTTACAACATGCAATATTACAAGTACCATTGTCTGATCATGGAGGAGTACCATTGTCTGATCAATTGGGAGTATGGTGATTAGGCCACTGAGGTAGTTGCTTTGCTTGTCAAAGATTGCATACAATTGAATTCATTTATTATTCTTTTTCTTTCTTCCTTGACAACATTATCAAAGCATTTTAAACATGAACAGTTACAAATTATATATATATATATATATATATATATATATATATATATATATATATATATATATATATATATATATATATATATATATATATATATATATATATATATGGGTGATTTTCACCCAGGCGGTAATGCTTCGAAGGCGCCAAACATTGAATACTTAAATTTTTCCTGAGAATATAAAATTATTTAAATTTATAAAAATAGTTATATAAAAATTGATATACTTATTTTATCTGAGAATAAGTATATAATAGTTTAAAATAAAAACTATAACTCTAAAAAACCTTTTTAATTTTCTTAAATTTATTTAGTGTATATTAGCAGTTTAGCAAATTTTATAAATAAGTTGCTTCAAGCTAGGGTAGATATTTTATATGAAAATATATAAAAATAATAAAAAAATCTAAAGTTAACTAGTTGTTATCTTATTTGAAAAATTAGTTTGAAAGTCAACATAAATAAACCGCTATAAAACGTCATTAGCTTATAGCTTGTCATTCCTTCCAATGCCTATACATAAAACTAAAAAAGATTTTTAAAAAAATTAGCGAGTAAGATACAAAACAAATATCTTAATTTATCTACTTTTATTTATTAAAAGTTTATTATTTTATAAACGATTTTGTTGTGAAAGCAAAGATTATTTTTCCAAACAACATTTATTAAAAAATAATCGCTGCAATTTAACTTGCCATATATATATAAAAAAAAGTTCAACTTACATTTTGTGCAAATTTTCAATGCATTTTAAGTAATAAAAAAATGTTTTGGAAGGAAAACCGAAAAAACAATTGCGATAAAAGTGAGCTATTTTTCTTTTAAAAACAAATTAAATTCAAATGTTGAATAATATTTAGTAATATTAAATAAAAATATGACAGTTAAGTTAAACCCAAGCATTGACTTTAATTTAAATAAACTTAAATATATTTTTTGAATCAAAATTTAATTATTTATTTTTTAAATCTGAATTAAATTAATTTTTTTTTATCTGAATAAAATTATATATTTTTGTATAATTTTTGTAATTAATTTTGAATTAAATCATTAATTTTTTTATCAGAAATAAATTACGTTATAATTATCTTTGCTTCAAGCTTAAAGCAAAAATCGATCATTACATATAATTATATATTACTATAGATTAGAAATTTAAGTAAATTTTTTCTAAGCAATCAAAAGTTACATAAACAATTCTTGTCCTCTCAAGATAATAAATAAAAGTTTTTACTAAATATATTTCTTTTATGTTTGCTTTTATTTTTTAAATAACTTCGCATAAAAAACAAAACAATAATCGTTACTATAAACAATTTTGTTTTCTGTTCAATAAAATTATTAGCTTAATAGAGATTAAGTTTTTGTATTTGTTAATCTTTTTCATTAGTAAATGGCGATTTTAGTTTTTTTCATTAGTAAATAGCCCTTACATCTAACATAATTGTCATTCAAACTTTTTTACATAATCGTCAAAGTGGTTTTTTATAAAGTTAATTACTTCTTTAATCTTACAACTTAAGAGTAATTTAAAAGTTAAAAAAATATCAAAAGTTGCTTCATGCAAATTGCTCTAGGTGTACGCAATTCATACGTTAATTGCCGGCAGCTTAAAAACAAGCTCCGATATATATATATATATATATATATATATATATACACACACACACATACACACACTTATATATGATACCTGTATTGTATTATACATACATAGTTGCTGCAGTTATGTTGGTCGACGTGGAGGCAAACAGTTCTTGTCTCTTGGTACAGGATGTATACGTTTTGGTATAATAACCCATGAACTTGGACATGTAATTGGATTTTGGCATGAGCAAAATCGTCCAGATCGTTCTATATATATTGATGTTATTTATGAAAATATGGATAGTTCCAAGTCATTTAATTTTGACCCTAGAAATCTTAATGAAGTGAAAACATTTGATCAGGTTAGACTTTTATTCTATATATATATATATATATATATATATATATATATATATATATATATATATATATATATATATATATATATATATATATATATATATATATATATATATGTATTTATATATATAAATATATATATATATATATATATATATATATATAATAAAGTGAAAACATTTGATCAGGTTAGACTTTTATTCTATATATATATATATATATATATATATATATATATATATATATATATATATATATATATATATATATATATATATATATATATATATGTATATATATATATACATACATATTTATATAAATATATATATATATATATATATATATATATATATATATATATATATATATATATATATATATATATATATATATAATGAAGTGAAAACATTTGATCAGGTTAGACTTCTATTCTATATATATATATATATATATATATATATATATATATATATATATATGTATTTATATATATAAATATATATATATATATATATATATATATATATAATAAAGTGAAAACATTTGATCAGGTTAGACTTTTATTCTATATATATATATATATATATATATATATATATATATATATATATATATATATATATATATATATATATATATATATATATATATATATATATGCACTTACTACTTCAGGCTCTAATACATTTTGCGCCTTTGGTTTTTAAAACTTCAATCTACACAGTTTTCTAGATTCTAGAAAAAATAATGAAAAAAACCACTTTTATATAGCAGGGTTTTTTCTCTTAGGTTTATGACTTTCATTCAATTATGCATTATGGGAATAATTTTTTCACAAAAAATGGTGGTAAAACTATTCTGAGTAAGGCTCCAGAAAATGCTGAAACAAATGAAATTGGAATGTCTTACTTTAAATATAAAGGTCCTGTTTTAAGTCCTCAAGATATTTTGGAAACGAATCTTTTATATAGATGTACTAAGCTAACAGGTAAACTTTATTATTCAAGGCACATTTCAACAGTTAAACATTAAATATTTTCTGGCTTAAATCTCAAAATGTCTGGTTGAGTATCATTAAAGTCATTGGCCATTTTAACCAACAAAATGTCTGACAACTTAGTTACTCAATTAGATTATTTAAGATTTTAATCAAACAATGTATAGTTAATTAAACAAAGCAGTGTTAAGTTAAAACAGTGTTAAAACAGTGTCTCTGAGAACTTTCAGTGTCACTGAAACAAAAAAAAGTGTTTTCTTTTTGGCTTATTAAACAAAGAATTTTTGTTTATCATAAAAAATGTTTACAGAATTTTTCTTTAGAGTGTGGTGGAACAATTTTTGCAACCAGTGGTTCGTTTGCATCATATCCTAATAGATACCAACAAGAAATGAACAAAGATTGTGTCTGGATTATTACAACAGCAATAAAATTTAATAGTCGTTCTTCGCTTACTGTAATTTTTAATGATTTTAGTGTTGGAAAACCTAGCCATGATCAAACAGGAAATTGTGAAGACGATTATTTAGAAGTACGCGAAGGAAAAGGTTTTTTGTCTCCTTTTATTGTAAGATATTGTGGACAACGGAAACCTGCACCAATTACAACTCTTGCTGGAAGTTTATACATTCGACTTCATATATCTGGGAAAAATTTAAAAAGTTATTCAGAAAATATTGGTTTCAATGTTAGCTTTAAAACTGACAGTGAGTTTGAGTTTTTCAATAAAAAAGTTTTTTTTATATTTACTAATAACTAATTATACACAGCTTTTTTTTAAATTGTTCGAAAAAATTGTTAACAGTAAGTAAAAGCTGTAATTAAATTTTACTATTTATATCTTTTTTATTTATTTTTTAATTTCAATTTATTTAATAAAATTGTTTTTATTATTATCATATATATATATATATATATATATATATATATATATATATATATATATATATATATATATATATAATAAGTAATAGTAATTGTAAAAAAAGAAAGAGATAAAAAAAAGAGAAATAGAAATTATGATGATGGGACAGAGGCTCAAGCTTCGCAGCTAGAGCTAATCCAACTGCATTTAAAATTCATTTTTGGATACTGTCTAAAAGAGAAAGTATATAATTAGAAGTACCAGCCCAAATTTGACTGGGACCTACTACTTCACCCACCTCAAAGCCCTGATTATTCACCATCAGATTACCATCTGTTTCATTCATTACAAAATTCTCTAGCTGGAAAAATATTTACATCAGACGAACAAGTTAAAACATACCTGGAAGAACTTCTTCAAAAGATCAGAAATTTAATGAATCAGCCATTATGAAAGTAAGATGGCAACTCATAATAGAACAAAAATATCAATGTAGATTATAGTTACTTTTTGTAAAAGAAAACTAGTTTCAATTTAATAGTTAAAAAGGTACAAGGATAAATTTGGATTTAAAATTTTTTATTTTGATTTTTAAGTTTAAATTTGATTTGGAGAGAATGAGGAGTAAGGAAATAGCAAAGTTAAGCTTAAAGGCTTAGTTGCTAACTTGCTTAGTTGCTGAATTTACAGTGGTTTTTATAAAAGGTTAGTAGTAAATGACAATCCAGATCAAACAGGAATATAGTATTGAATTTTAGAGTAGGTATGGAAAATGTTAAGGTCCAGAAAACAAGATTTAGTTAAGTAGTTATTAAATAGCTTAGATAGCATTGAAGAGCATTCTGGAGAACAATATTGTAAGGCTGTGGTAGGGGATGTCGTCAAGACTAAAAGCTATAAAAGTCAAAAATAACGTTAGCAATGTAAGGCTGAGTGGTTTGGATATTTAGAAATGGATTAATCTGTTGCTCTGAGGTGTCAGGAAAAGTATGGCTTTATAGGTTCTAGATATGAGTAAAAAGGAAATGTTTTTTGCTACTCATTTTATCTTATTTTTTGAGAGCGATAAGATCAGACATGAGATTCATTTATGAGAGATGGAATGTCAGACTTGTTTTTGTTAATGACACCGTTAAAAATTTTCCTGAGTCTTGAGAACCTAATTACTAAAATAAAATTTTATTAGTAATTAATTTTAAATAAAAATAATTAATTTTGTTTAGTAATTTGAGTAAAATGAGTTCAGTAGTTCACATGCTAAATAAAAAAGAGTCAAAGAGTCAAAGAATTATAATTATCAACACTAATTTTAAAAGATGAAATAATCAGATTTAAACTATTCTTACAAAGAGCAGGTAAATTTTGAATGAGGTAGGATTCTTCAGATAAAAAGTTGCTTTAATCACAAATATTTATCAAAGATTTAATCAATTTAGTGGTAATGATGGTTTTTGTGTTAAATTTTTTTAAATTAAAGTCACTTTTTAAATTATTAAAAAGAACTTAAAGATATAACTTGAAACTCAATAAGCTATGCAATTGCTTCTTTTGTGCTACTCAAATTTGTAACAAAACGCTTCTAATGCGATTTTGACAATTCACACTATTTTTATCCACGCTATAAGCATTTTTGTTTCAATTAATACTAGTAAGTACTAAAATGTTTTATCAAGATTTTTATTATAAAAGGTTATTGTTAACAAATATTTATTTCTACTTTTAAATTGTTTTTGTTTAGCTTGTTCACAACTTATTAAACAGGTTCCAGCAATAATTCACTCACCACAGTTTCCTTTTGGCTATCAACTGAATACTGATTGTGTATGGAATGTTGAAGCTCAACCTGGTATGCAAACTAAAATTGAGTTTGGATTTTTCTCACTTAGAGAGCTTGACAATGAAGAAGGATGTTTGGATTATGTTGAAATTCATAAAGACCTTGGGACTGCAGAAAGTTTTGTAGGGAGATTTTGTGGTTCAAATAATCCTGGAAAGTTAGTAATTAATTCAGAGCGAGTAAAGATACATTTTCATGCATCTAATGTTGATCATCAAGGATGGTTTATGGGTTTTGAAGCTGAAATTGATCAATATGGTAAAAATTTTTGTTGTTTAATAGTTTTATATCATTTCTTTTAACAAAATCTGGAAATTTTTAGTTTATTGCATTATTAATCTATAGAAATTTACTTTAAATTTTAGTACTAAAAGCAAAGTGTATATACAAGACTGTTAATACTAAAATTAAAAGTATATTTTATTGAATAATATTATTAAATAACTGATAACTAATGTATACTAGCTGTCATGACCCATAAAATACGGGTCTTAGTAAATCTATTCCACACTGACCTTTTCTATACTTATTCCTTACTTCAATATATTTTGGTAAGAGATAGAAAAATAATTAAATACATATATATAAACTAAACTTTTAAAAAATTTATGTTTCAGTAGACATTGCGCGAACTGCTATTTATCAGCGAATTGGATATCAGTACCAGTCTAAATAATATTAAGAATACCCACTTGAAATGTGTTAATTAAATACAATTGGTATAAAAAATTTAAAAAAACATGAGATGACTTAAATATGTGGAATAACAAACTTACCATGACCCGTTTAATTATTATTGAATATTAATGTATTACTTGTCATGGTAAGTCTATTCCACACCTACCATTAATTTTGCTTTATTTCATTATTTTTAAAAAAGAGCAAAATATAAAAATCTTTGTTTTGAGTTTATGATTAACTTTCAATACTTTACAACTTCTATAAACTTTTATATGTGATGTTACTAAAGATGTTATCAACGAAGTAATAAAAATGTGCAATCAACTTGAGCTAAACTTTGCCCAGTGTTTAATAGAAGGAAAAAAAATAACGATTAAGAGTTGCTATGATGAAGTAGGAGACAATATAGTGGCAATTTTGAACCATTTCTTTGAATTCTACAAAATCAGATAAAAAAAGACTAATATTTACACATTTGATGAAGGAAAATAAAGCGTGTACACAAAATAAATGTGAAAGTAGAAAAACAACTAAAAAAAAAAGCTCTTCAGTTTTTATTTCCAACCAAGTAATATTTTTAATGCAATAATATAAGAAGATCAAATATTAAAAAAAAAAATCAAATTATTCCTGTGGGAATCTAATCAAATTTTGAACTTTTGCTTTGGTGGTACCCATAAGCTTGTGCACAGAATAAGAATTGAAGCTATTTGATGCTTTTTTAAATGGTATTTCAATATCTTTAATATTTCTGCAAAGTTTTTTTTTTTTTTTTTTTTTTCACATTATTATTTTTATACCATTCTGAAGCTAGTTTACAATAATGAATTTAAGCTAAATCTGGCCAGAATCCAGGTCTCTTATCATGTGATTTAATGAGAGGTAAAAAGTGTGGACTGAGAAATATTAGGTGCTGATTTTTTGCCACAACTGCAAATAGCTTGCCAAATCAAAACTTTTTTAGCAAACATGTCATTTAAATTTCTTATCTGCTTTTCCTCTAAATTTGATAATATAATAGACGGTACCAGGAATTTGCTGATGATTTTACTTGATATAAGTTTCATTGTCTAAGCAATAAAATTTGTTTTTTTGTTGAGTTTCAGGTCGGTTGGGCACTTTTTGTGCTTTGAAAGAATGAAAACCATGTTTATTTCAAACTTTTACAACAAAACTATGAGAAAGTCTTTAAATGTTTGCGCGCTTTGCAAAAGGGTTAGTCTTGAAACTGTTAACCAGTTTTCTAATTTTTTTATCTTTAAAACCCTTCTTTCTTCCACTACCAGATTTACGTTTGATCGATTTTGTTTGAGAAAAACGTTGAATTGCACGATTAACGATGTATGGATGTATTTGCAACTTTTTTGCTATCGAATTGTAGCTACTATTGGGATTTTCCAAATATTTGCGCATAATTTTTTCTCTTATGTCTTCTTCTGTCATTTTATAAACTAATTTTAAGTTAAATCAAAAAACTAATACATATTTTTGAAACCACAACACGTTGTAAACAAAATACAAAACAATTAAAAAGATTTTAATATAACCACTGAAAAAAAAATGATGTACTTATTCTTTTACATTTATTTCGTGTACACGCTTTGTTCCAAAAAGAATTTAAATATAAAATAAAAATTTAAATTAGACTTTAAAATGAAAATATAAACTATTAGTTTTATGCACTTGTTTTATACTATAATTTGTTTTACCTGTAATTTGGGTGATAAAAAGAATAAATAAGTATAAATATATATTTAAAAAAATGGGGACGGACTAATTTTTTCTTTAATAAGTTTCTATTAATTTTTTTTCAGGTCATTAGCAGCTTATTCCATAGTTCATTCAGTTATATTTTAAAAATACGGAAAATAGTTTGGGTAAAATATCTAGAGTGTATTTCCTCTTAAATTTGCTTTTAGCTGAGTTGTTTCAAATTCCTTTTAGTTTCAGTATGAGCGAAAAGCTTAAAAAACAAATATATTACAAAATTATATTCCTAAACTTGTATATGTATGGAAAATGTTTTGGCTGCGGAAAAACTAAAAGTGGAGAAAAATCCAGAAATATCCCGCAAAAGGTAATCCCTGTTATTAGGACTCTTGCCCTGTTAATTTTAACGAAAATTTAAGTTTCCATGTAAAATCTTTATTCTATAAAAAAGAAAGTTGTCGCTTTAATGCATATACTTTAATCTATTACTACGCATATTAAAACCTTAAAACCATGACATATGCACAACAAATTTCTAATGGTATTTTCATGATTTTCATATTTCAAGTTTTAAAAAGCTTTTTAAAAAATTCTCTTCATTTTTTGTAGTATATAATATCTTTATATATAATATCTTTAGACTTTTAAAATTCTTTTACTTTGTATTCTAGAAAATTGAAAAAGATTAAAAAAAAAAATTAAGTGTGAAAATAAAAGGATTTAAACCCACACGAAGCACTTCAACCACTTTGGCATGCTATAACATTATCTTTTAACACTGTTTAATGAGCAGTCGAGGTGCAGTGGTAGCGCACTTGCCTCATAAAAAAGGTTCCTTGGTTTACACCCCCACCCCACCCATGGGCAAGTTTTACGACATCAGTTAGGTAGCGCGGTGCTCTGTGATAAGATCGTATGGACTTCTTGGGGCATCTAAATAAAACTAAAGAAAAATAAAAAAAAGACTTATTAAACTTTATAAAATGGAATATAAATGCTTTATAAAAATTCATATAAATCAAAATTAAGCAAATATTGCTGCAATAAAATTATCAAGTAAAAGTAAATCTGTAACATTTGATATAATTTTTAATAATTTATATAATTTGAAGTTTACACTAGATATTTGCATCGAATTTTGTTCACACAGATAAAATACAAATCATGACGGATTGTGGTTTCAAAAAATGCCTAATAGCTTTGTAAAATTAAAGATATTTTTATTTACACATTTATTACCAAATTAACAAAACATAACAATTTTTAATAGTTTTTAACTGTATGTGTATATTGAACAAACACGTCATCTGATTAATCTAAAAAAAGTAATTGAATTAAAAAAGGATTAAATAAACCACATGTATGAATCAATTTATTTATACATAATAACAAAATATATAAAGAAAAGTATATATTTACAAAAAAATTTCAACTTAATTTACATTATCCTATTGGTAGATTAACCAACTACAAAAATACTAATTATAGATGCAGCTTATTTTTTTCTGACTACTCTCTCTCTCTCTCTCTCTCTCTCTCTCTCTCATTATACTTTACTTTCTACAGGATCAACATTGTATATTAAAAAAAAGGGGAGGGCAGAGCTTTTGCCCTAAATTCAAGCTTACACCTTATGAGATGTGGGCTCTGTATTTGATCTGCAATAAGCTGAAAAAGCATCATAAGATATGTTTAAAATGAAAAAAAACTACAAACTTATTTACCTGTTGCTGATACGTTTTCTTGAGTATCGTTGAAAAGTCAAAATCTGTAAGAAAAGAAATTTATTGCAAAGACAATTAGCTATTACGCAAAATAATTAAAAAAAAAAAAAAGCTATCGGTGCAAAGAAATTTTGCAATTTGATCAGATTCTTACCTTGATTGCGACAACTAATTTCTTTTTAAACTATTAGCTAATGATCAACTTAGCAAATTTTAAATAATTAAAATTTGCTAAGTTAAAATCATATTTTAACAGTAGAAAAAATAAACATGATATTTGGTAGAGCACCTAAGTGGAACTAAAGAAATAAAATAATTAAATTTGCTATGTGATGCATTATTAAAACTATTGAGTTTTTGCCTGATTTCTTTTATTTTGATTACAATTCATCTCAGCACGCCTAGGCTCATTTCTTCCTTTTTGATGACAATTTATCTCAGCTCGCCTAGGCTCATCTCTTTCATTTTGAATACAATTTATCTCAGCTTGTCTCGGCTCATCTCTTTCATTTTGACAACAATTTATCTCAGCTCGCCTAACCAGGTTTCTTTCATTTTAAGGAAGTCTAATAAGTTCACTTCTAAAATTATCAGACATAATTAAGCATCAAAGGAGTGTGTAAAAATGATGCCTAAAATAATAAAAGTTGAACTTTTATTTTTAGATTGAACTTTGAGTTTTCTTTTTTAAACTTATCTAAAATACAGTGTAAGCAAATAAAACAGAGCATAATATACTAATCTAACTATATTCTACTCTACTATTAGTCATATTTAAATTAGAGGTTTCAAAATAATTGAGCAATGTGTAAAGATTACATATTTTTATCAAAAACTTAAGCTAAAGTAAATTGATATAATCTTTTTAACTAAGTAATGTTATATATTTAAGGTTTTTATATATATTGTTATATATTTAAAGTTTTTATTAGTTATTGACAAAATATTATAAGTATTCAATTTAAAAAAATTTTTTTACAGATAAAAACTCAAATAAAGCAAATTGATAAAACTATAAGGTCTGTCTGCTCAGTAAGTACTGCTAGCATTGAACAGTGAAAATGATCCTCCATCTTTCATTACTTTGAAATCTACTTAATGCAAGATTTGCAATAAATAAGTATGTATGTATATATATATATATATATATATATATATATATTTATTTATATATATATATATATATATATATATATATATATATATATATATATATATATATATATATATATATATAAAATATTAAAATATTATTTTGAAGGAAACATTCTTTATACAAAAAATCCTAAATATTTAGTGAAAGTTACTAAAAACTATGATATAACACTTTGTATACTTACCTTCATAAAAAAAAAAACAATAAATTTAAATTAAACATATTTAATGAAGGAAATAAAAACTTATAAATTTTTAAATGGGGAGAAGCTATTAATAAATAGGAAGCCCGCTTTTTAACAAAATTTATTTATCATCAAAAGCATAAATTGTTAAAAAAGAACTGAATATATATTTTTAAACAATTTTTTTTTTAAATTAACAAAATGCAAATTGCTAACGAAACAAAGTTTACTTAAAAAGCAACAGTATATAAATATTTAAGTATATATCTTATCAATAAAATTTACTTAAAATTATAAATGTATAAAAAATTATAGATATTAAAAAACTATATATCTTTTTAACATTTCTTTTAAACACATTCTGTCGACAATATTTTTTTAACACATTTTATGGTTAAACTAACAACAAACAAATTTAATTGATGTGTTTCATCATGACAGTACACCACTTTACTTGCTGTAAATTAAGTCACACTAATTTGAAACCAACATAATAACTGTTTAAAACAACATAATAACTACTTACAAACGATAAACACATAACATTATAACACATCACTAAGATAGAAACACTTCATATATAAAAGATATTTACACACTTACAAAGTGTAATTCCATAAAACCTTAACACATATAAACACATAATAATCAGCACGAATATAACTAAGTATATAAATTAGGAAAAATATATAGATTAGGAGCATTTATGAAATACAACCTTTGTATTTTATAAATTTTGTTAATAAGATACCTCGTAATAAATGTTTAACAACTTTTAAAAACTAACGACCAAACGACCTGGTTTTTTATATTATAAAAACAAACAGATTTTCTTTAATATCTTTAAATTAGGGTATTAAATGATCTTGTTCTTTACATACAACATAGAGTTGACCATGTGAGATGCAAGAGTTTAAAGATAAACACAAAATTTATCGAGAGTTTGACCTTTTGAAATGCATATTGTTTTCTAGATTCATCATTGTCTTCTAATTTTTAAAAATAATAAATAACAGGTTAATATACTTTAAATACAATTGACAAAGGACTTGAATTGTCTTAGTATTAAAATGCATGAGTTAAATAAATTACTTTAAAAGTTACTGTACTTGTTTAAAAATAACATTACTTTTACCTTCACTTAAAGAAGTCATCAAATTAAAAAGTTTTTTATCTTATTACTAATTAAGCTGATGAAGCAAAGTTTTTGATCTTATTACTGATTAAGCAGATTAACAGATTATAAAGATTAAAGAACACCTCATCACGTGGTCAAAAATATAAAGAGAAATATTAAAAGGCCAAGTATGGTAAAAACTCAAAATTTGTGTGTCAAAGGCGCATGAATGGGTAACAGCAGCAGCATTAAATTATATAGGATCAACAAATATAATAGAAATAGGAATAACTAATAAGTTAAATAATAAAAATAAGATAAATATAATAGAAATAGGATTTTACTGTTTTTCAATAACTGAAAAAAAACAGTAAAATTATTGATGTTTTTGTTCTAAAAACAGGAGAGATTTTTAGTTTAATTTTAGTAATTCATTATTAAATGTAAATAATATATAATTTAATTTAAGATTAGTCATCTAATTAAACTACTCTATTTAAAAAGATTTTTTTTTTATTCGCAAATTTTTTGGAGGAGGACTCTTTGGAGAATTCTTGAATTATTTAGGATAATTTAGGACAAAAACAACTTTTTCATAGTTCGTAATTTAAAAAACCTTTTACATGCTATTTAACTATTTAACAATAAACTAGGTCTATGATTTGTCTTATACTTAAAGATTGTTGCTATGGTTAGTGAACTATTCTGGAGTTACTTTTAAATTTTATAGAGTTTAGTTTCAAGACAAAAATAAAAAGTTTAATTTTTAATAAAATTTAGTTTTTAAAAGAGCTGTACTGTTAAAAAATTCGCCGTAGATTCTACTGAAATTGTCCAACAACAAAGTGATAGCACTTTCTCCGTAAAAATTAACGGTTTCCGTAGTTTCTCTTTTCCATAAAAAAAATCACTGATTCCGTATTTCATTTTTTCCATACAAAATAACGGAGAATGTCAGACAACAAAGAGACAGCATATTCTTCATAAAATTTACAGTTTCCATATTTCATTTTTTACATGCAAATTAGCGGAAAAACTCTGTTAATTCAGCAAATAGACATTTACTTAACTCATTTATCAGAGTTTACGTCAAGATTATTCTATTAATCTATTTTAAGTCAAAAAAAGATTAATAGCATTTGTATGTTGTTATAAAAATGTAATTCGACTATTAAGAAACTACTCATATTATAATATGAAACACATCAAGTTATAATAATTATAAACAAATTATATTATAATATAGTGGTTATTATATATATACAGGGTGACCACAAAGTATCCGCACAGATAAAGAGCTTAATAAAAAGCATGTAGAAAGTATTTGGAACACAAATTTTATTTTAAAACATTTATTGAACTATAACAATTATGGTTCAAAGATTGAATTCGAATTTTCCTCCATCAGCAAAATAACAGGCCTGTAGGCGTTTCGGGAATGCTTCGACGGTGGCGAACGAATAGGTAGGGTCCAGAGAATCCCAAGCTTTCAGTAGTGATTTTTTAAAACATTCAATATTTTTATTCAGCTTTTGGCATGCCTTTGCTTCTAGGACGCTCCAAACTGAGAAATCCATCGGGTTAAGATCAGAAAAGTTGACGATAAGGAGAAACGCGCACCATTCTAAAAAAACGAATTGAACATAGTTTACAAAGTATATAAAGTAAAGTATATAAAGTTTATGACATAATATTAACCAAAAACAACAAATAAATAAGAAAATACATAAGTGCTTTTATGCTTATATTTTCACAAGATGAAACCGTCTCGTGTGCGGATACTTTGTGGTCACCCTGTATATATCCTATTTTATATACTATATAATATTTATGATAGCAAATAATATTTTATTATGACAAATTATACTAAATTATGCTATAAGTTTATAGCATAATGTGAAGTTTGTTTATTAACTTCACATTATGCTGTAAACTTATCTATTTAATTTTATTGTCAGTTTATTATTATTATTATTATTATTATTATTATTATTATTATTATTATTATTATTATTATTATTATTGCTATTATTATTATTATTATTATTATTATTATTATTATTATTATTATTGCTATTATTATTATTGCTATTATTATTATTATTATTATTTTGGCAGTTAGTTTGATTGGTTATTTACAGAATTTTTTTGTAATAAATGTATTGGCTCATTATGTAAATTTTTTGTCCATTATTATTTCTCTGCAAAGACTTCTATTTTTTGATATTTATTTCAAAAAATGCAACACTAAAAAGTGTGAGTTAGCAACCTGTCTTATTTTTTCATGTTAAAAGTATTGAAAACCCACTTTCCTAGTCTAGCAATATTTGCCACAACTGGAATGGCATCAACCCAACTTATGCCAATATTTAAGCAATGTCTAGAGAGTATAAGTTTGAAAACTGCAACTCCAAATGTGCATCTTCAAATAAGATTTTTTATTGTTTTACTAAAAAATATTTATTTTTATTGTTACACTAAAAACATTTTTTATTAGAAAAATAACAGTTGCAACTCACTAAAACGTACGCAAAAGAATATTATATTTCAAAACCAGCATACTTTAAAGACACAACGCATTTCCTTAAACTCCTTCAATCTCATGTACTAGAAACCAACAATTACATTCTTGTCACGGCTGATGTTATATCTCTGTATACAAACCTCAATCAAATTCCTCATCACGAGGGTATTGACGCTGTAAAATTTTATTTAAAGAGAGCACCGCCATTTAACGGACCCATTAAACGCCAAAATATTTATTTTTATAATTAAAATTAGGTTTAAAAGGTTATTTGTTATTAGTAGAGTTAGTAGAGAGATTTTTTATAATAATATGGTAAATAATGACCTTAGTAACCTCATGGCTCCAAAACGATGTGGTATTAATTACATAAGCATAACATAGAACAAAAGTCATTGAAAGTCAGTGAAAATATTATATGTATAATAAATATAGATAGCTAACTCAAGAAATCAGCAAAATACATTACACAACATTCTTTTAAAGTGACATAAGAAGCGATAACATTGCTCAATATATAAAATCATTAATATTTAAAAACGGTGATATTTTAAGATCTACGCAATAAGTTTCGAAAATATTTTATATTTTTAAATTTTTTGTGTAACTTTTAGACATTGATGAATGTCAGTTAGGCTTACATGAGTGTACTCAAGCCTGCATAAACTACCCTGGTGGATATTTTTGTGGTTGTAATCAGGGTTATGATACAATTTATCATCGAAGTTCAAGAAAAGCACAATGTGTAGGTAAAACATGTTTTGGTCTTCTTTTGTAAAAATAGGAGGTAAATAATTTCATAATTTATGCACATAAATCTACTATTTTTATATTAAATTTTAATTATTAAGACAAAGATGAGTGTAGTATAAACAATGGTGGATGTTCACATAAATGTATAAATACTGATGGCAGCTTTGTTTGTGGATGTCCAAAAGGATTCACAATTAGTTTTAACAAAAGCCAATGCCAAGGTAGACTTTTTCTAGTTTTATTTTACTGAAGGTTTGTTTTTTTAAATAAAAAAATGATAATATTTTGTAAATAATTTGTTTTTATGTTCATATTTAACATATTTATATATAAGTAAAAAATATATGGTAAAAAGGGGCTCTATTTGGCCCTTTTTTACCATACGCATAACCTAAACCATACATATGATATATATGTATGGTTTAGGTTATAAAATAATGAAAGTAACACCATGCTGGATGTTTTTAATTCAAATGTTAAAGTATGTTTTCTTTAAAAGAGTATATTAAACTTACAACATCAAGTTTTTAAAATTACTTTGAAGACAATGTTTTGACTTTTCATTTCTCTTGTTTTCAGTTCTGCTTTTATTTGGGCCAGGTTTCTTGTTAGCATACTTAATAGAAATGGATCCTTTAGCTATTCCAATACAATACTTATAAAATTTATGCTGGTACTCAGATGACAAACAATGTCAGAATTCACATTTAACTTGGAATCAATGGAAACAAACTGAAACAGCAACAACAATTATCTACTTCAGTGTTAGAACTTGTATTATCAAGAACAATAACTTTTAAGCTTTTAATTCTATCATATTAAGTAGGACATTTAATTTTGATAAACTACCTTCACCATTTTCTATTATAACATGTGTAAGATCCAGAAAAATGATATAAACTATTAATGTTGTTTAATACATAACAGCTGCACGATCGATTAAAAAAACTAGTGAATACTTAATATGCAATAAATAAAAAATTGGAAAATAGTTTTTTATCGACTCTAAAGCATCAGCTAAGTTTAAGTTCGCCAATCGAACTATGCAGGTCAAGTAGTTCATGTTTGTTAATCTTTGGTATCTAATTTTAACAAATTATTTTTTGCTATTCGCTATTTGTTTAATGAAAACGCTATTTGCCAGAAATAAAGTAAAGTGCTTTAGGTTTCTGTAACTGCCAATATCATGTTTATTATTAAAATCTGTCTGAAAGTGCTGTTTTATTTTCGGACCTTTAGTTATTCCAGTGTGAAGTTTGCAAGTTTATCTTTTGTATTTCCTAAAACGATTTAAGTTTTTTTGTCTTTTGCAGTAATTGATTAATATATATCCACTATACATAAATCCCGCATTGAGCCAAGTGGCTTAATATATATATATATATATATATATATATATATATATATATATATATATATATATGGATGTATATGTAGATAGATATAGATTTAAATTTTATGTAAAAATATTTATTTTAGATATCAATGAGTGTGTTAATAAACCATGCAACCAGATTTGCAAAAATAACATTGGTTCATATGAATGTTCTTGTTATGAGGGTTACATTTTACAAAGCAACAATAAAACTTGTAGCTGTACGTTTTATGTTTTTTATTTTCTTATAATAATTTATTTTTATCAAATTAATTTTTTTAACATTATCATTGTTTTACAAAGTACAAACTTTAATATAGTTTGTATTTTGAAGAAAAACAATGCATACTTTATTTAGAATGTTTTTTCTTTATTATAATAAAATATTTTTTCTAAATTAAAAAAAAGTTTTTTTTTTTCCAGAATTAAAATAAAGTTTTCTTTTTAACATTTTATTAATGTAATTTTATTAACAGCACTTTCTGGTTGTCTTGGTTCTTTTACATCCTCTGTTGGAAGAATCACATCTCCTCAGGTACCATCTACTTATAAACTTCCCATAGTATGTGTGTGGCAGGTACAAGGTGCGCCTCATCTACAGTTAAAGTTTGATATTGTTCTTGTTTCAAAAGAAAACAATGATTGTGGTAGCTATGTAACTTTTTTTAAAAATGAAATGGAAAGGAGGCAGAAAACCTACTTAAAGAAAATTTGTATACAATCTGATATAACTGACGCCTTTGTTATGTCAACAAGTTCTGCAATTATTGAATACGTGGGACAGGTATTGCTTAATTATAACCATCAGTTACTTTTTATTAGTTTGACTAAATGCGGTAGTAGTCTAGTGGTAAAGCGCTTGGTTCATAAACAAAATGCTCCAAGTTCGATCCCCACCACATCCATGATAGTACCGCATTTAACTGGTTTCTTTGCGCAACGGCCTTGTTTGTCAAGGTTTGTGTTTTTAAGTTATAGAATTAAAAGAGGGTTGTAACCATAATTAAAGTAGCTTCCTCAACTGGGAAATAAGTTAACGTTAAAAAAAAAATTTAGTTATATCATCTATGTTCATAATATTTTATATTTTTCAAATTAAATATGTATTTTATATTTCCACATTAAAGAAAATAAGAAATATTCAATTTATGGTGCATAAAAAGTTAAATTTAAAAAAAATCCAAATGAACATCTATACATTACATCTATACTTTAAATTTTAAATGTAATTTTTATTGTACATACAAGATGCATATTTTACGTGGAGCGTTTTATTATGTTTCATGTTGTTAACATTATAGCATAGTCAATTAGTAGAGAATTACCTAATTACCTAAAGTAATTTGGTAATTTGCTTTAGCATTTGATCATAGCTGAATTGTTAACTGACATCAAAATACTCATGTTGGGTAATTCAGGTGTAGTTTACTTATAAAGAGTGATAAGTCTAATAAATTCTTCATTAACTATATGTCAAATTGTGATAGAAACAGGTTTGATAATTTACATACAACTCAATGAGTTATTCATAATGCTTTTTACCTTTTGGGAAAAAAACTTCAGCAAAAATCACCATTGACAACAAAAACATAAACAATAAAATAAACTTTGCAAAGGACCAGGTAACATAAAAAGCAATGTGGAAACGAGTCGTAATTTCTGATAAAAAACGAATTTTTCTTGATGTGCCAGATTGATTGAATTATTACTTTCATGACTTGCATTAAGAACCAGTAACACAGCAACAGCATCATATGAGTAGTGGTGGTGTAATGATATGGTTGTTCAATTGGGTATCACAGTAAATCAGAAGTTCATTTTGTTTATGGAAAAATTAAGGCTAAAGATTTTTTTCACTTTCTAAAAGTTCTTGAACAATTAAAAATCTTTTAATTGTTCAAGAATTTTTACAATGTGTCAATTGGTGTCGTTGGTAGTAAAACATTTACATTTAAATTTCTTTTCATTTACTATAAAAATTAGTTTTTAAATACAAATGTAATGTGGCGTTTTATAAATATTTTTGGGGTGTCATCATTTTGTCATACATTTACTGATATAGCATACATTTACTGATATAGCCATAGGCACAGTGGAGTGTACATACATTAGCTGTGGATTTTAGCTTGAGCAGGTTGTTTGTCGGTTAATTAAAAGAAAACTCAAAAATTTAAAGTTTGAATCTCTAAAATATATGCACCGAAATAAGATTTGTAAGAATTTGTAAGAAAGGAAGTTTTGTAGTAGTTTATATTAATTGTAAAAATGAAAAAGTTATCATTTCAAAATCAAAATATAACGATTTTTTAGAAAATTTTAGAAACTTATGAGGTTCAGTTGTAGATCATAAAGGTTATTAAAAGTAATAGTCTTATTAAAAGAAAGATAAAAATACCCTCTCTTAGCCCCACACCACCAAATAATATATAGTGATGTACAAAATAAAATTTTCTTGAGCTCAAACTTATAATTTAATAGCTTTTTAATACATAAACACGGAATACGAAAGCAAAAAATAGCACATATTTAAAAAGTGTTACACTGTTTTATTCAGTTTACACAGATAAGCAATGAGAAAATACTCTCTTTTTACCTCTCTTTGTCATTTGACAACTTGTTAAAATAATGCAGTTAAATATAATGCAATGTATAAAAATTTTGTTTTTTTTTTCATGCATTTTAAAATTTTATTTTAGTTTCCGTTTCAAACCTCATTTATGGTAGAATATCACAGTGTAGTACAAAATGAAAGAGAGTGTCTCTATACGTATAATGCTTCAAGTGGTGAAATTCTGTCGCCTGGTTTTCCGTACCAATACTCAGATGAACAAGATTGTTTATGGAACATTCACTCATTGCATCAAACAACTTTTAAAGTTATTTTTTTGCAGTTTAGTTTAGAATCTCATGAAACATGCGAGTTTGATTATTTAGAGGTTGAACAAATATACTATGAAATGCAAAGAGTAAAAAAAATTGGAAGATTTTGTGGAGAAAGAATTCCAGATACTTTATTTATTAACGGACATGCTAGTTTTGTTCGTATCAGATTTCATTCAGACTCGACAAATACTGGGAAAGGATTTAAAATGGTGTTTAATGAAACTGATCATGTTAGTTAGTTCTACACGATATAAGCGATAACTTTTTTTATTGAAGAAACATGAAAAAATAGCTCACCAGTATTTGTTTCACTTTTTTTGCTGACCGAGGAACAAAAATAGTTTCGAAATTTAAAATTTTGAAATTAGTATATTCGAATAAGTTATTTAATAGTGTTAAATTTATTTACTTGATTTGAAAACAATTCGTTAATTAGTTTAATAATTAACTTTAGTTTTTTTACACTGAGTTGATATTTGAATATATACTAAGGAGTTGATATTTGAATATATACTGAGTAGTTGATATTTGAATATATACTGAGGAGTTGATATTTGAATATATACGGAGGAGTTGATAGTTGAATATATACTGAGGAGTTGATAGTTTATTTGAACTCTAACGTTAAAAATGTAATTAAAGCTATCGTAATTATTTAAGTATTAACGCTAAACGCTAAATATGTAATTAAAAACTATCGTCATTATTTATTGTTAATATTAAACTATTTTGTGAAATATATATATAAATATGTTTACCAGTTTATGAATTGTAATTCCATTTCTAAGAGAGTATTACGCCCATAAAAATTAAAACTACACCCAGATTAAAACGATTAAAACTATTACAACACGTACAAAGTTTTCAGGGTGATCATGTGCATAGGTTTTAGAGTGTCTATTGGCACTAAAAAGATTTATATAAAAGCAAATAAGCGCTGTTTCATTTGCTGAAACAAAATCGTACCGTGAGGACTGATACAATATCAAGTATTCAAAAGTCATCATTGACATTCCAACTGATACCGGTATCAGTTTGTTGGAATGTCAAGAATATAACTCCCTCAATATACATATACTTTAATCTCACACAAAATACATATAATTTAATCTCACACAATATTCGTATTATTTAATCTCACACAATATTCGTATAATTTAATCTCACACAAAATACATATACTTTAATCTCATATATTTTAAAAGCTTTAAAATATAACTTTATTGATGGAAAGCTAAATTAACTTGGTAATTAACCGGTGAAGCAGATGAATAAAAATCTAACAAAATTTTTATTTTACAAGCCATTATTTTAAAGGATTGCTTTAACAATTCTGTTCAAACATGCTTGTAATTTAATGTTACATATATGATTTAATATTATTTCTTTACAGAAAACCGTTTACCGCAACCAGAGTTATATTTCATAGAATTATGTTGACCATGATCCAAATATTGCCATGGGTATAAGATAGTTGTTTGACTTGCAAACTGGATTTAAATCATTTATTTGCTCTTTATATGCTTACAAATAATTTATTAAAAAAAGTTTTATACTTATTTACTAAACCGTTTTATTTCAATCAATTATTTGACTTTTTATATTTTTATAGTTTATTATATTGCGCTATGTTATTTTTTGTATGGTGAAAACTATGTTCAATGTGCAAACTATATTTTAGTTTATCAAAATATATTTTTATTGATGTGTTCTGTCTCTGATTCTTTCTTTTTCAAGTGTGCACTTGTGTCTTAGGCTTATGATTTGCAAAAGTGAATCTTTTGCAAATTGCCCTTAAGTTGTATATATTTTTTGTTTTCCTGCTAGATAGTTAAATAAAAGTCTTAAATTAATTTTTAGGAGCTGTAAAAAGAAATCCTGCAACAAATTCAGCAACTGAATCAGATTTTTAATATGAGGTTGTACGTTTTTTGCGTGGTGCATCAGTCCGCAATGGCGGACAAATACCTTATACACTTCCCTCCAAAATATAAAAAATGGCATATATTTACCAAAATTTTAAGAAATATAATAAGTACAATGGCGCGATCACTTAAGGTAGTATACCCACCACTTAAGGTAGTATACCTCCTTAAAATTATCTTGGAAGTGAAATCTTATAGTAAAAATTAAAAATAAGCCTATAAAAGAGCTTATTAAACGGTATTAATTTATAAAATAATAGGTGATTATGGATAATTTGCTTTTTTATGGTAACGATCAAAAGAGTATTATTGACTTTTTAATAACTTTAAAACCATTAATACATTTGACTTGAAATTTTCCACAGTGACCCACCAACCATAAGAAAATAAAATTACAAAATATTTTTAAAAAAATCTGTCGGCAAAGACCAGGATCGACTATTTTACAGACTGAGGGTTTTTACTAATTTATATATTTTTTGGGTCAAACTAACATTTGAATAACCTTTGAACTGTTAATACATTTGACTTGAAATTTCCCATAGTAATCTATCTACTATAAGAAAAGAAAATTCCAATTTTTTTTTTTTCAAATCTGTCAGGATTGTCCAGAATCATCTATTTTACAGACAGAGAATTTTTTTTTAATTTATATATTTTTGGGATCATACTATCTTTTTAATATCTTTTGAATCGTCATTATATTTGACTTGATATTTTTCACAGTGATCAAACAACTATAAGAAAATAGAAAACCAAAACTTCTTGAAAGCAGCCGTGGCGCAGTGGTAGCGCACTTGCCTCAGAAACGTAAGATCCGTGGTTCAAATCCCACTTCTGAGCAAGCTTTGCGACTTCGGTTGGGAAGGAGGCGTGAACTTCCTATTAAATGCTCTTCCGCGGTGTTCTGTGATAAGATCGTAAGGACTTCTTGGGGCACCTTAATTATCTTTAAAAAAAAAATAATAAAAAAAATAAAAAAATGTGTCCTGATTGACCAGTTATCTATTTTACAATCTGATGGTTTTTATATTATTTTCTTATTTTTTGAGAATAAAATTTGGAGTCAAGTTGTAAATATACCATGCAAATATGTTTAAAGAAATTATGGAATCTAAAAAATACATCATTTAAAAACTATTGCATAATTTACAGATTGGTCAGTAAATTGCTTTAAATGGGCTGTGCAAACAAATTGAACATATCAACTTTAAATAATTTAAAAATTTTTTTTAATTTTTTAATATTTCTGAACCGTTACTACATTTGACTTGAAATTTTAAATAGTGATCCAGTATTTATTAAATCTGTCAGAACTATCCAGAATCATTTATTTTACAGACTGAAGGGTTACTACTTATTTAATTGTTAAATGAGGATAAATTTGGGACACACTATGCAAATATGCATAAAAGAATCATCGAGTATAAAAAAAACAACTTTTTAAAAATATTTTATAATTTACAGACATGTCTGTGAAATTATTGCATAAGTTACAGACGAGTCAGTAAATTACAGAAAAAAGGATGTACAAACTAATTTGGCGTATCGACTTTAATACATTTAATATTTTTGAACTGTTACTACTTTTGATTTTAATAAAGACTGTGGCCCAAAATCCAAAATAAAAAAGTTTAATTGTATATTATTATTTTATCTAAATTCAACTGAAAAATTAGATATATAAATTGTCTCTTTAATACTTGGTCAAAAATTGCGTTTAAAAAATGTCTTTTAAGAAAAGGTCTTAGGAACTCTAACCCCCACCCCCCTCCTTTCCAATCTGCCTGGATTTTTTTTTTTTTTTTTTTTTTTTTTGCATTATAGGATAAAATAAATAAATATTAAAAATCAATTTAAAAACATAATTTTTTTTTTAGTTTAGTTTAGTTATGTAGTAAGCCCATTAAGACTTCTCAGGGCATAAAAGATAATTAATATTAAAAAAGTAAGTATATCCATCCAACGCCGGTGCGAAAAGGAATTTAGTCTGTTTACTCCCCCCCCCCTCCTCCTCTGCCATCCTTATCTAATCAATTAGCTTTTCGATCATTTAGTCGGCACATTTGCCACATTTATTAATTTTTCGGCGCATTTTAATGGGTTTTGTTACAAAACACTTTTAAAAAAGCAAGCATAAACAATGATATATTTTATTTTCAAATGAAGTTCATGGACAAGGTAGAGGTGATAATAATTTAAGTGACGATTCAGAATATGAATTATACGTTGTGCTGCCTGGAGAAAAAATAACGCTCCTGAACGTTATATTCATTGAGACGAGATCGTCATTGTGACCAAGGGGAAGTGTAAAGTGTAACTATTTTATTATTTTATATTTTATTATTGTTAACGATCGATTTACATTAATTGAAAATAGTTGTATAAAGTATAAAGTCATAGTTGAAAATACCAAGAGAAAATATTTGTATATAAATTATGTTGAGATGCATTAGAAAATATGAAACGTTTTACATTAAACTATAAGTTTAATGTAAAACGTTTCATATTTTCTGTCGATTTTGATGTGAAACTACAACGGGTAGATGGATGTTGGAAAGAAAAGGGAATTGTATTTTTTATTAAATTATTAATCGCAATCATAGTTTGATGTCCCAGCAGGCACAATGACGTTAAAATAACGTTGAAACAACGTCGCAAACCGACCATATGCCACGTTGAAACAACGTTGAAATTTAATTGAATTGGAAATTAAATCCGACGTCGAAAACTACGACGTTGAAACAACGTCGATGATTACGTCGTTTCAACGTTGATCTAATGTCTTATCGACCATATTTCAACTTAGAATAGGTGATATATTCGATTGATACGTTGTTGATAAGACGTTAGAACAACGTTGAAACAACGTAAATTCAACGTTGATTTTTGTTTTTTATTTTAGTTAAATCCAATTAACTAAAAAATTATCTCAACTTTAATTGCAATAAAATAACACAATAAAAAAGCAATAATTTGCGCAAAGGATATTATATTTCACGTAAATTAATCAGATACAACTAAATTGCTTCAACGGACTTTATATACAATGCAAATAAAATAAAATGTTTGCAAAAAAAGTTTTATTTATCAGTAATATATTTATCAATTTATCAATAATAATTATTATCAATAGTTCCAGAACAACTAGGAAAAAGTATGAATGTTATATATCGGGTGAACCGCCTTTTACGCGCCGACCACCACCATTTGATCTGTCGAGTGCGTATTTTAATAAAGTCATTATTCCTTTTCTTATTTCGGCAACTGTAGCAGTCACTTTAATTGACAAAACTCTCTCTATAAAAAAGGTATTGTAATTAAAAAAAAATTAAAGAAATTTAAATTTGTATGTTTTTTTGTTTTTTTTGTTTATTTCCTTCCTAATCTCAAAACTGAGATTACGAGTTTATGAAAGTTCAATAATCCGGTTAATCTAAATTATTCCGGTTTATCTAGCTATCATAAACTCGGATGAAAGTCGGATAATTTCAATTCCATTCAATTGACAGAATTATTTTGGATTATCGTAAGGATGAGATCAATTACTTTTGGCTTATGTATATTTTAAAACAGGTTGGTGCTTTTATAAGAGAATTTTTTTAGTTATACATAATACAAAACTTAATTCGATAAATTCATTTTTTATCTCAGCAATAAAATTGCCCATTGTTAGTATTTTGTTAGTATTTTATATGGTATATGTTCTCTAACATATAACATTATTCCACTATTAAATATTCATATGTTCCTGAAAAATAATGGAGGTTTTTTTCAAGATTTTTAAGAAATTGATTGACAATAGTTTTCAGAGCAGGCAATCAACCATTTTCTGTTTCTTAAATATATTTCTACAAAGAAGCATTCATAATTACTATCATCATTACTTTTTGTTAGTATCTTAAATGGTATATGTTTTCTAAAATATAGCATTATTCCACTTCCGAGTTTTGATCGATCTTTTCTATAAGGTATGGTGTAACCTCTAATTAGAAACTGTGTTGATGGTAAGGAGTAGTCGATTTTAGTTTTAGATATCATTAGCATATGAAGTTTGCCTTGAGATATTTCCTTTAAAGGTTTAAATTTGTTTGTGATTGAATTAATGTTTGTATGGCCTATTGTTATTTTAGTTGCTAGTTGACTTTTAACAGAATTAAGGTCTAACTGAATTGGGCTTGACGTGGTATTAAATATTAGATCAATAAGTCAACCATTTACTGTTGGTGGGCTGCACAGTTAGTTTATATAAATTTATATTTATAAATATTCTATGAAATATTATTTATGCAGAAATATAAATTAACCCTTTATGGGCCACTGTTGCCATATGGCAACAAAAGATAAATATGAATCACCTTAATGTCTGCTCTTTAACTTGTTTAATTTTAATGCGCCATTCTATTTTATGATTATTCATCAATAAAAAAACGCAAAAAAAAATGGATGCTATACACTTTCAAATTATTTTCAAGTCCTCATACTTGTGCTTGGGTTTTAGACTCTGATCTTATTATTATTTTTTTAACCATGTCAATAAAAATGTTTCTAGTTTTTAAAAATATACAATTGTTATTGTTTTTTTAACCATGTCAATAAAAATGTTTCTAGTTTTGAAAAATATACAATTGTTATTGTTTTTCTCATTTACTTTTTTCTAAAAAAAATTTTAAAAATATTTGTTGCCATTTGGCAACAATTAACTTCGTCGGTAAAATTTTGTGAACTTTTTATTAAAATGTGTTACAACAATTTTTTGTAATTTTGTTCAAATATTATTGACAATATTTTGAAGTTTTATTCAAATACGCGTTGGTTTGATAATAATGATATTGACAATGGTAAATGACTGATGTAAAGTACATATGTATGTATGTACTTATGTATGTATGTATGTATGTATGTATGTATGTATGTATGTATGTATGTATGTATGTATGTATGTATGTATGTATGTATGTATGTATGTATGTATGTATGTATGTATGTATGTATGTATATATGTATGTATGTATGAATGTATGTGTGTGTGCGTGTGTATGAATGTATGTGTATATATATATATATATATATATATATACGCATATATATATATATATATTTATATATATATATATATATATATATACATATATATATATATATATATATATATATATATATATATATATATATATATATATATATATATATATATATATATATATATATATATATATATATATATATATATATATTTATGTGTATATATATATATATATATATATATATATATATATATATATATATATATATATATATATATATATATATATATATATATATATATCCCAGTGGACACGACAACGTCCATATGACGTCGAAAGGACGTCTTTTTAGGACGTCCGGAACTGGTTCTGAATGGCAACGATAGATGACGTCTATTTAAAACGTAATTAGGACGTCTTTTTAGGACGGAATAAAGACGTGTTTTTAGACGTCTAAAAGACGTGAATCTAGGACGTTCAGAACTAGTGCTAAATGGAAACGCCAAATGACGTCTTTAAATAAACTAATTTAGACGTTCTCATTTCGACGTCTAAAATACGTGTTTTTACATGACATTACTTAAACGTAAGGTTCAAATTTATGTTTCCACAGAACTTTTTGAGAATAAGAAAAAAAATAATAAATCGTTTAAAACTTTTAATAATATAAATGTGCAGAGTTTTATAAATTACAACTTTATAAACTTCTTTTTCTACTAGTTAATTTCCAAGAATCGAATGTGCGTACAGTTGACATCAGTCACCTTCTTTTCGATCAGATACACTCTTTAAAATAATGCAACCAGCATTTTAAAGTTTTTTTTTTGCTGTAGGAATCAGGGAAGCAGTCTTAACCCTAAAAAAATATTGTGAAGATAAGTATGTAAAAATAAATGGGAAAGAAATAAATAACACACACATACACACACACGCACACACACACATATATATAATTATTATTTTATAAACATAACATCAAACATCAAAAAATACGAATTTCTCAACACTAAATTTATTTTTTTAAAGAAATTTTTGACTGGATTGTTGTGACTATATATATGTCATATATATGCGAATATATTTATGTATATCAAGTATACAATATAATTGCGGTATTAAAAATGCTCTTTTTATAGTAAAATTATACTTACTTTAAAAGCATGTCCTTCTCAAATGCACTGCATGATGAGCCACCAACATTTGATAACTTCTATTTCTAAATTTAAAAGATAACACTAGTGTAATTGATATAGGACAATTTAGTGTAAGTTATATTGGGCATTGCACAATGGGACAGAGTGTGCCAAAATACAAAAAAATCACTATCGGCATTGTATTCTGAAAATATGTCATAATGGTGAAAATATGTTTATTAGAGGAAATATATTGTTAAAAAAACAATAAATATTAATTTAAACGATGTTTTATGCGGTTATATACACGTGAATTTGACATGTGTTTCAAAACGCTTTTTTGCATTTTTTAATTATCAACTTTCTTACGCTACTATTGTTTTAAATTAATTTTATTGAGTATAATTTTAAAATATATTATTTGAATTAACTTTGTTTTTTTCGCTCTGACTATTCAAAACAATTAAACGTAAGTGTAATCTTCAGTTTTTATGCATCAGTGACAGGCAGTTTTGGCTTTTTTTTTGCTACTAACGTTTACTTCACTTTAAGATTTTTTGAGTGTCTCATACATATTTCATATAAGATACCAATAAAAAAATGGCAAGCAAGAGGAGACGTAGAGAAATCTCTTGTCAAAGAGCAAAAAATGAAGATACAAAAAGAATTTCAACACAAAATGGGACTTATTGTTGACTAACCAAAATATGGAGGATCTGGAAACTCAAATGACGGCAATACTGCTCGAAAAGCTTTTTCAAATGAAGACTTGTTTGCTGATATTACAGAAATAAACAAGGAACTAATTGTAAAGTTGCATATAATCCTAATTTGTATATCAAGTGGATTTCAAATAGATACTAGTAAGTTTCGCTTACTTTGTCTGTAGACCGCAAAACTCTACTCATGCTTGAACCATTGGTATTACATGCCTCTGAGTCTTCACAAGATCTTAATTCATGGAGCAGAAGTAGTAGTAGCAAAGTTTTTTTTATTTCATTATTCTTAAGATAAGTAAGTAAATGAATGAAAGACTATATATTAGTTTATTAAAAAACAATATGCCATTATAATTATTATTTAATTTATATATTACATCTTCGCTTCCAACAAGGCTGCAAACAACCGCTATAAGAGTTTGGAAGTTATTGGAAGAGAAAAGATTAAGTTCGTAGAGCAAGATAACAATTAACAGATGACTTAAAAGATTGCAAATTATATGAATCAGGAAAGCAAGATAAATGAAGCGAATTCCAAAGAACTGATGTTCGAAGAAAAAAACTAGTTTTAGAGCAGTGCCCATTATAGTATTTGTAGAAAAGAGAAAGAGAAGCAACATCGCGACAATATGACAATGGTTGGAGATTAGCTGCAAGAGCAGGTCCAACTATGAAAGGGCATCATTAAAAGATCCCCAGATATGGCAACAGTATTATACAGGGACAGATTTGAGATTTATAGAGTATAGAATCTGAAGTAAGGAAGTGTCGAGCTTGATATAGAGATGCAACCTTAGCAGATGCTAATTTTGCAATGGATTTGATATACGGTTTAAAAGAAAGATCAGAAGTAAAAGTTAATCCTAGAAGATGAAGGGTAGATGACTCATCTAGTACATTACCATTTATAAATATAGGAAGATCTAAATTATTGCGATAACAATTGGCCGAATAAAATTGAGTTTTATCTGAAACAAAGTTCACCAGCCAATTTGAGCCTCATGCTGTAGCAGAGGTGAGATCACTGATCTATATAATAACTGAATAGCGCATCTCTTAAGGAAATAGCGTAATTTTTGAAGCCAAAATTTTTTCGCCAGCGCTATATTGGGAGAACCCACGGAGAAAAACTATTTATTTAATTATTGTTAGGTGAACAAGCTATTTCCTTAGTTTGGTGGTTTAACTTTATTTTTTTTTGTATTTAACATAGATAGAACGTTTGGAAAATTATTAATAAATTTTTTAAATAGTAATAATTATTTTTCAGTAAAATAATTATTCTATAAATGTCTGGAGAAAATACCAAAAAGCGAGGGACACAATGTGTTGCAACAAAATGCAACCAAATTTTATTGCAACCAAATGCATTTGGTTGCAATAAAAGAAAACATGGTGGCAGTAAAAGAACTGATAGTGATGGAATCTCTGATGATGAATCATCTTTAAAACGAAAGTTTCCTGAACATTTCATAGGTGACTTTCTAAATTATTTTAAAAAATAAAAACATTTTAAAATTTTTTGACCTCTGTTCGTTTGCTTGCAATGTGAACATACGGATTTAAATAATATCAGTTGTGCAAAAAGTATAACAAATTTAATGAAATATCAAACATTATTTTACTTTTATTCAGATTTCCTTCAAACACTGAAAAAAGAAAGGAATGGAAACTGAAAGGAATGGACCATCAAACTACATCGTCAAGACTGGAGTCCAAGTAATAGCAGTTTGATATGTTCTGATCATTTTTTAGAAAAAGATATTGACAGAACTGGACAAACTGTTAGGTTAAGGGAAAATTCTTTTCCTAAAAGATTTAAAAAATTCCCTGACCACTTAAAAAAGGTATATGTTCGAATATGTTTTTATGTATTGCACAAGTTTGTTCAATATGTACCTTTTAGTTCTTAATTACCCTATGCAGTGTGGTAGAGGGTTTATAACACAACTGTATGGTAAGCAGCTAAAACATATAATAACCATTTTGCTATTTTATGCTTTTATTTTATAAATGCTGCATGAACTATTAGCTAAGCTCTGTGAGTAAACACAACTTAGAGGTTCCTTCTAGTTAGATATAATATTTAATATAAAAATTATACAGCTATATATAAATATATATTTTTTCTTTTAATATTAGAATATGAAAGAGAGAAAAGTTCCTGTTAATAGGTCAACTTTAGAAAATTCTGAAAAAAGTGGTTTGGAAACAAGTGTTATACCTTTCAGCATGAAAGTTGGCTCCCCAAAAAAATATAGAACTGCAGTTTAACTTCAGAAAAACTAATAACAGATCGTAGAAACAAGATAATTGAGTCTTTAAAAAAGAAAGTAAAAGCGGAACAGTAAAAATCTCAAAGAATTAAAAAAAAAAAATAACATCTCTTAAATCAGTAGTAAAAATATTAAGTCAAAAACAAAAAATATCATCAAATTGTGAAATGCTTTTAAAAACATTTTCAGAAGTTCCTCAGGCTCTAACCAGAAGAATGATTATGCATAAAAATCATGGTAAAGAATTTAAATATTCAGAAGAAATCAAACCCTTGGCACTTACCCTGCAGTTTTATTCAAGCAAAGCTTATAATTATGTGCGAAAAACATTTAATTTTAATTTACCACATCAAGCACAAATTAGGAAATGGTATGGAAAAGTTTCAGCAGAACCAGGTTTTACAAAGCCAACTTTTGCAGCACTTAAATAAAGGTTATAGAAGCTGAAAAATTAGGATCTAAAGTCATTTGCTCACTTATGTTGGATGAAATGACTATTAAAAAACACATATCTTGGGATGAAAAAGCATTTAAGGGGTATGTTGATCTTGGGAATGGCATACAAGCTGATTCATCCCCGGTTGCAAAAGATGTCCTAGTTCTCATGGCTGTTAGTATAAACAGTTCATGGAAAGTTCCATGCGGACATTTTTTTATAGATGGGTTAAATGGTGCCGAACGAGCAAACATTGTAAAATTATGTATTAAACGATTGACAGATGTCGGTGTTGAAGTCATATCACTAACATGTGATGGTCCCTCATGTCACATTTTGATGTTATCAGACCTTGGTGTTTTAATTGATGCTTGCAAAATGAACACTTCTTTCACCCATCCTCTCAACTCTGATAAAAAAGTTCATACTCGATATTTGTCACATGCTTAAGCTATAGTTTATCTTCAAAAACTACAAGAAAATGAGGGATTACGTCTTGGAAATAAATTAAGACAAGCACATATCAATTCGAGGCAACAAAAAATGAAAATGAATCTTGCTGCTCAGGCAATTAGTTCAAATGTAGCTAATGCAATAGAGTTCTGTTGCAAAGATCTTAAATTAATACAGTTTCAAAGAAGTGATGCTGTTTTAATTTTAACAAGGTTATAAAATATCTAAATGTATGAAATATATATATATATATATATATATATATATATATATATATATATATATATATATATATATATATATATATATATATATATATATATATTTCATACATTTAGATATTTTATAACCTTGTTAAAATTCCTGAAACACCTTTAAAATATCTTCTAACATATAAGTTAAGTCAAGACCATCTTGAATTATTTTTTGATTCAATACGAGGATCAGGAGGATTTAACAATAACCCAACAGCGCAACAATTCACTGCAGCATATAAGCGACTTTTACTTCGGAGCCATATTGAAGGAGGATCAGGAAATTGTAAAAAAATTACAAGCAGAAAATATTTTAAATGTCTTAGATGATTCAGTTATGATAAATAACAGCAATTTGGATATTACATCAGTAAACATAATAAGAAAATATGACTTATCTGAAAGAACATCTAAGACTAATGATCATGATTATTCTATTATAACTAATATTTCATTGGTAACTGAGTATAAAAAAGCAGCTATCTCTTATATATCGGGCTTCGTTGTTAAAATGGCTAAAAAGCAAATATTTTGTATGTTATGTTGTGATGCACTTGGTTCTAAAAAACATGCTTCAGAATCCAATTTTCTTAAAGTAAAGGACAGTGGTGTTCTTATAAAACCAACAAGAAATGTTATTACTGTTTGTGAAGAAACTGAAAAAAAAATTACAAGAATGCTAGCAACAATACCTGGAAAACTGCCACAGTCCAAAAATATCCCAGAAGTTATATCTATTTCAGTTTTAGAAAGTTTAGGATCTGTTTTATTTAGAGAGTTGCATGAATTAATGAAAATCATGTTTTTAAATTAATCAAAATAATTGCTCAATGCTATTGCAAAGTTCGATTTTATGATCTGGGAAAACAAGCCACTGAGAAAATGTCAGGGAAAAATATGAGAAAAACATTAAGTAAGTTAGTATTATTTAATCATCAATAACTATAACTTTTACAAGCACAAAACTATTTTATATTATAAATAAATATATATATATATATATTATATAATATATAATATATAAATATATATATATATATATATATATATATATATATATATATATATATATATATATATATATATATATATATATATATATATAATATATATATATATATATATATATATATATATATATATATACATATATATATATGTAATATATATATTATATATATATAAATACATATATATATATATATTTATATATATATATAATATATATTATATATATATATATATATATATATATATATATATATATATATATATATATATATATATATATATATTATATATATATATATACATATATATATATATATATATATATATATATATATATATATATATATATATATATATATATATATATATATATATATATATATATATATATATATATATATATATATATTATATTATTTACAACAATAAATAGAAAGTTTTTCAACTCTTATATTAAAGTAAAAACGTTAAAAAGATTATTTACTTATATAGGAGTATTATATTTTCAATTTGTACTTATAATCATACTTTTTGAATATCAACGTAAGAATCTAAATAAATTATCTAAAGAATACGATCATTCGTTAGACATTTTACAACAGATTTTTACTACTTTGTTGATATTGCTTTTTTTTTCTCTTAATTTCTTGATACTTTCAATCCTTTTCTTTTCTTCTTCTTTTTTTTTTTTCGTTTCTTTTCTTAAAAATTCAAGCGCATCATAACAAACCTCACAATATGGCCGCCAAAATATTTTTTCGGCTTCAATTTCGATATTAGAGATGCGCTATCCAGTTATAATATAGATCAGTGGGTGAGATCCTTTTCAAGCTCAGATACCCCCTCCAAGCAAACAGAGAGTGTAGGCTTCTTATAATGACAAGAATAAATGGTAAATAAAATTTATGGAAAAGTAAAAAATATTCTTACAAGTGTTATTTTTTTAGCATTAGCAATATTTATTTTTATTTTTTTTAATTTTTCTGTTCAACTTTAAATTGTATCTAATTGATGTTTCACACTATCTATTTCTAAATTTTAAGTAATACTACAAGCTCTACTAATTTTAATTAATAACATATAATTAACTAATTATAACTAATAATTCTGAATTTTAACTAATTCTAGTAATATTAAATTTTAACAAAACTCATTTTTATTTTATTTATTGACATGTATTTTGTATTTTTAGCAAAAACAAAATCAGGGTCTACATTGTTAAAACTGACGCTAAATGTAAGGATTTTAAGGATACATTTTTCTATTATTTAAAGAGGTTTGGTCACAAAAGACAATTTTTTGAAAGAAAAATAAGCAGAATCAAAGAGAAAATAACTACATTGAAAACAGAATCTTGTTTTTTTCAATAAATTTTAAATAAAAACAGAAAAATTATTATAAATTAACATATTACTTATATATATATATATATATATATATATATATATATATATATATATATATATATATATATATATATATATATATACATATATATATATATATATATATATATATATATATATATATATATATATATATATATATATATATATATATATATATACCCTTACGGAAAATTTCCATGAAAAAAAACCATGGTAATGGTTAATGGAAACTCATGGATTTCCATGGTTAAAAACCATGGGTTTGGGAAATCCATGAGTTTCCTATGGGAAACCCGTGAGTTTTCATTGAAAAGCCATGAGTTTTCCATGGGAAATCCATGAGTTTCCTATGGGAAACCCGTGAGTTTCCCATGAGAAATCCATGAGTTTTTCATGGAAAAGTGTTCCAAATACCATGGATATTCAATGATTTTCCATCCATGGAATTTCCATAGGTATTAGAAACAACTTTCCAAGGAAAACTCATGGATTTTTCATGGTAAAAAGGCATGATTTGTTTTCAAGTTTTTTTGATCTAATGTTATTTGAATTTCATTTTAAATTATAAATGCAAATTTTATCACACTAATATTATTGAGTTCTTTAATCTATGGGATGTAATACTATAAGTGATATACATAGCGATAAACAATTGAAATATATCAAGAAAACAATTTTTACAGAAAATAAAACAATTTACATGTTTATTATTTTATATTAACTATTTGATAAAAAAAAAAATAGGATATATAAATTTGATAATAACTTCAAGTTTTAACAAGTTAAAAAGAACCATCAATACAACATATTTAATCCGAAAAAACATCAAGCCCATTTATAAGTGCGACTGCACTGTATCTGTAGAAACAGGTAGATGTCAAACAAAGTACTATTCATATTTTGATATTCATTATTTTTTTCACCGTAGTTAGGGCCGGCGCTTTTTTAGACGGCAAAGGTTGTGAAGGTAATGGCACGTGGGGGGGTGCCATTACCTTCACAACCTTTGCCGTCTAAAAACAAAAAAAAAAAGGTCCTCGTTTTTTAGAATTTACCGACTGCCATAACGACATTTGCCGACTGACTTTACCAACTAAACTATATCGACAGGGTCAACATTTGCCGACTAACTAGTCAAAAGGGTCACATTTGCCGATTAAGGGGCAAATTTGCCGACTAAAAATCATTGATGGGGGGGGGGTGTCACCCCCCCTCCCACACACACACACACACACACACACCCCTATTGCGCCGGCCTTGACCGTAGTTAGTCTCATTCTCCATTTCACCAATCTAGACAATACATCATACAACTATTATATACATATTAACTAGTTTTCTTTATTTACTAATTCATTTTACTTATAATTATTATCTATTATAACTTACTTTGGCATTATACACAATTATGAATGTCGCCAAATGTTAGGTAATATTTATATAGAAAAAAGTAGCAATGAATATATCTTTATTCATAAATAACAATTATTAGATTATTACCTCTTATTCGCCTATACTATCTGCATTATGTACAACATCGTTTATATTTCCAGTCAAACATTCCTGCCTATAATGTAACTTAATTAAAATGGTTTATTCAAACAAATACATATATAAATGTTACCTGCATGTTAGAAACATTTATATCGAACAAGGCAGCAACAAATATTATATTACTTATTTATTTTTGTAATTTAAAAAAAAAAACTTACTTCTTCTTCTGAGCTATCTGCATGATGTACAACATCATTTACAAACCTGTTTTCTTCACGTCCTTACCATCTTTATATATATTATAAAGCACAGGACTACTTAATGAATGGCTAAATAAGTAAAATTAAAAATTTATATTGCCAGTCAAACCTGCCTGCTAATAATGTAGTAATTTAAATGAAATGATAAGGTTAAAATGAAAAGATTTATACACATATATAAATTTTACCTACATGTTAGTAACATTTATATAGAGCAAGGCAGCAACATATAGTATAACTTATAAATTGTAATTTTAAGTAAAAACTTACTTCTTTGTCTGAGCTGTCTGCATGATGTACAACATTATTTATATTGTCGTCAAACTTACCTGCTTATAATGCAGTAATTTAAATAAAATTATAAAGTTAAAATAAAAGAACTTATGCACACACTATTAAATTCAAAAATTTATTATATTTTTACTTTACTATCTAAAACATAACAAATATAATAAATACGTAATTTATAAACTATAGTAATGTAAAAGCATAATAAATATCAAAGTGTGTGCATAAATTAATTTATTTTAACTAAAGACGATTTAAAATTTTACCTACATGTTAGTAACATTTATATAGAACAAGGGAGCAACAAATATAGTATAACTTATAAATTGTAATTTTAAGTAAAAAGTAAAACTTTTTCCTTCTCCAACTAAGTGGTTCTTGGAACATCCTTACAAGTTGAATCCCAAAGATTACGTTTATACCTTTTCTGGTTAATTTAAACTTAATTCGCCATTTTATTTTGACAGCTTTTGAACTATTTAAAAAAATATTAAATGCATATAAAAACTGACGACACTATAAACGATATAAACGATGAACAACATTATTTACATTGCCAGTCAAACCTGTCAGCTTATAAGCTATACTTTAATCTCACACAATATTCGTATAAATTAATCTTACACAATATTCGTATACTTTAATCTCACACAAAATACATATACTTTAATCTCACACAATATTCGTATAATTTAATCTCACACAATATTCGTATAACTTAATCTTACACAATATTCTTATAATTTAATCTTACACAATATACATGTACTTTATTCTGACACAATATTCGTATAATTTAATCTTACACAATATTCGTATACTTTAATCTCACAAAATATTCGTATAATTTATTCTCACACAATATTCGTATAATTTAATCTTACACAATATACATATACTTTAATCTCACACAAAATACATATACTTTAATCTCACACAATATTCGTATAACTTAATCTTACACAATATTCGTATAATTTTATCTTACACAATATTCGTATAATTTAATCTTACACAATATTCGTATAATTTCATCTCACACAATATTCGTATAATTTAATCTTACATATTAAAAGGTATAGATCAATCTCACACAATATACGTATATTTTATGTGACAATCAATGTGTAAAAACGTGCTATTTTAGAAAACTTCTTACTGTGAATAAAATTCCTATACTATTTTACTATTTAAATTTCTGTGACAGAAATATATCAATATAAACACCAAAAAAGCTAGTAACTGTTATTTAATTCAAAATTATGTTGCCAATAAAAAAAGATGAAATGGTCGCAGAATTTTTTTTTTGTAATGATGATAGAAACAAATTAATTTTGTTTTATTAATACTAAAAGAAAGTTTTTTTTTGTCTTAAACTAATTGGAAATTCCTACTGGTTCATTATTCTCTGAAATAGTTACGTAATGTTATGGTAAGTTAAAAATAAGTTTGTCTCGTCTGTAAACACGATTGTCATTAAATTTAAAATTTATGAAGATTGTGGACGTAAAAAAGATATAGAAGAGGCTTGATTGTGATCTCTAAGGAACTCCACAAACAGCAAAATTGTAAATCCATAATAAGTTTACTTTTTCAATCAAGAAATATATTTCTTGTTTTAAGAAAAGTATTTTTTAATAAGAAATTCGATATTATTGTGCAGCTAATATCAAGCAAACTTATTGATAAAGCCACATCAGCGTAAACAAATTGCTTTTGATTATTTTAACAGTTTTTTGACTTGGCTTTTTATCCACTTAAACGTTGCCGCTTATTCCTTAAAGCTTTAGTTTATTTAAAAAAATTTCATGGTCTATTTTTTTATTTTAATTCATGGTATCAAAGGTTCCGGCTAAGTATGAGTAATAATAATAATATAATAATAATAATAACAATAATATGCATGTAATTTGACAGCAGATGTTTTTAACAAATAACAAGTAATTCATTTTTCTTGAACCAATTTTAAAATTGGACAAGTTCAATTCATTAAAGATTTTCTGAAAGAATAATGAGTCGCAGCAATCATTGAGTTATTATTTTGCAATAATTCTTTATAGATTTTAGGGTAAATTTTTACTACGAAACATAAAACATAATATATTATTGACAATTTTCAAATATTTATACATATATAATAATAGTAGATATAAATAAAAGATTTAAATAGTTTTTTTGAATGAACAATTTTCAAAATATCTTAAACGTAAAAACGTGTAATTTTAACCGTGGTAAAATTGTTGCAACTTACTTTTAGCGGTACTTCCTCAGACAATATTTGCATAGTACACCGAGCGCCAAAGAGACCGCTAGGTTTTAAGTCATGTCATTCAAATTAAACCTTTTTATTCAAAAGTATTTGTCCTATAACAATAAAAAAGAGTTTTTTAAAGTCCAAAAAAAAGCTAAAAATCATAAATGGGGCAAAATGCTAAAATTGAGGGGTCTCCGCCCATTTAAGCATTTTTGATGTACGTGACAAAAAAAAATTAGTGTAAAGTTTCAAATAATTTAAACAAAATTTAAAACAATAAAAATTATTTAGTTTGCTGAAAAGAGCAGAAAATTCGTTCTAAATTCGAATCGAGAGCAACTTATATAACTTGTTATATAACAACTTATTTCAACTTATATAAAAACTATATAACTCTGTAGTTAGTTTTAATGTTTTAATTATCTATAATTGATTAAAGCATTATCAATTTTAGACACCAACTTTTATCTGCTCTTTTTAGTTTTAAAAAGAGCAGATAAAAGTTGGTGGGGGCGTAAACGTATTTAAGATAAGATATAATACGATAGTAAAGTTATTATATTATAAAGTTGTTATATTATTAAATTATTATATTATAAAGTTACCTTATTTTAGAAAATGGTAACATTTACAAATATCTCTGCATAATACATCGATGCGTAAATATTTTATTTGAAAAATATTGTCCACAGGAAACAGCTTATATTTTCTAAACTACAAATACCTCGTACAATTATAATTTAAGCTTTGAAAATACTTTGTCAACGTTTTTTTAAAAAAACGGTTAAACGAGAAGATCATGGATTATTGGTGTTTAAGTTATGTAACATTCAGAAATGGTTCAAACTTAAAATTTTATAGCATTTATACGGGTAAAAAATGAGAATGTTTTACAAAAAGTTACAGTGATCGGAGATTAGGAACAGTATTACCCAGAAAAATTGGTTTTTTTTTCTTCCTACGTTATTAAATCCCTAATACAGTTGGAAGAAAAAAAACTTTGTTTTTTGTCTAATATTTTAAACTAGATCAAAGTTCATCACAAAAATTGTTTTATCTTAAAAAAAATTTCCTGTCTAAAAATAATGACCAAGTAAAGTTTACTTAAGTACAATCTTTTTTAGGAATATCAACTTTAAAAGGCCTAAGCTATATGGTTGTCAGTTTAAAGGTGGAGAAAGTTCAAAACTGGTGAAAAATATTTATGTTCAAAAAAAAATTTAACAAATCTTCAAAACAGAAAAAAGATGAACAAATCAGCTTTATAGTTAATTAATTTCAGTGTTTAAAATCTGGTAAAGCTACGTATCTGGTACGTAGTTTGGATCTGGTTTGTTACCTCAATATGAGTTAACTATTAATAAGTAACATAGAGGCCTATGTCAAACTTGGTCTTAGAATCCTATCCCCGAATCCAAATATAGTGTTAGGTTTTTTGTCCTGAACAGGCCTCAGATTATGTTCAATATGGTTAAACACCAGTATTGATATTACTAAGTTTAAAGTACCATCTCTGAAAGTTACTAATCTTAAACACCGAAATTCTATGACCTTCCGTTTAACTAAACGTTGAACGGGGCAAAGTGATAAGGTAAAGATTTCCTTCTCTTAGCTCCAGTCATGTAGTTTTTATTTATATAACAAGGCGTTGTATTCTTTTTTATTGACGAAATAATTTCTCTGCTAATTCTAAAAACTTTCTGTTTTTTTTTTACATTGTTGGTACCTAGCAAAGTACTTCATTGGAGGTAGTTAGCACGCTTCTCCCGAAGCTTAGGCTCGGAAAAATTGTGAATTACAAGACAGATAATAATATATTTTATATTGCATAAAGAAAAATACGTCATTTGATGCTTTAATTTGATACGAGGTTCCGTGTCGTAAAATCTTCTATAAAACGTATAAAAAACGTTTTGAACATCTATTATTAATTACGAATTTAAAGCGAGTATATATATATATATGTGTATATATATATATATATATATATATATATATATATATATATATATATATATATATATATATATATATATTATATATATATATATATATATATATATATATATATATATATGTATATATATATATATATATATATATATATATATATACATATATATATATATATATATATATTATATATATATATATATATATATATACACATATATATATAATTTAAATAGATTCTAAACATACTCATAAAAAAACTTTTTTAATTATTTTAAAATTTAACACAAAAAATATTTTTTTATTTACCAACTTTATCAATAAGTTTTTTCTTTGCTTTTAACAGTTCTAAATCTGAATTTAACTCTTGATTCTTCTTCTGTTTCGTTGCATTTTCTTTTTAAAGCAATTGCTTTTATAAGCATTGTTAAATCATTATTTTTGTATCTTCAACAAATTGAATAAAATCTTTGTTTAATGTACTACATGATGTTACACGTAAATTCTTTTTTTTCTACTTTTTTAATTTCTTCTGATATGATTGCTTTTTGGTGGTTTGATTCACACTCTTTCTTTAAACTAGCCTGCTCTGCTAAACTGATTTGGTGCTGTTGTCTGGCTGACTTTACTGATAACATTAATGCATTTGTGATATTAATAGTGTCAGCTTGAATATTCTGAGAATTCATATGATCTTTGATAATGCGATGAGAGACTATTGAGTTAGACTGAATATTTTCATTTAGAATTGTTTTTATGCTGAAACCTCTTTCTACAAAAGCTTGACCATGACTAACCGTCAAAATCATTTTGATAATATAAGAAAGTTCCTTATGTTTGGCTATATCTAGTTGATAAAAATAGAAGATATCTAAACAATTGTTTTTTTATCAAAGCTAAGAAATTTTTCTATATTTATTTTCATGTCATTTCTTAAAAATATGAAAAAAACTGAAGAAATATGAAAAAAACTAAAGAATGACATTATCACTTAGTTTTGCAGATATAATTTTTAAACTAAAAAGATAATGTAACAATTTTTTAAATTTTATTTTGATTAGACTCAATTGTTAATGTTTTGAGATTGATTGGTTCGAAACAACTTGCATTTGCTTTGATTGCAGAGTCTAGCGGATGCGTTTAAGTAAACTTTCCATGGTTTTTGTGAGAAATAAAACACATTCATTTCTTAACTGATTTATCTCATTAAGAGTTATATTATCTTTAACAAGGAGTTCTTTAATTGAAACTTTAGCCGCAAAACCAATAACAAAATCTTTCCTCGATAGCAAATTTTGTTTTTTATAGAGATCTATCTTTTTTAAGTCACTACTTTTTTTGCAGCTTTGAATTACTGAAAGTTTAAATAGAGCTAAAATATTTGTTATCAATTCTCTAAGATCAGTGTACATGTATGGAATCATTGGTTGATCAGTCTGATAGAGTGTCAAGTAGGTTTTAAATAAGCTGGCAACATAACTAAAAAATTGTAACTTTGAAACTGTCAGGAAGTCATTTGATGCATGTAGTACATGGAGCTTTTTTTTTAAACATTAAAAAAACTTTCTGTGGAAAGCTGTTTAGACTTTGATAATTTTTCCCAAAATCTAATTAATTTTACAATGTTGTTCCATATTTCGATTAGGCAGTCAGCAACAATTTGGTCCTCAATCTATCTTGTTGAACAGAAACTTAATGGAGACCGATTTGAGTCAGTAACACTGTTATAGTCATCCCTCCTAGCCAGAATATCATGCAATATTTGGCATGCTCCCTTAAGAATACTTTTTAGATTCCATGATGTAGACTCAGAGCCTAATTTAAAAGCTCCATGTACAACAAGTAAACTACAACACCCAATGTCAAGTAAAGAATTTAGTTCGCACCCATTTCAGTATATGGAAAGTTCTTTAAAAAATTTCCAATTTGTATTCGGCCCATCCATAGATACTTGGATCATTTTTGAAAAATCGAGATTTTCTTTTTTTATTAATTGAAATTTTGAAGAAGAATGGCCGAAAAAAACTGAATTCAAATATCGCACATTAACCTGGTTTTCTAAAGTATTCCAAAATCTAACAACAATATCCATTTGACAATTTTGTGTAACTTTGTTCAGACTTTGATCAAATGAGACAACATAACATGGCAAATTTTTGATACTTTTAAAAAGTAATGATTTAAAATATGATGTTAATCCATAGATAATCATATATCCTATTTTTGTTCTTCCTAATTTTAATCCTTTTGCAACTTTGCTATCTGGAAAAATATTAGTAAATAATTCGCTCAAATTAGCAGATGCATTGTTTGACAATCCATTCATAACAGTTGCAAGAACCCATCTTATTTCAGATCTTGAATTTCTTCATTGGAAGTAACAAGTTTTAAAGTTTTTTGACCAACTGCCAGGGGTCTTGTTGGTGTAATAGTAAAATGTTTTACAACAGGTTTGAAAAAAGTACTTTTGGATTTAGCTACAACATTAAGTTGGTGTTTTTTACCTTCATTATGACTCTTAACTGCCTGAACTTCCATGTTTGACAAATTAAAAGTTTTACAACAGCTGCTACATCTAGCAACTTTATTGTTTTCATTCTTAACCAGCCATTCTTTATACTCTGAGTGATTAAGCTAATTATTTGACAAAATTGTTTGATCCACTTTCATTATTAATAACTCTAAAAAATTATATTCTTCTTACAAACATATTACATATATTTATAGATTTAATGAAGAAAGATTATAAATTTTATATATTATATAGATTATAAATTATATACAAAACATTTTTATATAACTTATAAAATCAAACTTTACTCAGTATTTTAGTATTTCCTTAATGAAAATTCTACTTAAAATAATTAAATAACTTAACTATAAAATATAAATTCAAATTTAATATTGAAATTAAGCAAACCATACAAAATTAACATCAAATGTTAAATCTTATAAAAAAAAATTATGATAATATATATTACGAATTTATCATAACTTAAATTAATGTTAATAATTTAATAAAAAATTATTTTCAAAATTATAAAAAATATTTCCCTGAGTATTAAATAAAATAAAAAAATCCGTGAGTTTTCCAGGTTTTCCCTGGGATTCATGCTATTTCTAGGTTTTCCAGGTTGAGTGGTAACCCTGTATTACATAAGATCGTGAAAGGTACCAAATTGTGAATGTCATATAAGGTACTATATTTTACAGAAAGCATACAAAAAAAAATTTGTAATACACATGGGGCCCTCATGAAATGCGTAGAACCTGCCAAAGCCTACGGTTACAAATAGTGCTTCCAATACCGATACCATTTTTCAATACCGGTATATCGGTACTAAATAATTACAATACCGGTAATACCGGTATAATACCGGTATTAAACTTTATTTTTAAATTTATCATAGTCTAAATAAAATCTCAAGTTAATAGTAAAAAATTTTATTGATTCAATCAGCTTATTTATTTTATATCAAAACTACTGACTTTTTCATTTTTCGCTTTTTTCTGCTTTGTAAAATGAGCCCGTAAAAAACATAGGGCGTTCAGAACATCATCTTCAAAAGATCATCTAATTTTGTTGGCTTCACAGTTTTCAAGTAATGGTAGGAATTTTGCAAATATATACAACAATTTCCTCCTTCTTCAAAAATTCCTATTTAAATACATATAATTTTTGATGAATTATTCGAAACATTCAATTTTCCCTTGTTGTTACATTTCTTATTTTTCAAAATTGCAAAGTCAAGCTTTTTTTTCAATGACAAGTTTACAGCGTTGTCCACAGAATCACTATCGGAAAAAACGCTGGTGAAAGGGAGAGGACTATACCCTTTCTGATTGAGCCGATCTTTCAGTCGAGTAATGGTATTTACAATGGCTAATTTGCTATGGTGCTCAAAAGATAGAGCTAGATCCAAATTCTTGTAACGTTGATGTTCCTTGTGCAAAAAATGTTGTATGCTGGAAAAAGAGTACGTTGCTCATTGAATTGTTGCACCAACATAATTTTACAGCTAAATCGATTTCTTAAAAGTTATCTATCATGAAAATGTTGTATCGGCACACAACAGAGTTGCATGATTTTGGCACAATCCCAGACAGCCTCCCGCTAGCGGCCCAATGCTGGCCCAGTTCCGCTTGCGACTACGGCGCGATGACGGCCGTCGATCACGGGCCTGCATCAAAACGGCCATTGGGCCAGCACTGGCCCGCTAGCCATGGGCCAGTATTGGCCCGCAATCGTTCGCCAGCACTGGCCTGCGATTATTTGCCAGCACTGGCCCGCGATCGCTTGCCAGCATCTGTTGACAGTACTGATCCGTGATCATTTTCCAACAATCTTTCGTGTTTGCGTGTCAGCTCTAAAGCGTTACTTTTTACTAGATACTTTTACTACATACACTAGCACGTTATTATTAGCCGTTTCCGTGAAAATGTGTTATTCCATAAAATTCAAACAAATAAGTATATTTGAAATTTATTGTAAACCAAAAGTGTTTTAATTAATAATGAAATAATAAAAACAAAAACGTTGAATGAATCAAATATTTATTTTTGCAACGAATTTTTAAGATCTTCCCGAGCTTTACGGCCGCCATTTCGATCACCGGAAAGTTGAAAGTATCTTTTTATCCAACGTTCAACCTCTTCAGACACTGCTCCTGAAGTCGAAGGATTTATTTTAACAGCATCTAAACAGTGTGACTACATTGTATATATGGAATATATTTATGTATACATTAGTAAATAATTAAACATATATATATACAATATATATATATATATATATATATATATATATATATATATATATATATATACACATATATATATACATATATATATATATATATATATATATATATATATATATATATATATATATATATATATATATATATATATATATATATATATATATATATATATATATAAAATAGTTGATATATATATATATATAAATGTATATATATATATATATATATATATATATATATATATATATATATATATATATATATATATATATATATATATATATATATATATATATATATATATATATATATATATATATATATATATATATATATATATATATATATATATATATATATATATTACTATACATATAAACATATTTGTGTAAATTATCGTGATTCAAAAACGACTTTTTTTTAAATAGTCCACTGTTCAACCTAATATGTGTTCTCTATAATAAAATTTTATTATAGAGAACACATTTAAGGTTGAACAGTGGACTATTTAAAAAAAAGTCGCTTTTGAATCACGATAATTTATGGCATTAATAACGCTAAATTTGAAGTTTTTTAAACAAAAAATATTTTTAGGGGTTGCAAATCTACCGAGTTCCTAATATTATTGGGAAAAAAATCAAAATGTCAGCCCAGTACTCAAAAGATGCACAACTAAATGTTAAAAATAATTATAATCAACACAAGATAAAATAAATATATAATAAAACACAAGATTTAAAAATAATTAACATTTACTTTATCTTGTAAGTTAAAAAAAAACATTTTTTTTTTAACTTTATGTGCAGTAAATTTTGAAAAAATAATTTGCATATAGAATGATTAATATTTGTTTTCCAGCACCAAAATTTTAAATCTTGTTTTTTATTATATAAAATACATTTACGTTTGAGGAACGGACTATATAAAAAAAAGTTGTTTTTTGAATCAGCATAATATATATATTTATACAAATGTTATACATAGAATGAAATTTCTTCTTACCCAATAAAACTTTTTTTAAAGGCATTGTTTTCAAAGCAAGCTTAATGTTAGCTCCTGACCAATTTATTTTTTTTTCTATATTGGTGCCAATCACCATTGGAATTAAATTCCAAACAGTCCTCTTAATTGTTGAGCCACCATGGGATGCCAATTTCATGCTCTAAAATTTACATACACATTATACATGATAACCATCTTTGTCTTTCATCAACAATTTTATTTAACTTTGTAAAATACTTATTTAATACTAAACTGTAAATTCAAAATAAAAATACTTTTAAAATGTTTTGTATAAAGAAATAAAAAAACAACGAATAAATGTATGGCTCACACTTACCAGTGCATTCATAACTTTCTTATCTGATTCGATGTTTTCGTTTAATTTGAGTAAGCTTGACTCATCATTTACTGGAATTTCGAAAGGTTCATCAACCAAAATTGCTTCCCTGTTTTGTTTAAGCATTCCAATAAGTTGACTTATTAAGGCATTATTTGTATCTAACTTTTTGTTCAGGTTCTCTACTGAAATAAGAAGCTCTTTTTCAACTGCTGTAAAAATATTTAATATTAGGCTACACCATCTCAACGATTATGAAAAATTTTAAAACTATATAAAATAATAAAATCTTAATCAAACGGAATTAAGCGCTACAGATCAAATCTAAAGGAATTGTTGCCGCAATGCATTTTTCAAGTGAAAGTAAAACTAAAAAACTTGATATATTTTTTAGTTTTACATAATTTGAAGAAAGTTAAATATTTGCGTAAGTTAGATAATAGCATACACTATCGGTGACTTTTCATATATAAAAAAGTGCTACTACTCTTTCTCGCTATTACCTCGGTTGCAATCGCTGCCAAGAGTATCGTGTCAAACACTCTCCAATGAGCATTGACATCGCTATTATATAATGTGATAAAATATAAATCTTAAAATTTATAAAAAAAAACAAACAAAATGAGCATTATAAAAATAACTCTCAGTATCTCAATTATATGCATACGACTAACCAGTGCAATGAAGTGTTCCTTCGCTCACTTCGGCGAGAATCCGTCTCACAGTTGAACATCCACTTGATGTCAACGAAGATCCTAAAAACTAGAATTAAAAAAAAATAATTAATTGAACAGTTTAATTCAATTTACTAATAGGTTCTTTTCTTTTTTTTTTGTAATTCACCTCCCCAAGGCCGAGAAGGCCACTACAGAGAAGGAGACTATGGTTATAACCCTCTCTTAACTCTATAACTCTGAAACACGAACCTTGACAAACAAGGCCGCTGCGCGGAGAAACAAGTTAAGCGCAGTACTACCAGGACGCGGTGGGAATCGAACTTAAATGCATATATGTAAATATATATATATATATATATATATATATATATATATATATATATATATATATATATATATATATATATATATATATATATACATACATAGTCAATATACTAATGAATATAGCAAATTACCACAGAATTGGGTGCAGACAACGGATTGCTTTCGCATAAAGTACTTTTATCAACTACACTTGGTAAATTTGGATGCATGTTTGTGTCCTATTTACAAAAGCCAACTATAAGATTACTTGAGAACATTATGGAATTCAGTTACATTTTAATTGAAAAATATTTAAATGAAAATAGTATTAAAAGTACCTTCTCTTCTAACACTTCCAAAACAGAACCTTGCCTTTTATTTGACTTTAAATGATCTGAAAGAGTTAAATTTTCAGTACTAAATAAAGTTAAAGGATGAATTGGAGGAGCTGGAGCAAGTGTCTTTTTTTTTTTATTCATAACTTTCTTTTGTTTTTTTAATAACTGTTGAGTGTCACTTTCTGAACTTGAATAGTCAAAGTTATGATACGATACATCTCTGTAAAATAATGAAAGAAAATCAACATCATGATATGATGATCATCATCTAAATTACATATAATCACATAATGATCATCATGAGAAAGACCATCACCTGGTAGGGCGAAGACTCTTCTGAATTCTATTTTCTTCTGAATTAATTGAATCTTCACCCTCGTTATTTGAGAAAAAATCTGATGAAACTTCTGCCATAGGTAGTTTTGCTCTCGCTTTTTCATATGATACTAAAAAAATTAGGGTTTAAAAATCAAAATAGTGAAAAATTGTTTCAAAAAGAAAAACAATTTAAAAAAACATTAACTTTTAAAAATTTTTGTGAAATTACTAACCAGAGTTATACATGATACTTATGTCATATTCAGTCCAATCATCTCCAGGAACTTCACATTTTTTAATGGCTCTGTTAAGGCGTTCGGTCTTATATGAGCAGGGCCATAGACAAATACCATTTGTTACCCATTTAGCGGGAACAACAGCCACTGAATCTTTTTCATCAATAAATTTAACAATATGATACAATTTATCCATTGTTCTTTTAGAAGAAAATTATAGACTAAATATGGTAGTATTATTGACATATTATAGTTAGTAATTAAGTGTTGGTTGATAATTAAAAATAACTTAAATTTGAGAAATTTAAAAATAGAGAACAGCAAAAAATACAAAAAGCAATTAAAAAATAAAAAGGAAATAAAATTTGAAAACAAATACAAAATACACATCACGTAACATTTAAATTATTAACTATCAAACGTATCATTATAAACAATATTAATATAATATTGTTATTATTAGAAAATAGACACTTATTAAATAATAAAACAATTTATTTTTTTATCAATAATAAAAATATATAAACAAATTCCAACAAATTTAATTATAACAAGTGAAGCAAGGGTGACACGACAAAACCATTGTCAACTTGTAACAAGACACACTTGAGAAATTTGTCATCTAAAATTGCAATACGATCCACTTTATCTAAATGTGATACTAGAAATATTCCTAACACACTTGAATCACAAGGATAAGTAAAAAAATTTGATTTTGTCAAAAATGACCAGTATACAATATAGGTAATATCATCAAAAACACAAATATTTTTCACTAAACAAATTTCATTTTCTATTTTAACACAGTTATTGCCACATGTTGTTTTAAGACAAAAATTTGGTAAATAAACTTCATTATATTGTAGTGAAAATCTTAAAAAATCAGGGCATGGTCCTTTGTTATGTTGCTTTCTATATTTAATTTTTTGATCAGGTAAAAAGTCATTTATTACAGCATCACGTTCCGACTGTCTACGAATAATTTGAGCTAAAGGATGTTGTGGTTTTCTTATCATTTTTTTTAAATGCTGCAAGTAATTTTCATATGGAAATCCAGATATTTTATCTAAAGTCCCATGCTGTTGAACATCATCAGCCAAATGGATTAAACTATGAACATTGTAAACGATCATTTCCTGGCCATACAATAGTCCAAAATGGTTAACAAAATTAATTAATAAAGTTTTAGAATAACTACATCTAGATACACAATAAGTTGGACTTGCTAAAAGAAATGTGGCTACATATAACAGCATAAAATTATTATACAACTCAATTGGAAGCACATTATGTAAAACAACAGCACCTGTATACAACAAAAATTGGCGAAATTCGGTTGCCTTCCATCGT
>NC_061156.1:23800108-23837608 GCF_022113875.1 Hydra vulgaris | reverse complement strand
ATATTACTTTCAAGCTTTTTTTGCAGAAATTGACGATTTTTTTGTACAAAATATCTTGAATACCTAGTTGAATCCCATGCCTAATGCACAACTGTTGATCACAGTTACTTAAACGCCCCACTTTCTACATTACCAAAACTTTTCATATTTACGTTAGTGCAAAATTCAAAGATGCGTTCTACATTAAAGCGAGTTACGTAATGATAATATTTTAAATTGGTGCTTCATTATTTAATGAAAACACGAAAGTAAATGGAATACTTAAAACTTCCGGTCACGAAAAAGACAGCTAGATGACAAAAGATGTGTTTAAATCGTCTAAAACAAGTATTCTACGTATTTTATACGTCTTAAACGCTAGCTGTTCGCTGGCTAGTTGCTAGCTCATTTCCTACTAAACCTAGTGGGAAATGAGCTGGCAACTAGATATTAAGTATAAAGTACGTAGAATACTTGTTTTAGACAATTTAAACACGTCTTTTCTCATCTAGCTATCTTTTTCCTACCGGAAGCGTTGTTGAAAGTTTTAAGTATTTCATTTACTATAGTGTTTCACGTAAAGAGGGCGATAGCACCTGCTATATCATAAGCCCTCTACATATATTTTTAGTACCGGTATTGAGCCAAACCAATACCGTATTTCGGTACTTAAAAATGTCCGGTAATACCGGTATTCCGGTACTACCGGTATTCCGGTACTACCGGTATTGGAAGCACTACACCTTTTCAAGATGTAAATGAGAACATGAAAGTTGTAATTAAGAAGTCGTAATATGTAATTAAGAAACACAACATGTAATTGAGAAAACGTTATATGTAATTGAGAAACACAACATGTAAATAAGAAGTCGTAACATGTAATTAAGAAACACAACATGTAATTAAGAAACACAACATGTAATTGAGAAAACGTAAGATATAATTGAGAAATCATAATATGTAATTGAGAAATCGTAACTTGTAATTGAGAACACATAAATGAAAATAGCAAGTTCGCAGTCTAAAATAGCAAATTCACAGTCACAGCGCGTGGTCATCCTTCCCCGGACAAATCCCGCCATGGCCCTCGGGTTACATACCGCATATTTATTGTTTTTAGTGTTTATTACGTTAAATTCATTTGCCCAAAAATTATAAATTTTTCCCTAAAAAAATTAAATTTACGCTACAAATCTTGCGTCATTTTTAAGTGCGTCATTTTATACGCTCCATTTTTTTACGCGCCATTTTTTTTAAGCGCCATTTCACACTTACTACTTTAAAGCGATATCTAAATTAAAATTTTTGCGTTCTCAATTACATCTTTCTATTTCTTAATTACAATTTTCGTTTTCTAATGATTCTATATTTGTCGGACCCTAAATAAAACAAATTTTAAAGTCAGAGAAATTCAAAAGAATAAAGACAAAATTTAAAATAGAAGCTATATTATATCGAGAAAATATGAAATTAAACATTAAAAAACTATTGATGTTACACTAAAACGAAAGTGATTTTTGAATTCAGTAGGAAAAAAATAAACAGAAGAATCTAAGTAGGCAAGACCTTTAGTGTAAGTAATGCAAACACTACTTAGGGTTTGCTTAGCAAACCTTACGTAGTGTTTAGCATAACCTCAAGTAGTGCTACCTCAAGAAATGCCTCAATTAGCAGAGGCTATAGAATTGAAAACTTGATAAAAACTGTGGTTTCTTTACAAATAAAGTGGAACATTTACAAACCCCTTTAATTGCTTGAAATTATAAATACCGTTTTTAAAAAGAAAAACTAAATAATTATTAAGTAACACACTATTATCAAATAAAAGCCTTTTGTGCTTGATCACCTCTGTCAAACGAACTAAACGCTTATTATTATCTCTTAGCTGCAACTTTGAAATTTTAACTATGAATTAAATAGATAGAAATAATAGAAGTAATTCAATAAATAACACAGAACATAAACTTAATTAAGAAAACAAACTATGAAAACGACGCATTCAGTATATTTAATGTAAAAAATTATTTTAGTTGTTAGTATTAGATTTTGCAGTAATTCCAGCTTGTTGTACAGCGGCAACTAAACTACTACGTGGATTGGTATCACGAACAACAACTGTCTTTTGAATTTCATGTAAATCCGCACTTAAATCATTGAACAGATGCTTTAAATCATTTTGGATTTTTGCAGAAAAATGTTTTACTTCACTATTTATGATAGATGAAGCCTTATCAAGATCATCTGTTAACTCTTTTATACGCTCTGTTACACTAAGTTCTTCGTCAATATAAGTTGCCGCTTTATCAATATCTAAAGACAGTTCTTCAATTTTTTTGGCAAGAGTTAAATAGAAATTTTCAATTTTTATTTTATGCAAAACTTGCTCCAATGCTGTTCGGCCCTACAATAAAAAAATGTGTCGATTTAATAAAATTTAACATAATTATAATTACTTAATAAAAATAAATAACTAACAAAAATAAATTTTATATATATATATATGTATATATATATATATATATATATATATATATATATATATATATATATATATATATATATATATATATATATATATATATATATATATATATATATATATATATATATTAGGGTGGACCTTATTTTTGAACTTTTGAAATATGATCTTCTTACCCTCTCATTTTGTTCCTATATATGAAAAAATAATTCAGGCAAAATATGAGAACAATTAAACAATATTTAGGGGTAGCTCAATGATGATAAAATTTCGGATACTCGACAGCTGCGGTTTGGCTACACTTGATTTTTACATAATATTATTACTTCTTCTATACCAGAATAATTCTCATGTTAAATTAAGAACTTAATTTTAACTACAAAGCTAAATTGCACTGTCCTAAATCATCATATACTCCACAATTATGGTCTATACTATCATATTTGATCATTGACCAACCAATGCAATCATGGCAAATGGAAATAACCCAGATTCAATTTTTTCCTGACTGTGTAATTTTTACATAAATCAAAACATAATCCCAGACAGACAAGATCACTAGCTAGACAGACATGTTTACTGCAATGCTGAGTTGCAGACTAAGCAACACTGTTAAAGCTGTATGCTTATTTTGTTTACTAAATAGAGGCATTGTTTTAGTTATTAAAATATAAATGGCAATTTAAGTTGAAATATTGTTTAAATAAATTTTCTTGATTTTCAAATTTAAAGAAGATTTCTATAATTTTGGTGTTGACTTTCTTCTCTCCAGTACCTGATTCTCATCAATTGGTAATTTAAAAGATTGATATATTAAAATACCTTAACTCTTTGTGTCTTGTGAGTGTAAAATTGTAAATAGTAAATATATTAATAATTAATTAATTCTATATTATAATATGGACGTTAAACTGATAATGCTGATGAATGTGATGATGATGACGAGATAAATAAATGAACATAAATTATATGTAATATACAATATATTTTTAAAAATAATTAAATAAACCATACAATACATGTTAAAATTTCTGACTTCAAATGGTCAAATTTTTCCAATGCATTTTTTATATTTATTTCAGATAAATATTCAATTCTGAATTATTGAAAATGTCATCTCGGGCAAAATTAACCAGATCTCAAACTGAGTTGTATCTACTTGGCGAAACTATTACTGAATTAACAGGCAGCAAGCTGCCATTATTACATATGGCGCTTGGATTTTTCTTGTATCACTATCTCGAATTAAAGGAGACTATAAGACAATCATCGGCTGTTACCATCACGGAAATAACAAAGTTTTGGCAAAAAGCTAGAATCCCGATGAGAGATCATCAGAACTGCCAAACGAAGCTTGAACAGACATTTGAAGAATGGCGTCTTCTTAAGAAGAATTGGTGCAGTGTTCCAAGTGTGTATGGGAGCAACATCTTGTCCAGAAGTTCCACTATTCAAACGTTTCCAGCAATACTGGGGTTTCATAGACACGGCTAATTATGAGCCAGGGATTGCAACTGATGATGTCAAATGTCTCGTGGCTGACAAAGCAAGACACTATCGATTATGCCAACAAGCATCTTGAACAGAGTCAGTCGAGGGATGATTATAAAGAATTCTTGGTGCTTGTGATTATTTTTCTTGGTGCTGCTCCTGTTGAAGGTGTGCGATTCATGTCACCTGGAATGCACCATGCCCGCTGGATGTCCAAAGTCATATACAGTCTCAAGATCTGGATGTTTAAGGCTCAATTTAAATTGACTCCTGCTGAAGTGAGAGGATTACGTGACGTGTGTGTATTCACAGTACGTGTCTACCTAAAAGCCTGGATATCTGCACCTCAAGCATCAGGTGCTCCTTATAATGATCTGCTGCTGCTGAAGTCACTGATTGAATATTCATCAATCCATTCAGCGATCTCGATGTCAACATCACGCAAGTTTTCCAATCACTTTGTCACAGGAACTTGTTAGCTTGGCTTTCTTCGACAGTCGGGTCAGTTCATCAACCAAGAGACTGATGGTGAGTGCAATGCAAAATGAAGAAGACCAAGATCAGGATCATTCGAAGCGTATCACTGTTGATCTTGATTCATTCGGGAACAAGAACTTAGAAGATTTTGTCACAGCAAAGTCAATGAATCTGCTCCGAATGATGGAAATGCCATATGGATTTCTAACAGTTGATCCGGACTTTTGGGAAGACAGAGATGACTACAAGGCTGCAGAAACAGTTGAGTCTTTAAAAGTTGTAAATGACCACGCTGAACGTGGATTGGCCCTCATTCAAGAATACAGTGGATTTTTAACACGCGATCCATAGAGATCTATAGAGGAAAATTATTTTCCTCTATAGATTATTTTCCTCTATAGATCTCTAATTTTTTTTTTTGAGAAATTGATTTTAAATACTGGTTGTTTGAAGCATTTTAAAAGTGAATTTGTAAAAACAAAAAAAATAACTGGCTTAGAAATTTTATATATGTAAAACATATTTATATACTTAGTTCATTTTATATATTCAAAAATAAAAAATTCAGAGTGAATCAAAAAATTGAAACATGAAAATTCTGTTATTCACAAACCTTGTTTATAATAATAATAGAGAAGTTCTGTAAATAATTGAAACAATTCAAAGAATATTAAATGTAAAAGAATACTAAATGTAAGAATAAAAAATGTAACATAATAGTCAATTAAATAAAACAACAATTAAAATCATTAAGATCAACAAGATGATCAATGATCGAGAGGTCGTAATGATCGTTGATCACTTGAAAAAAAATCTGAATATTATTGTTATAATACATATTTCAAAAGTAAAAAACCTAAATATTATAATACATATGCAATACATACAAAAAAACCTGAATATTATAACACATATTTCAAAAGTATTTAAGATGTATATAGTAAAGATGAAGTTTATTCTAAATTGGGCAAAACCTTTAAATTGGCAGAAAACTACTTTTAAAAAGCAATTTTTTACCATTATAGCTGCCTTAGAGGAGGATGAATAAATTTTTTGACAAGAAAGAAACTGTTTTCGATCCTCATTTTTGGAGAGCAATTCCATTCTCTATTATTGACGCATTTCATTATGTTGACTCAATCCTTAAAATTTTGCAAGCACTCGATTCCCATAGTTTTGGATATTTTCACAATTCTTCATTTTTTGTGAAACTACTTTAAAGAGACAGAGTTTACTACTTTAAAGAGTTTTTTGGATCACAAACTTTTTGAAAATCCTGGCCCATAACAGCTCTTACATAGTGTCGCTGAATGATCTTTAGGTTGAAAAAAATTGTACAGAAGAACTGTTTACATATATTGTTAGCTTTATGTCTGGCGACTCCAAAAATATATTTCGAAAAATTGTAATATTCCGTCCTGATGAAATATGGCATTTTACAAAAAACAAAAAAAGACGTTTTTAAGAGCAATTTTTAAATACTAAACTTATGTATATTGAAAAACTTTAGATGCTTATACCTTTATTATATGTTCATTTCAAACCATTTATTGAAAACACTATATTCTATGTATTTTACTTACTTAAAATTTCCTTGTATGATAGCTAATATAACAAGATATTTCACCTGCTTGAATAAAATGCCAAACTATTCTCCATGTCATTCTAAAGCAAGACAAAAAAAATGCGCAATATGCTACAGAAAATCGGTAACTTTACTTAGTCCTCTATTGATTCATTTTATAAAAATATTTTAATCTTCTGAATACAACTTCAATGATCCAATATTTGCATCTGGAATTTGCTCAACATGTAAAACAGTTCTTCATCAGCATGTTTGCCCTCATACTGCCCCACTAACTAGATGGTTTCAAATTCATAAAATTGCTTTAACAGGTATTGTCTTGGAGATTGTTACTAGGAGACAAGGGTTTTTCTTGTGTCTTATATGTTCAACTGCTAAAAGAAAAGGAGCCAACATAAAACCACATATGGGAAGACAAGGCAAGTTTTATTCAAGTATATATGTATATTTTTTTCTTATTAAAAATAATTAGATTCTATAATAAAATAAAAACCATTTATTAATTCAGATTAAAACCACCTGCAGGCTTGGTCGGGAAGCGGGAGCGATCGCTCTTGATTGCTGACCACAAATAATATTTAGTTGCGAAAAGCTGGCCAGATTTTTTAATTGTTTTGACAACATTTTAAAAAGCAAAAAAAAAAAGCGCATAAGATTAATTGGACCAATAAGAGACAATTACAAAAAAAAAAAAAATTTGGCAAATAAAATATCTTTAAACGCGAAAAAACTTAAAGCTAAATAAATTACGTTTAGAACAAATATTTTCGAAACATCGCTCTTTTATAATTTTTTTATAAAATCAAGCGATGTTTTTTATATAAAGTAACAACTTATGATTGTTTAAAAAAAGAAACAAATGCTGTTTATTTAGCAAAGTTTGCAAGTTTTAGTTTTATTTATGCTAAATTATTTTATAAATAAAAAAGTTAATTTTTTCAATACCTATTTTATGTTTCGCGTAGTTTGAAAAGTTTAACATATTTGAAGCAATTCTTCTTAGTAAGATAAACAAATGAAATAATTAAATCATTGAATTACTATAGAAATTAAATTAACAAGATAGAAATCAACTAAAAAAGTTAAAAATACTTTATGACGAGGAGGCGAAACTGTTTCACAATATCGCTGATGATGTTTAGTGAGTGGGCTTTTTAATTTTAATTAGTATTTAAAACAGAAAAAAGTATAACGAGTTTCAAGAATGGCAACTTAAGCAAAAACAATTAGAATTAGTAAACCAATATATAGAAACTTTTCTTTATATCTAATTATTTGCTATATATATTTGTGTTCTGTCGTGACCTCAGGCGCGGTGCTTGTTCATCCGCAAGATACTTTGTATGCATTGTTTGTGTTTAGTAACCAGAAACTTCTTATATGTTTGTTACACAATTAGTTTTATCAACTATAACAATTATAACTTCATTGAAAACGCAATTATTTTTGTAAGTCTTTGTTTAAATCATAAAAACTGCTTTAAAAGATACATTATGATAAAAAACAGATACACAAAATTACATTTACATAAAGATTACATACTTTTTAAATAAAAAATAAGAATATAGTAATAAAATCTATAATTTATAATAAACTTTTGAAACTTTGACAATTTAATATATATTTAAAATATTTATTTTTGTAAACAAATAATATATATTTTTAAAACAAGAAAACTAGAAATCTCAAAACATAACAAATTGTGAGTAATACAATTCCTAAAACATTTAAACAGAATACTCTAGAACTTTATTTTTAGTCAGCGTATTTTTTGAACCAATAGAATTAGTTTCTTGGTTAATTTTTAGTGTTCGTGAATATTTTTTTCATTCTTTCGCACAAAGATGTTTTGAGAACATTCAAGTTTATTATGTTTCCATGTATGTCCGTAAAACAAAAATTTTTTGTTTCGTACATAAACTTAAATGTTCTCAAAACCACTAAAAAACCTGGCCAGTTTTTCGCAACTAAATATAATTTCCAGGGTCAGTATTTGAGAGCGATCGCTCCCGCTTCCCAACCAAGCCTGCACCTGCGTCTCAAAAATCTGCTTTGAAGATTTGCAACCAATGTTTTGTTGAAATTTCTAGTTTATAAGGACAAAAATGTACAACCCAGACGCAAGTATCAAATTTACGTATACTAACTTCAAAAACTTGCAGCATAAGTTCTTCAAGAGAAATTTGCCTTACAAAATAAGATTACCTTAGCAACATGCGAAACACCATTGATTATTTCTAAAGCTAGAGCCTTTAAACTAAAATTAGGTATATCTTGTATCTGTGTGCTAATTTTAAAAACTCTATAACTATAACTATCAAATAAATCGAATGTAGGTAGTATCCATTGTGTTAATCCTGTGTGGACACATAATGATATAAAAATCTGAAAATTTATAGACAATTCACTGGAAGAGATATTAGCAACATTGCTAAATGGATTCGGGTAAAACACGGTCGAAAATCTGTTGAATCAAATCTTACTAAACATTTAAAAAAGTTTTTGATTCCCAAGAGAAATTTTTCAGGAATTATTTTTCACTATATTATGCTATAAAATAATTTTGTAAAATTTATTTAATTATTTAATTAAACAATTTTTTATTTTATTTCGTTCCTTAACTTTTTTAAATCTTAAACTCTTGTTAGTTAGCGGTAGACGTAATATTAAAATAAGAAAAAAAAGTTCAAAAAATATTTACCAACACTAATTTTATTTAGACCCTCTGTTTTTGTAAAAAATATTTCGGAACTTCTATGGAAAATCATCAAGAAAAGGAAGATGCTTTGGTAGTTTTTACATAATGGTTTAGTAATTCATACAGTCACATTTTGTTTTTAATTTAAAAGTCTGTTTTAGGTTAAAGTATTTGTTGATGGTGGAGGTGGTAGTTTTAAGATAGGTCTTGGCGTTATAAACGTTTCAAACTTTAAAAAAGATGTTCGTCTTAAAAGAAACCTTTACATTTATTATATAATTGCTATAATAATCATGCTATTTTTGGTTTTACACATTAGGTGCAAAACACTTCTGTTGTTTTTGCAATAAGAGTTCTGACATGGAAGATTTCTTGTTTGTATCTGGAGAAGTTAAAACTATTGGGTCAATCAAAGAAAACAATTTAGCCTTAATAGCAGCTGGGAAAAAGGATTCGAAGCTAAAAGACTTTAACAAATGCAAGAATTTTTCGTTACATCAACCAGGATTCTAGACATTTGCAGCATTCCAGAATTACACATTCTTACTGTAAATGTTTTTAAAACTTTCTGTAAAATATCTTTAATAAAAACTATTTATATTGCATAATGAATATGAAATCAGTAAAGCTATACCTTTAAAATAATCTTCTATATTTTAAACTTTTATTCAAACTTATATATTTATATTGTTAGGGCTGAGTCAACATTATATGGAATGAATTAGCTCACAGCTGGGGAGCTAACGAATAGACACTTTTTTATTTTAAAAAAATGGTCTTTTAAAAGCAAAGTATCATGGAGGGGAATTTGGCCCTTGGACTCACCAGTGAACAAGCAGGAGAGTCTCTTTATTCGAAATTTTCAGAAATGTCAAGGTACAGGTTACTCAAAGACTATCATCACAACTCATACAATAATAATGAAAGTATTTAACTGTATGATGATATATTATGAAACTGTTTGTTATTAAGAATAGTTATTAATATTGTATTTTGCATATATTTGCATAATATCTATGCAAATATATGCAAAATAATGTTGTTTTTTTGAAAAATGTCATACTTCATCATGACAGAATGCTACAGTTTTTTAGTATATAATTTTGGAGTCGCCAGATATAAAGCTAACAATATAAGTAAACAGTTTTTCTGTACAATTTTTTTCAACCTAAAGTTCGTTCAGCGACACTGTGCTTAAATTTATCCAAATTTTTGTTATTTCTTTAACTTAATTCTAATAATATATTATAATAAATAATAATAATATATGTTAATAAAGAGAGTGGAAACACTTTTTTTACAATGTAATTCAAGACTAACCTATTAGCAGAATATATTAGTAGTGCAATGAATTTGCAGGAATATATATATATATATATATATATATATATATATATATATATATATATATATATATATATATATATATATATATATATATATATATATATATATATATAGGGTGTTAGCCAGGAAGAAAATTCATACAGCATTTTTGCAAAATTAAGATTTTAGGTGTGGCCTAAAAAAAAAGGTTATTGCATTCTGACATTTAAAAAAGTAGATAAAGTTGGCATTTTTTAGATACAAATATATTTCAATCAAAATAAATTTTTTATTTTTGGTGGCTTATATTCATAGTAGGAATATTTTTATATTTTATAAACGTTTGATTAAAATTATTCAACTTGTTTCATTCATGAGCAATATTCTTAAGTTTTCATATTTAAATTGCTTTTCTTTGTTTGATTTATTAGAGTGAAAACAAGAACAAATTTGATTTTAACTTTGATCTATTTTAATTATGTGCACAGTTTTAAAACACAGTTTTAAAAGGTTTAAAAAATTAGTTACATATATTGTCTTTTTTATTTATATTTTTCAATTACAAATGTAAAAAAAAAAAACGCTAAAAAGTATTTAATTTTTAACAAAACCTTTTTGAAAAAAAAGTTTTCGAAAACTCGATAACTTTTAATTAAGAAACTTGTTTGGCTTGCCCATTTCTGTCGAATAGAATGTTTTTTAAAAGAACTTTTGTTGCAACTTGTTACTTTAGTTAATTTAATTTAAATAAGTAACAATGTTAGAAATTAGGCAAATTTTAATTTAAAAACGTAGTCTTTATTATACTTTTTTTCCCCTCCACATTTCTGTGTTTTCACATTTCTGTGTTTTCACATTTCTGTGAAGCATTTTCATTTATACCCATTTTTGACAACAGTTTTGATTTCAGTTGAATTGCCCTAAGCATAGTCAAGAAACGGTATGATCTCTGATGTGTCTGCACTCATACCTTTTGTTTTTTTGCTTTCAAAGGGTTTTAGTATGCATACAATTATTTCAGCATGCTGCCATTGATTTTCATTAGGTTATTTGCTTCTTTAATTATAAAATCATAATGATTCATGTTTTTGAGTGGTGTTAAGAAATAATTTTACTAGCGCATGTTTCAAGCGCAAAAAATTAAATACAAATTACAGTGAAAATAGGTTTCAGTAAATACAACAATGGAATAAAACTAAACATAGAACTTAAATAAAATATAAAAAAGCACCCATTAATTTTGATAAGCGGGCAATCAAAAAAAAGATAACAATTTAGTTTGCAGTTTTGCAATGTATGCTATGTATGCCGCGGCATACGTCATAAATTCAAAGTTAAGGAGCAAATTACAAGTAGTAGAATTTTAATATAAAGTAATTATATTGTAACCAATAAAATTATTTTATGCTTATTATAACAGTAGCTTATTACCTTTAATTACCCAAAAAAAACTCGCCAAAGCCAAAGCTTCGGCAAAAACTCACCCTGGCTTCTGCAAAAGTGTCGAAGCTTCGGCATGCCGAAGCTTCGGTACATCCCTAATATATATATATATATATATATATATATATATATATATATATATATATATATATATATATATATATATATATATATATATATATATATATATATATATATATATATATATACATGTATGTATATTTATAAATTTTTACTTACTTTAATAGAAGTTGATTCAAAGTTTTTTACAATAACTCCTTCAAAATAATTTGCAAATTGCAGACCATTAATTTGAATTTTTGCACCTTGAGTCAAACGAGTTCTAAAAGTACAAAAATTACATAAAAATTAAATATATCTACTGCATATTTATGTAACAAATTGTATGAATAATATGTAACCATATTTTTGTTACTTTAATTTAATATACATTTTCATAAAAAGAAGTTAAAAACAAAGAATAATGAAAGAAAAGATTGCTGCCCCATGCCAAACCCTCAGTCGATATAGCAGCACTCCGCTGCGAGTCAGGCTATTTATCAGTTGATGTATGTGTTAAAGCCTCTGGCAGCAGGCTATTTCAGTATGTCACACTGCAGTATAAGATATTCAAAAAACAAAAACACAAAAGATAAGAAATTTATGTTTAGTCATTTGAAAAAAGTGTGTAAAAATTATATAAGCAAAAATGTGTGTGTTAAAATTATATAAGCAATTTATGTGTGTGTAAAAATTATAAGCAAAAATGAAAATATATTTGTAAATAATAAAAAGTAAATAAAAAGAAATTTAGCTGTTTTAAATAAAATATAAAAACTTTCATAAAAATAATGTCATTAAATTTTTTTTTTTTAATTAACAGGTTGTTTCAGTTAAAAAGTTAAAAAGTTACTAAATTAATCATAAAACTAAATAAAAAAATAAAATCGTAAAATTTCAATTTTGATTATACAATTCTAATAAACATTTTTCTTTTTTAGCTAAAAGCCAAAGCATCATTTTCAATAAGTTTATTTTAGATAGGTAACTAAAATCAATAAGTAATAAGTAGACAGGCTCATTGCCCCATTAGTGAGATTTCATTATACCCCTCCCATCCCTTAATTCCCCAACCCTGTAATTCGTTCATCCCGCCACATTTTTACTACACTTTAATGACTAGAGAGGATTGTATAAAAAAAATAGGCATCATCTATAATAAATCTCTTCATTTTTTTCTTCTTTTTCTGAAAATGCTGTAAATTAATGCAAAAAAAAATTAGGATAAAATTTTTTTATATAAATATGCAACAAAAAAAAAAGGTCTGCATATTTTCATTTTTAAGTAACTTTTTTTTTTTAATTTTTTGTACTTTAATGTAATAAGCAAGTTCATATACCTATAATTACGTATAATAGTCAATTTAATTTGTCAGTATAATAGTCTCATTCTGCATAATAGTCAATTTACAAAAAAAAAAATTGAAAAAATTCCCAAGGAGGGGGGGGGGGGTTACTACCCCCATACCTCCCCTAAAACCCGCCACTGATATATATATATATATATATATATATATATATATATATATATATATATATATATATATATATATATATATATACTATATATATATATATATATATATATATATATATATATATATATATATATATATATATATATATATATATATATATATATGTATATATATATATAAAATATCAGGCTTGGACAGGAATGACATGCGATTGAGCGCTATTGCAGACCACTCAAATAATTTTAATTTTTGACAACTTGATCACAATTGTTTACATGTTTTGATGATTTAAAAATTTCAGAAATGGTCTGAATGGAGAAATGCTGAGCTAAACTTAAAATAAGGAAAAAAGTTAAAATAAAAAACTAATGAGAAAAAAAATCCTAACGAAAAAAGAACTGAAAAACAAATTTGTAACAAAAAAGAAATTATATAAGCACTAAATAATAAAACTTAAACTTGAAGCGAAACTTTTTGTTATGTTTTTATTTATGTATCTAATAAACGTTATTAAAGCTTACTTTTTTAAACTTTTAAGTTACGCAAAGCATTTTTAAAATAAGTAACAAATTACTACTAATGATTGTTTAATAAATAAACAAATTTTATTAAATTTATTAAAAAGTGTTGTATATGACATTTTTAAATTGTATAAACATTTATTTTTTCAAAAAAGTTGCAAAAAAAAAATTGTTTAAAAGGATCCCCAAGCATCGAGACAAGTTGTGTTCATATCAAAGACATTAGAAAATAAGTTAAATGTTAATTAAACCTTTCAAAACAAATTATTGAATGAAATATTAACAAAAGCATTTGCTGTTTATACTTCCGGTTGAGAGCCTAATTTTAGGCTCTCAAATCTGCACATTTTTTCAGTTAAAAAAACATCTGGTTTCAATGATAGATAATTTCTTTTACCGCAGATTTTTTAAACAGTTCAGTTTTACATAATCAGATTGGGGTTTCCCCTTCAAAAATAGTCTGTGGTGGTTATAAAAAATGTTCACTGTAGCATGTTTTTATTTTTGTTTAATGTATTGTGAAGTGTTTGAGTTAAAATAAACTAGCGCAATAAAAATAGTAATTAATCGAAGCGAACTTTTCTTTTATCAAAAAATACAGCAAAGTATATGTTTTCTTTTACAATCTGCAATTTATTTGTACTATTTATCACTAAATTACACAAATAAAATATTATTTATGTGAATTTAGATTTTAATAGCACAACCTGTTTTTAGCAAATGTCAAGATTATATTTAAATTTTTGTATCATACTAATTAGTATAGTACTTATATTAGTATTGTTTTTAAAATAAACTAAATAGTTTTTAATTAAAATAAAAAGTCTGACTATTAAAGCTTTACTTATCTATTGTATGATTTTAATACACAATTAGATATTATTGAAGATTACAAGGCCGATGACACGGTTTTCAAGTAATGAGGGGGGGGGGGGGGGGAGGGGCATAATCCTATATTTCTAAAAAAAGTTAATTTTTGGATGAAAAAAAAGATCATCTGAAAAAAAATTGTGTGTGTGTTTTTGAGATCATGTACCCCTGGCCCCTGGTGTCGTCAGCCCTGGATTATATAAAAATCTGTTTTACATAAAAATGAAAACGTCAATCAGTATCTTAGTTATTTTTATTTAAACATTGTGAAATTCACTATTGTCTGGTCTATTTATCGCTACAATTTATTTTTTCATAATGAAATGATGTATTTATCAAAATATTAAAATTATGTAGTTATATATATTAGGATGTTAAAATTAATATTTTTAATAACTTGGGCCACTGCGTGACATTTACTTAGATGGGGGGGGGGGGGGATTGAAGGAGGGGTTGCTTTATAAATTTAATTATCAATTTTAGAAAATCTTTTTATAGTTCAACTCCAAAAAAAAAAAAAAAACCCTCTTTTAAAACAAATTCTTTTTGCCTAGAATTACTTTTCAGCATTTGTTTAGATTAAAATTAAAATGATTTTCAATTACTCAAAATTTGGCCACCTAGATCAGGAATAAATAAAAACATTTCGATAACATCTTTGACTTGGATATCTAAAAAAAGTGTGAAAATCAGGAAGTCAGATGGTTAACAAATATAATTTAATTCCTACTCTAAAATAAATTATTTTTTATTATAATATTACTGTGAAAACTTAATTTTCAACTAAATTCCAATTTTGTAGAACAGCTAACAAATCAAATAATAAACAACTACAAATAATTTAAAACTACGCAATATGCCCTTGTATTTATCAAACAATATCTAAGTACAATATAATCCAACATAGTGAAATTTCCAAGAATTTAAAAATCCTAATTTTTTAAAAATATTTAAAAAAATGTTTTAAAAATAATCTAATACATATTTTTAGTTTATATTTATATTTTATTATATTAATTTATACTTATAATTCAAAATACCGTTTTTAAAATGATCTTATATATTTATTATATTGATATTAAAATATTTTATACTTTCGTTTAACCGCAAAAGGGAAACCCCAAACATACTCTACATGTTTAACTCAATTTAGGTTTTTTAAAAGAAACTTTTTTTATTGACGTCAAATATTAAATACAAAAACGCATTATTTAGACCGGATTAAAATAATAATAAATAGCCAAAGAGCCGCATCTTTCTTTTGCGAGAAACAAAATGGCGTTAAAAATTAAAAGTTTTTTGTTAATATCTCATTGAATAATTTGTTTTGGTTTTATTAACATTTAACTTATTTTCTAATGTTTATCTTTGATATGAACACAACTTGTCTTGACGCTTGGGGATCCCTTTAAAAAAATAGCGTAATCTTTTTAAAATAGTAATTTTTAATAATTTCATGCTCTAATTCTAATAAGCCTAATTAAAAAAAAGAATTTTAAATTTTTTTATTCGTTAAAATAGAAAATAAATAAAACAAAAAAAAATGCGCCTGCGATTTAAATATTATAAAATGCCAACAAACATTTTAATTTAATTTTAATTCGAGCATTATAACTTAATTATTTAGTGCTTCACCTAAGGAATTGAAATTGCATTTATGTAAACAGTAACTATAATTGATTTTATGGTTTTATTTAAAGCCTTTGCATAAAATAAAAACTTTAGAAAAACGATTAAAAGATATTTATAACGTAACACAATCGCATTCAAATTGTTAAAACATCAAAAAAGCCGTGGTCAAGTAGTAAAGAAAAAAAAATTCCTGTCCAAACCTGTATTTTTGAAATTTTTATATAATCTTGCTTTATTTGAGTACCAGGTTGACATATTTTTTAAAAATATTAGGGACCCATTAAATATTCAAGGGTCTTAAAACATTTTTTGTTAAAAAAAAATTTAAACCTAGTGTTTTTGTATTAGATAGAACACATTTAGGGGGTGAGAGCAGATTATCTTCAAAATGGTTATTTTAAGGGACACCCTAATATATATATATATATATATATATATATATATATATATATATATATATATATATATATATACATATACATATATATATATATATATGAATATGTATATGTGTATATACATGTATATGTGTATATATATATATATATATATATATATATATATATATATATATATATATATATATATGTATATATATATATATATATATATGTATATATATATATATATATGTATATATATATATATATATATATATATATATATATATATATATATATATATATATATATATACATATATATATATACATATATATATATATATACATATATATATATATATATATATATATATATATATATATATACACATATACATGTATATACACATATACATATACATATATATATATATATATGTATATATATATATGATTTAGGTATAGGTATTTAGATAAAATACTTTTATGTAAGTAAAAACCTTGCACATACTCATTAGGATTTTCTTTGTTAGGTTGATAAACCAACTTTTCTTCCACAGCAAGAATTCCCCAAAAAGTGTAATTAATCATTTTTAATGTCATTTTTTCATTTTTCATATCAACTTCTGAAGACTCTATAGCATAACACATTTCAGGCATTCCAAGCAGTGTTGTAATAACTTTAGGAAAAATCCACTGAGTTCCAAATATTCTAGTTGTAACCAGTCTACCATCGTCTAAAACATTTCTGTCTAAAACATCTATTGCTAATACATTTGGGTTCAATTCGTTTGGATATTTTCGCCATGCAGCTTCAGTAACTTGCTTCCATGGATGACTTTAACCAAATAAAAAAACATATAAAATTATATCAAGACTGATATAAAAACAAATTAATAAAAAATAGTGGTCTCAAATAACTAGTAGTTTTTATTATATATATATATATATATATATATATATATATATATATATATATATATATATATATATATATATATATATATATATATACATATTTTTTTTTTTTGTTAATTTTTTTTTCTTTTCTAATTTAGCATTTTTTTGGTCATTCTTAAAAGTAATGTTTTTGTCTAAGTTTTTTATTAGGGGTCATAAAGTATGTCACACTAAAGTTTTCTTTTGAATAGAAGTGTGATCTTTGCTCTCTTGCACAGAAATTTTATTAAGCATAAAGCGCTTTTGAATTTAAATTACTTTAATTCTCTGTGTGAAGCCAATATTATTTTAAGTTAAATTTAGTTTGATTTACTAAACGGATAAAGTATATCACAGTAAATTTACATTTAAACCAAATCAAAACAACCTGTTAAATTACTACAGTAGCTCACTGTTACTTAACTTATAAATTTACTTAATATACTCAAAGAATCACAAAAATCAGCCATATAAATATTTTTAATTATATCTTATATGTTGTTAACACAAAATATAAGCTTCCAACTTAAAATTATTTTAACAAGAAATCTCGAATAGAATATAAAAAACGCGATACCATTCTTTTTATATTTTATATAAAGCATTATCAAGATCAAACATTTTTTATAAATATGCATGTTGTTTTTAGGAATTTTATACTTTATTAAAAAAGAAATCTATTTAAACAAAAAGACTTTAGTCCTCTAAAATTCTCTTATTCAAATAATTTTGAGAAAATTGTTGCTGAAAGTTAAATGTAATAAATGGGTACAGTTACAATATCAGATTTAAAACATAGTTTAAGTGAAGAAAGTTTTAGTTAAATCGTAAATGTTTTGAATAGTTAATTATTATTTGTTTATACATCTTTACTTCTAACAAGGCTGCAAGCAACAACTAATTAAAGTTGGAAGTTATTGAAAGAGAAAAGATGAAGATTGTAGAGCAAGATAACAATTGACAGACAACTTACAAGGTTGCAAAGTATATGAATCAGGAAAGCAAGATGAAGGAAGCAAATTCCAAAGAACTGATGTTCGAGGATAAAAACTAGACAAATAAGAGTTTTTGGAGCACTTGGGAACAGTCAAAAAAAAAAGATAAGACTTAATTGAATGACAAGTAAAACGAAAACGAATATTAGTAGATGGTACAAGAGACGCTAGCTCTTTAAAGCAGTGCCCATTATAGTATTTGTAGAAAAGTGAAAAAAAAGCAAAATTACAAGGATGTGATAATGGTTGAAGGTTGGCTGCAAGAGCAGGTCCAACTATGTTTACAATGTGTTTTTGCACCTTGTCTAAAAGAGAAAGAACATCATTAGAAGATCCGCTCCAGATATGGCAACAGTAATCCATACAAGCCTGGATTTGAGATTTATAGAGATAGAGAATAGAATCTGGAATAAGAAAGTGTTGATAAAGAGATGCAAACTTAGCAGATGCTAATTTTGCAACGGATTTGATATATGGTTTATATTTTTAAAAGTAGAAACATTTGATTGTAAACATTAAACCAGTGATAGCCCAAGTTAATTTTTTTTTTTTTTAAACATCTTTGCTTCCAACAAGGCTGCAAGCAACCACTAATTAGTGTTGGAATTTACTGGAAGAGAAAAGATGAAGATTGTAGAGCAAGATAACGATTGACAGACGACTCAAAAGATTGCAAATTATATGAATCAGAAAAGCAAGATGAAGGAAGCGAATTCCAAAGAACTGATGTTCAAGGAAAAAAACTAGACGAATAAGAGTTTTTGCAGCACTTAGGAACAGTAACAGAAAAAAGATGAGACTTAATTGAATGACGAGTAACACGAGAATGAATTTTAGTAGATGGCACAAGAGACGCTAGCTCTTTAGAGCAGTGCCCATTATAGTATTTGTAGAAAAGAGAAAGAGAAGCAACATTACGACGATGTGACAGAGGTTAAAGGTTGGCTGCAAGAGCAGGTCCAACTATGTTTAAAATGCGTTTTTGCACCTTGTCTAAAAGAGAAAGGGCATCATTAGAAGATCCGCCCCAGATATGGCAACAGTATTCCATACAAGGTCGGATTTGAGATTTATAGAGATAGAGAATAGAATCCAGAGTAAGAAAGTGTCAAGCTTGATAAAGAGATGCAACTTTAGCAGATGCTAATTTCGCAACGGATTTGATATAAGGTTTCCAAGAAAGATCAGAAGTAAGAGTTAATCCTAGAAGATGAAGGGTAGATGACTCATTGAGTACATTACCGTTCATAAATATAGGAAGGTCTAAATTATTGCGATAATGATTGGCTGAAAAAAATTGAGTTTTATCTGAATTAAAGTTCACCAGCCACTGTGAGCCCCATGCTGTAGCATAAGTGAGATCCTTTTAAAACTCAAATGCCCCCTGCAAGCAATAAGAGGGAGTTGGCTTCTTATCGTGACTAGAATAAATGGTAGTATCATCAGCGAACAATGCCACCTTAGATGTGAGAATATCTGGAAGATCGCTAATGTAAATTGAAAAGAGTATAGGGCTAAGGATTAAACTTTGAGGAACCCCTGAGGTTACAGAATAAGAAGAAGAGTGTTGTCCATCAAGGACAACCTTTACACTAAGATTGGAAAGGAAGGATTCAATAATCTTAAAGATGTTTCTAGATACACCGTAAGAAGAAAGCTTATGGAGAAGACCAGCATGCTAAACTTTATCAAATGCTTTAGAAATGTCAAGAGCGATGGCCTTAAGCTCTCCACCTTAATCTAATGCACGATAAAACCTATCGGTTATTACTGTTAGCAAATCAGCCGTAGAACGAGAAGATTGAAATCCATACTGATGATCAGAAAGTAGGTTATGAGATTCGAGATGAGAGATTAAGTGTTTGTTAATTAAAGATTCAAAAACCTTGCTTATGATAGGAAGAAGACTAATGGGACGGTAATTAGACGAATCCGATTGCTCTCCAGAATTTTTGAAAATAGAGATAACAGATGCTGCTTTCCAGCAGGCTGGAAAACAAGACTCTGATAAACACTTGTTAAATAGTTTTGAAAGGATAGACAACAGCTCCGGAGAACACTTCTGCAAGACTATAACAGGTATGTTGTCCTAAGCAGGAAATAACTTTAGATACAGAAGCTGGAGTGATACAAATGTCGAGCAATGGATCAACCTGTTTGACGGCTATATCACATAGAACGCAACTAGTGGAATCAAGAGATGATATTGATGAAAAGTTCCATACAAAAGAGGTGGAATTACTTGCACTTATATTGATACTATTAAAGATTCTCCAGAAGTCACATGAGCCTAATTTTTGTGATGAAATACGAGATTTCATGATCTGAGAATAGCAGGCTTTGGCGGTAGACAAAACCTTTTTACAATGGTTTCTAGCAGTAGTAAACAGATGTCTGTTTTCTGGAGAATTGTTTTGCTGATAGATATGGAAGTAATTGTTTTGATTGGCTATTGCAGTAGCGCAATGTGAGAAAAACCATGGAGAAGAGTGAGGCTTGACCTGGAATCGTTGAGAGGGAATAAAGGATTCCATGCCAGCTTGAATCCACGAAGTTATGTAAGAAGCACATTAGTCAACAGGAAGACGAAAGATTTCTACCCAGGGGCCATCACGAGGAAAATCACGGAAAGAGTCCCAGTCAGCTTTAAGGTAGTTGTAAAATGTACGTTGATAGGAGGATTCTGATGGTAAAGAAGAATGAGATAATAGTTTTAGAGAGACCAAACCATGATCAGAAGCACCTAAGGGTGAGTGTGGAGAAACTGAGCACTGACAAATAAAAATTTAATTATAAAAAATTAAAATTAATAAATTATTTTATTTTTATTTAAAGAAATTTTTATCTAAAAAAATAATTTAACCATATTCTTAAACTTAAGGAAATATAGTTCGATTTATTAAACCAAATTTTTTTGTTTAACTTTTTATTGCAAAACATTTTTAAGTGAAAAAATTGAACAAAACATCAACTTAAAAACCATCCGAATGAAAAACTCAATCATACTTAAATTTTTAAAAGTACACTAGATCAAGAAACAATTTATAAAAAAAATAGTTTCTAATTTTTACTTGCCAATGTGTTTATGAACAATATTGTTTTTTGGATTTTATACAAGCTTTTACAGTTTTACTGTTACAACAGTAAAACTGTTGTAACAGTAAAACTGTAAAAGCTTGGGGGAGGGGGTCAAAGAGTTGTAATGCCGTTGTATCAGTTGACTTTTCGTGTAACATTGTTTGTAACTGTCCATATTGTTTTTCTATTATCATGAGGTCCATGAAATTAATAGATTCAGTAGAACTATTTTATATATTAAAATTATAAAGTTAATTTATAGTTAGTTAATATATATTTTGTAAATACAAAAAATACTAAATAAGTATTTAGTAAAAATACAAAAAATACTAAATAAGTATTTAGTATTTTTTGTATTTTTCAATATTAAAACTTCCTTTGAGATCATCTAGGTATAAGGATTTGATATATTCTTCATTGGATTCTTAAATAAGCTCTTTAAATTATTTTGTGTGTACTTTTGATAATTTGTTTGCTTAACTTGTTTCACTGTGAGAAAATTTGTTTGTCAAGTTTTGTAGTGAAGACTTAACTGCCAAGGCTCATTTTGGAGAAAAAGTGCTTGGGGTTGTAAAAGCCTCCTTGACTATAGTTGGACTTTTACCCTTATTACCTCATGAGGCAAGGACTAACTCATAGTATATCATAAATTTTTATTTATTTTATATTATATATTGCAATTAGCTCTCAATTAAATTTCAAACTAATAAAAATATCATCATGTCTCACTGTAATAAAACTTAGACATAAACTCTTTGGAGACATTTTATATTTAGAATTTTTGCAACAATATGTTTATACCTTGGAAACAAATTGTACCACTCAATTCACTCTGTGAGTTGTACAGACCACTCAACACTTTGTGAATTGAAAGAAAGATCTGTGATATAGTAGATTTTACTGAGATAGTGAAAAAGTTAATTTTTTCCAGAAAATAACTTTTTCACTATCTCAGTAAAATCTACAGTTGCTGCTGGTTCATCTATGTCTTGATTGAAAATATCTATAAGCTATTATATTTTTTTATGATTTTTAATCTCAAGTAATTTTCGCAAAGCTATTGATCTTATAAGCATTTCCATCAATTTTATCTTATTGTAAATTTTAACAAAAATGATTAAAAAGAGGAATTTTTCAACTTGAGTATTTAACACTTTATTATAAAGTGTTAAATACTTAAGTTGAAAAATTTGTTTTTGTTGGTTAAAATTGACAATTAAATTGATGTCTCTTTATGTGCCAGTATTATTTAATTATTTTGCTAACCTATACTGTCCAATTAATTATTTTGCTAACCAAACTGTCCAAAAGTTGCCATAAAAATTTGCATGAAGCTCCATCATCAGTTATTTTATGACAAACCAAATCAAGCTTCTAGAAATAAAGGTACAAGAGATTTTTTTTAGCTAACTTAAGATTTAATACTTTTTGCCTTTTTCTTGAGAATACTTTTTATTTAATGTTAAAATTGATGGAAGTGCATATAAGATCAATAGCTTTGCGAAAATTACTTTATTTAAATAATTTTATACTTCTTATACTTAAAGTTTATACTTCTTGTGACTATTCCCACACAATATTCATATAAAAGCCTCTGGTCACTACTTAAATCATCTAAAATTTATTTTTCTAAATTAATGCCAGTAATTAGAGATTTAAAAACATCAAACTTAACAAATAAATGAATCTAAATGAAACATTATAGGTATTTTTCATATTAGTCTTGCAAAATGCTTCACAATACTGGCCTGTCTTATGTTAGTTAAAGTTTTGTTTACTGGAACTGCTTTTAGAGTCATACTCTTGAAGAACTTCATACAGGCACTGAGTTTGTTTGTTTTTTTTTTTAGCTTTTCTTGTAGTTTGTTTTTGTTCCTGTAACAAGAGCTAAAATTTTGGGAGATATTCCTCGCTATAAAGATTAGGGAGAAGTTCTTTAGTATTTTGTACTTCATTTTTTTTTTAATTATCTATAATTGATTTTAGTTAATAAATAGAAATTAGGGTAAAGCTACAGTTAATTAGTTACAATTTTCTTAAAATTACAATTTTATTTAAGATTACTCTAATGATATAATATATTCACGCCAGTTGAATTTCTATTTTACTTTTTAGACCTTATAAGCTGTCTACTTAATAATTATTTGGTATAAAACTGTGTAATACATTACACAATTAAGTTTAAAAAGATGTCTACATTAAGTAGACAACTTTTAAAGCAACTTAACATATAACATCATCTTATTAAATGAGTGATATTAAAAGGTAACAAAATTATAAATATTAACTTAATAGATACTAACCTAAATACATGTTCAGTAGACCAAAGTTTCATTTTAAAACGAATATATTATGAAAATTTTATGGCTATTTGTGTACCAAAATATGCATTTCAGGAAAAGCGTAAGTTCTTGAATACAAATTCCGTTTAAAAAAAAAACAATCTTATGTTTAATAACATAAAACCGTGTTCGGACGGAAAACCGAAGAAAAATTCCTTTAGGGAATAATAAAGCACTGTGTCGCTGAATGAACCTTAATTTTAAAAAAACTGTACAGTAAAACATAAGTACAGTAAACATGTTTACATATATTGTTAGCTTTATGTCTAGCGACTCCAAAAATATATTCCAAAATATTGTAACATTCCGTTCTGATAAAATATGGCATTTTACAAAAAACAAAAAAAGACGTTTTTTAGAGTAATTTTTAAATGCTAAATTTACGTATATTGCAAAAACTTTAGATGTTTATAACTTTATTATATGTTCATTTCAAATAATTTATTGAAAACACTGTATTCTATGTATTTTATTTATTTAAAATTCAGATTAAAACCACATGCATCTCAAAAATCTGCTTTGAAGATTTGCAACCAATCTTTTGTTGAAACTTCTAGTTTAAGGGAACACAAATGTACAACCAAGACGTAAGTATCAAATTTACGTATACTAACTTCCAAAACCGCTGTAATGAAAAACGTTGATGAAAAATTTGAAGCAAATGTTCTTCAAGAGAAATATACCTCACAAAATAAGATTACTTTAGCAACATGCGGAACACCATTGATTAAATCGAATGTAGGTAGTATCCATCGTGTTAATACTTTTCACTGGAAAAGATATTAGCAACATTGCTAAATGCAATCATATCAAGAATAGTTATTAATATTGCTAATTTATTATTAAAATCACTAATAATAATTAACAAAATATATGCAAAATATTGTTGTTTTTTTGTAAAATGTCATATTTCATTAGGACGGAATGTTACAATTTTTTGGTATATAATTTTGGAGTCGCCAGATATAAAGCTAACAATATATGTAAACAGTTTTTCGGTACAATTTTTTTCAACCTAAACTTCGTTCAGCGACACTGTAAAAGTTATCTTCAGGGGACAAATTATTCCCATTCATAACCTGCAAATTCAAATTCTTTTATGTTCAAATTCTAAAAAAAATTTACATTTTTCACAAAAATTTGAAGCTTTTGTATCTTTGAGTTTTCCAAAACATAACACAAAGACAAACATGCATATGTTTGTCTTTGAAGAAAATTGTATATCAATTTAAATCTAGTGTAGAAAATATCAAAATATACATAAATCTTAAGCTCTTTCACGCAACGATTTTCATCCAACTTAACAAGCTATTTTTATTTTTTAGTTGCTTTAAGGCTCTGCGAGGGAAAACTTTTGATCTTTTTTAATTTGTTTACTAGTGAAATTTAGCTTTGCGTAAATTATGGACTATCCATTATTTGTAACACATGCTCTGAGGTGATTCTAAGAATAAAATGAGGGAGAAGGTAAAGGGTGGGAGAGGTGGTGGAACACCCCTTCCTCCTTAAAATCGCTAGTGCAGGTGTTGCTATTTTTTGTAATTTTTTTACGTGTAGATTTTTATTTATTTTTAATTTTTTTGTACTAGATGTTTTTTTTTTATTGAAATATAGATGAAAAAACAGTTTCATTTTCAAAAGCTTTGTTTTCTTTAGTATTACCAACGTCTTCATCTGGATTGAAGCTTAGCATCACCAACGTCTTCATCTGAATTGAAGCTTCGTTTTCTTTAACATCACCAACGTCTTCATCTGGATCCTGTAAATAAATAAAGTTAACAAAATTTTAAAATTTCAATTTTTAACTTATTTGAATTATAACTTAATGTCCTATAATCAGTTCTCAAAATTTAACATATTTATTTGTATTTGTTGGTTGTACAAATATATGAAAGTCATAATTATTAGCAGCAGGAAGTCTTTCATTCGGAATATGAATAAGTATTGTTACTTAAGTATGAGAAAAAGATGATGGGACCTCCCAAAAGACAAATTCTTTTAATGACTGTAATTCAAAGAAATATAGATTACAAAGTTTGACTTATTTTGGATTGGAGAGATTCAGATGTTTGCGTTAGTAAGTTAAGAGAATAGATAAAAATATACAACAAACCAGAAATCATGGATTATCTCCAGTTGAAAAAAAGAGGAACTTTAAATGGTAATAAAAAGTTGTGAACAGTATCAGTCAATAGATCCAGAAGATTGGGAAAGATTAGCAATGAATATCAAACATTATGGAAATAAAAAATTTCTAAGTGTAATAGATCTAGTTCATACGGAAGTGTAGCCATAGTTCGAATTCTCCGTCTTTTGTGAAGGAGGAGCATCGTCTGAAATATTAACAGACAATGAGGCGACATTTAAGACTGAAAAAATGAGAAATTTTCTTGGTTGTTAAGAAGCACGTATTGTGTTTCAAACTGTCTATTACCCCGAAGGGAACGGAGTTCTAGAGAGAAACAATCACAAAATAAAAAGAATAGCAGAACAATCCAAAATATCGATACCGAAGCCGTATACAATGTTAGCCGGGTACAATGTTGCTGTTGACAAAAATTGGTATCAAGGGATTAGAAAAAAGAAATCTTCTGGTAAACAAGGACACAGAAGAAAAATTTAAAACCAACGATAAATTTTGTATAAAATATCTAGTGCAAAGTTCCATACCATATGGAAGCCAGGGTTAATAATCAAAGATGTTTTACAACAATTGGAGAAGTAGATAAAGTTCCTCGTCATGTGAAACATACATACCTCGAATTGAAACCCAGCCATAATGAATTACTGACGTGGAAATAGATGTCGACAACAATTGTAATAAGATTGTGGAAAATAGTGAAGACCAAATATGTTTCTGATTCCCAGGTCCTCATTGAGTAAATTTAGAAAATAAAAAAAACTTCTTAATTTTAGTCTTACATTTATACGAATTACAGCTGGTATTATGCAAAACATAACAAAAGCTTTTAACAAAAGCATTAAAGATAAATGTTTCTCTAAATTGTGTTTGATAACAAATATAGTTGCTGTCGAGTAAAAAAAAATTGAAATCTAACCCACCGAATAATAATTACTCGTTAAAATTTTTCCTGTATTACTACAGGAACTACTTTGGTCTTTCTTCAACAATAAAAATATTAATATTTTACTGTAATAACATGAGTTTAGAAAGAAACCAAGTTGCGAACATGTTTTTATTGTTAAGGATGAACAGTAGTGCTATTTTTAGAGTTGCCTAAAGCCATAACCCATAAGCCATAACCCAAAGCCATTACCCATAAGCCATAACCCAAAGCCATAACCCAAAGCCATAACCCAAAGCCATAACCCAAAGCTTCACAATTTTCTTATAGCTTATTGTTGTTTTACTACTATCTGTCAGATTTAAAACAAAAAATTATTTAGTCAAACCAATTAGGGGAGTGATATTAGTCCTAAACATTTTGATGTTCATGTCAAATTAGATATTTAATATCAAAATATTATGTTTAATATCAAACTAGTTCTGATTTTAGAAGTAAAACATTACACAATAAATTGCTTTGCAAATTATTTTTCGTGCGAATTAAAATGATCACTCTGTTTTTCTTCTAATGGAATTAAACTGGAATGTTTTATTTATCAAAAAGAAAACTACTTATTTTTCCTGGTTCATTACATTCAAAGAAATCTTTGTTTAATCGAGGATCGGAATGCTAGCAATAAGATTAAAATCTCAAACTAAAACTGATCAGACTGATCAGTTTTAATTCGATATTTTATCTTACTGCTAGTATCGGAAGATTGATTAACCAAAATCGATCCTTCTATTAAGCAAAACCCCATCCATTAACCAAAATTGTTAGTAGCTAATAATTAAAAAATTGTTATTACTTTGTTAAATATGATTCAGAAATCTTTTGTTATCATTTGCCAGGTGGAATTTTAAAAATCCATATTTAACAAAGTTTTAATTTTTTAATTGCTATTAATTAGCTATTAACAATTTTGATTAAATATTTTCTAAACATAAAAACGTATAAAGTAGGGTAGGCTTTTAATACCCTATTTTTTGAAGTTTTTGTGGGTTTATATGTCAATACGCATCGTGCCACTAAGAATCTAATATTTAGATTTTTAAAAATTTAGATTCTAAAAACTAAAATGCTGTATCATTTTTGAGTAGCCGTGGTGCAGTGGTAGCGCACTTGCCTCAGAAACAAAGGATCCGTGGTTCAAACCCCACCTCTGGGCAAGTTTTGCGACATCGGTTAGGAAGGAGGCGTGAACTTTCAATTAAATGCTCATCCACGATGCTCTGTGATAAGACCGTAAGGACTTCTTTGAGCACCTTAATAAAATTAAAAAAAAAAAAAAAAATCTAATACAACACTTTAAAATATTTAATTTGCAGAATTATGTGATTTATTTTATATATTTAAACAAGTAGTAAAAAACTGTGGAAGTTGAATCGCAAGAAAGCTCTACATTCTTTGCAAGAAAGCTCTACATTCTTTGCAAGAAAACTCTACATTCTTTGCAAGAAAACTCTACATTCTTTGCAAGAAAACTCTACATTCTTTGAAAAATAACACAAAGATAAAAATATAATTTAATCTGTAAACTTCTTTTGCATTTAAAGCATCTATTGAAGTTCTTTTGATCAAATAATTAATAAATAATACATACATTATTAATAATTTATATACAATACATACATTAATAATTTATATATAATACATACATTATTAATAATTTATATATAATACATACATTATTAATAATTTATATATAATACATACATTATTAATAGTTTATATATAATACATACATTATTAATAATTTATATATAATACATACATTATTAATAATTTATATATAATAGATACTATGAGTTGATATATTTCATAGAAAAAAGATAAAATATGACTTAGCATTACACCCCTAAACAGGATGGATATTTCACGGTGGGCACACGACATTGATACAACGTTAGATGTATGTTAGGTTATGTTGGACGACGTCGACTAACTAACTCTAACGATGTAGTAACATTAACTGCATTAACTTTTTATCAGTTACAACGTTATAATAGCTATACTAACATTATTTTTCATGAATATTCCAATTTTTTTTGACGAGGATTGCGTCTATAATTCGACAATAATTATGAAATTTAAAATTTATCGATAATAAAAGATATCGATATAAATTTAATCAAGAATTGCAAAAAAAAAGATTTTATTTTCTAGTTGCTCTCACGTTTTAGGCAGATGTAGCTACAATTTTAAGGCTTTTTTTTTTCCTGCAATTTTTTACAAAGTATCCTAACTTAAGTATAAACATATAAATGTTTGGATTTAGCTCCGTGTCTGGAAGTTAGCTATTTCAAACATCAAAAAATGCTGGATCCGACCCTGGTATAGTTGTGTAGTGTAGTGGAAAGCGCATTGCACCATATTTTTTAGCGCCAAAATATATTTTGATGAAATTTGAAATCCATTTATAAGTTAAGATCCTATTAAAGATAAAGTAATTACTTTTTCGAAAATTAATTTACCTGGTTTATAAAAACGTTTTTAAAAAGGTTTTTTGTTTCAGTTCTCAAATCACCTGGTGTGTTATCAAATGTTTTCTGTTCAAACAAAACCTAGGAGTCGCTTTGAATATAAATTCTAGCCTAACCAGAATTTTCGGAATATGCAATAAAAACCAGAAAGTTTTTTTTTTTAAATAGAAAAGTAAAGTTATCAGTAAATTTTTAAAGACTTTCTGGTTTAATGGTTGTGACCAAGTTAGAAAGTTGAAAATCACTGTATTAAGTGACATGCGCTAAATACAGTGATTCGACAAAGAGGATAACTTAATCCAAGTTTAATATATATATATATATATATATATATATATATATATATATATATATAATAGAATAAAAAAAAGTATAATTGATAATAAAAAGGTGAAAAGTAAAAATATTTATTTTGGTGAGAAAAACGACAAAAATCTAAACATTAAGACAGTCAAGGCTTGCTAATCAATAGTCGATATTTTTAACTGAATAATACGCTATATAAAGTATAACAAAATTTTGTTACATAAATAATTATTTTATAAATGTCTTTTTTACTAATTCTTGTAAAATGTTTATATTTTCTAATTTAACGGCTGAAACACCAACGACAGGAAGAGAAGTTTTATTTTTAATGTTTTCCACAATTGTTTGATAGTGATCTATCAAATCGATTTTATTCAAGACGATAATGGAGTTTAAACATGTTAAACTGAGTTGATACATTTTTAGTTCGTTTTTTAATATTTCAAATTGTTGGAGAGGGTCGTTAACTGAAATGTCCAAAACATATAACAAAAAGCTGCAACGTTCAATATGACGCAGAAACGTATGCCCAAGACCTTTGTTTACATGAGCACCTTCAATTAACCCTGGTATATCTGCAACTAAAAATATAAATAGTTGTATTTAAATATTTTACGGCTATACTTATGTTATATACTAATAATTTACAAATTTATTTATTTGTGTGTGTATATATATATATATATATATATATATATATATATATATATATATATATATATATATATATATATATATATATATATATATATATATATATATATATATATATATATGCAGTGGTGAGTTAAGAAAATATTTTATTGTAATAAAGCAATAAAAGTAAATTAAACCGTTAAAAGTAAAAAAACAATTAAATACAATGCAAAATTTGGACTTGATATTCAAATATCGAGATGACTTAAAATTCGCATTAATAAGACTAAGTAAAAATCACAATAAAAATACAAAAACTAACAATAGAAAATGAAATAAATTACAATGGCAATTAAAGTTCGGATAATTGAAACATGTCAGTTAATATTTCGTATGACTTCCCTTATTTTTAAGCAGTGCCTGGATCCTTGAAAATTTCGGACAAAGTAGACGGATTTTGTCGCCATGATGCCGAACTTTTATCAAAGCCTCTGTCAGTTCCCTCTTGTTTTTCGGTTTCATCCCTCCTACTCTTCTTTTGACAATCTCTCACAGGCTCTCAGTGGGTTCATTTCAGGTGAATTACCTGGCCACTGTAGAAGCCTTATGTGGTTGTCAGCTAAGTATTTCTTGACTGTTTTCGCAGTGTGACAAGGTGCTCCAACTTGCATAAAAGTGAACGGTCTCCGTCGACACCATTCGCCAAGTTGAGGCAACAGTCGTGTCTCAAGCACGTTCTTGTATTGAAATTGATTCATAATGCCTTAAACAATATACAGTCGTCCAGGCCCATGAATAGAGATGACTGACCATGACATATGTTAGGTGCTTTACTGTCTATGCAACACAGTCAGGATAAAATTATTCACCGGGTCTCCTGCGTACATAAGCTGCTTTCTCATCCATAATGTAAAAGGACGATTCATCACTGAAGCACATCCGACTCCAATCATTTTCAGTGAAATTCTTGTGTTGCTTTGTTCATGCCAAACGTTTCTTGATAATTGCCGGAGTCAGCTTTGATTTTCTGTGCGGCCGTCGAGCTCGAAAACCATTCACAACTAATTGTCTTCTGACAACTCTGGTATTCACATGTACATTACTTTTTTGTAATTCTTTCTGCAACATCTTGCTTGTTGCTTTACGGTTTTTTATACAGTATTTCATGAGATACCTGTAGTCTCGGACATATTTTAATTTCTTTCGGACACAATTGCCAACACGGTTACCTCGTAATTTTTCACAGTCTGCATCTTTTTTTATTCTGGATACCGATTTTTTACTTATTCCAACGTTTTTAGCAATCTCCTTTTGCGTAATGTCTCTCGCAGATAAACCTCAACTCTGGCCAATTTTGTCGATGACAAGTCAGCAGCTTTTCCCATCTATTAAAAAGGACATAAAATGCTTTATTAATTAAACATGTTTTTTCGTTTTTAGAACATAAAATTAAATAAAAGATTGACCTTCATGTAATGTCTAGCAACTTTTATGAATGTACATTTTCCTTTATTTTTTGTTTATAAATACCAAACAATTAAGAAAATACTGACCTCTAACAGATAGCAGATGACCAAATTTTAATATTCAATTTACATTTACAATTTTCAATAAAATGGTACTGAAGCGAAAATAAAAATAAATTGCACTTATTATCACTTCGGTAACATTAGGCTATACATGAAGTAACTATATATAAATTAATTTAATAACTAATTTGTGCCAAGGATGGTACAAATAATCTCGATTTTGTAGCCTAGTCTAATAATTTAGCCGCCACTGTATATATATATAAATATAAATATAAATATATATATATATATATATATATATATATATATATATATATATATATATATATATACATATATATATATATATAATATATATATATATATATATATATATATATATATATATATATATATATATGTATATACACACACACACACACACACACACACACACTATATATATATATATATATATATATATATATATATATATATATATATATATATATATATATATATATATATATGTATATATATGTATATATACACACACACACACATATATATATATACACAAACACACATATATATATATATATATATATATATATATATATATATATATATATATATATATATATATAATATATATATATATATATATATATATATATATATATATGTATATACACACACACACACACACATATATATATATATATAAATATATATATATATATATATATATATATATATATATATATATATATATATATATATATATATATTATATATATATATATATATATATATATATATATATATATATATATATATATATATATATATATATATATATATATATATATGTAATTACTTAGGTTTTGTGGTATCTTTTCAGCAAACGATTTTTACTTTTAAAAATTATAACCACTACCATGATATTATAGAGAAGCATGAAAGTGATATTAAACATAATATCAAGAAAAATATAGATAATGCTGCAATTCTTAGAGAAGCTAAAAATATTCTAATTTAACTGGAGAAATACGAGATATGAGATACGCTTTAGATAAGGTAGACATTTAAAACAAAATTATTAATCATTAAAATATTGTAAACTATGGCTTCAATATATATTGTTAAAATATTTGCATAGATATTCTTAAAAATGTTTTTATATTTATAGCTACAAAGCAATTCGACATTGTCAGATGCATGTGAAACTTGGTTGTCTCTCCTGAAGGATGAAGACCTGAACAGAGTGGCCACTCAAATTTGAAACGGAAATTCCATGACTTTTCCATGGCTCTTCATAAACTTTTATGATAAATCACTACCCAGTAAATTATTTAGTACTTGCCATGCACTAAGCATTTGGTAGAAAGTTCTGAAATCATGTCTGAAAAAAACTTTTTTCTTTTATTTCTCTAATAATCTATAACTTACACTGCAAAAATATCTTTTTTAAAAAGGACAAAGACTATAACACCTTTCTTTGCATCCTAAAAATATCTAAAGCATAAAAAAATAAAGATCATTTTGAAAAGTTCCATGAATTTTCCATGACTTTCAATGAAAATTTAGGAATTCCATGACCTTTTCCATGACCAAATAAAATTCCATGACATTACCTCACTCAGAGGTAGCAGATGATGCATACAAAATTATTTGTTTTTAATAGTCAAAATTTTTATTAACATAAAAAAAAGAGAGCAAATATTTTCGAATGGATTGAAAAAAAGTTCAATAACTTGGCAACTTGAACTTTCACAATTCACATTTTACAATTCCTCTTTTACTTAAAAATGAAACTATTTTTTTTTTACCTAAATACATTTTTTTTTACCTAAATGTATTTTCTGGCACACTTGGCTGCTAGCAAATTTCCTGCATTATTGCTTATAAAGTTCTTGTGGACACTAGATTACAATCTTTATAATTGCTCTGTCAAAGAGTTTAGCAACAATTTGAGATGTATGTTTACCTTCTACACTTGCACAATGTAGCTGCAGATTCTCCATGGTCCAGTTGTTTGAGATATAGCGGAGGTCAAGAATCAAATTTCCTAAACAAGTAAACAAATTTTATTTTAATAAAATTTTGTTGAAAAATTTTGCCAATTTATATTTTATGATGTTATATGCAAATTCAATTTTATTCCTAACGAAATGTCTTTCAATGTTATTTCCATTCAATGTTATTGACTTCTATGGTAAAGTATTTACAAAATTCCATTACTAATAAAATAATCAAATTTTTTTAAATAACTTACATTGATGACCACAATTCAGTTGTGAAAGCCATGGATAACTGACATCTAAATAGAAACCAAATGATGTCATGTTTTATTGAAGTTTAAAACAGCATCATAAAAATCTAATTTATTTAAATTAAATTTTGTTAAAAATTGCTATTTGATTTAAAAATTGAATTTAGTTGAATTAAAGTTGGATTTTACCCAATAAATCAACCACATCAGTTTCAGAATTAAAGAGAGTTGAATCTGAGTGCTCATGTTGGTCTCTTTTTTTATCAGAGATCCTCTTCTCCAATTGGTAGTAAAGTTTAGCTAGCTTCTTAGTATGATTCATTTTCCGCCCATCCTGCCTCAAATAAAACAACTGCTTCGACCTTGTCTAGACAGAAAGATCTGATATGAGTCCTCAGAGAACTAGTATTGGAATTTATTGTAGACAGAATCTTTCCACAAATTGGTCCTGTTCCTGCCAGCACTTTAATCTGACAAATGACTTTGGGATGACTTTATCCTCAATGTTGAAATCTCAAACTTTTGAAAAAAAGGTCTATAATTCTTGAGTTTTTTGAAACATGTTAAATTGGTTTTAGCCTTTCTTTAAAATGAAACACCCCTTTTCCATACAAGAAGATTTTATTTTATTTTCAGGTTTAATAAGATTTCATAATATAACGAATGCTACACAAGCAATTCCCTTTAAACAATAAAAAACAATTTGTATAATTTTCATCGGACAAGAATTAGCTTTTTGTGTAATTCTCTTTGATCAATTGCTAACAATTGCAACACAATTCCCTCAAGCATTTCTGCTAAAAGAATTTCTTAGTTGAATAAAACCATAGCACTAAACTTAAATTTATTTAGTAAAAAAAAACCTAATATATTTTTATTAAAAATTTAAGTATTTTAAGGTGCCCCTTAACCATTTGTGCCCGGGGCCTATGTCCTATTAAAATTCAAAACTCAAACTTGAATTTCAAATTTTGTTAAACTTGTATCCAATTAAATAGAATTTGAATCTCAAAACCGAATTCAAATTCGACATCAAATTTCAAATTTTGTCAAACTTTTTCAATTAAAATTCTAAATGCGCCCGAGCTTAACACACTGCTAAATTAAGTTTTTTTTTATAAAAATGGCATATTTGCTTTATATTGGCTGGCATAGAGCTTTGGTTTGAATCCAAAAATTGGATTCAAACAATCTTTTTTTGTGATGTCAAAAACTTCATTTAATGGTCATATATATATATATATATATATATATATATATATATATATATATATATATATATATATATATATATATATATATATATATATATATATATATATATATATATATATATATATATAATGGAGTAGTAGTATTGCCATTTGTTAAATTTTTTAATTTCTTTTTGTGAACTTTTGTTAATTTTATTTTTGGTATTGCAATTCAAAGCTTTGATAAACTAATCTATTGAAGATATTGAATTATTGAAACAAAATTAAACTATTGATCAAAATTAAATAAATAAATGACCAATTTTGAAATATTTGACCAATCAAAATAAGGTAAATAAATCTATTGAAGATTAACTATTGAGCTAACTATCATCTATTAAAAAGTTTGAAATTCAATTCGATTAATTTCTTTACAAATTTGTAGTTTCTCATTGTTGCATCTGATTATTGCACTGCGAATAAATCTTTTCCTTATCAAATGAGAATCCAATTTAGATGCACCATGCAAATAAAAACTTATTTTAAGACATGTTTTGACTTTATATAGTCATTATCATCATCATGTCATCATCATAAAATAAAAACTCTCTTATTTAAAAGCATCTTCACTCAAAAGAAAAATATTTTACTAATTATAGTGATGAATGCTTTTTAGCTTTGGTTTTGTACTAAAAATATGAAAATATTCAATCAATGACAACAGCGAACAATAACAAAAAAATAGGAAAAATGAGGTCGGCAATAATTTGCTGACTTAAATAATTTGCAAAAAAAAAATTGATACATACGTCTTATCATAAAACATAGAAACAAGGTCGACAAAAAATTGCCGATCTCAAACACTTTCAGGGTTGTATATATACATACATACATATAAATGTATGTATATATATATATATATATATATATATATATATATATATATATATATATATATATATATATATATATATATATATATATATATATATATATATAACCCATATAAATGCATTTTTAGATAAGCACTGTGATATCCCAATTTAGTATGCTGCTGCCAAGGACTTCAGTACATACATACGTTTTTTTTCTTTCTGAAAAAGCTATAAAAATCAGCATGTATATATATATATATGTATATATATATATATATGCATTTATCAATGTGTATATATATATATATATATATATATATATATATATATATATATATATATATATATATATATATATATATATACTCTTCCATCGTCGTTTTTAATTTTATTATTTCTTGGTCAGTTTTAGGTTTTTTTTTAAAAAAATTATTTTGAAGATCGGAAAAAGTTTTTTTTTAATTATTTGATAGACTGCCTGCCCTAACCAAACCCTCAGTCAATGGAGTGGCACTCCATTGCGTAGCCTGTTGCTACATTGATAGTCAATGTAGCAACAGGCTATAAGATGTAGTCAATGTAGCAACACTTGGCATATGTTTTACAGTAAAAAAATAAAAATTAAAACATTTAGAATGTTTTTATTTTTAAAAAATAAAATAAAATCATTCAGAATGTTAAAAAACATTTTAGTCTTTTAATTTGGGTTTTTGTGGTTTTTTTAAAAAAACATAAATTTAATTAGTTTCTGCAATTAAATTAATGCGTTTTGTTTTAATCTAACCTTAATTTTGTCAGTTTAAAAACCATAGACAAGCTACAAGCTGTTTTTGACCACAAATTGAATATTTAATGCCTTTACTATAGAGATATATATATATATATATATATATATATATATATATATATATATATATATATATATATATATATATATATATATATATATATATATATTTATATATATATATATATATATATATGTATCCAGTGTATCCAGCTCTTGGAAGTAGGAAAAATTAGGTCAGAAAAAAAATTGTCAACCTAAAACCCTTTAAGCTTGGCACAAAATTTTGATAGGGTTCAACAAATTGTCAGACATGCAAAACTTTTTGTTATTCATTTTGCGGTTTTTATTTTATCCTGATTAATTTTCAAAAAAAGTCACCTACAATGGAAAAATTTTAAAATGGTATATAAGTTTTGTTTGCAGGCAGTAGCATTATGACTTGCTGAAGCCTAGAATTTTCTTGAACCTTATGGAACTCTCTAGAATTTTCTGAACTGTTATAGATATATTTAGAAATTATCTATAACTTTCTCTAATTTTCTGGACTCTTCTATAAGTTTATAAAAATTAGCAAGCTTTAGACTATAT
>NC_061156.1:23792608-23795108 GCF_022113875.1 Hydra vulgaris | reverse complement strand
TGTGGAGAGACCTTTATATGTTTTTTGTGCCAGACTACTTTATTTTTAAAATTCTCTAGTTTGTAATTTTGAATTAGATCTCCCTATTGGTGTCTCTTTTCTAGTGATGAGCATTTAATTGTAGAACAGAGAATAGAGTAATTAAGGGTATGAAGATTGTGTGGTATCTTTGAAGCACGTTTTTGAATTTTCTCTAAAATTTCAATATCTTTTTTTAAATAAGGCGACCATATTGACACTGCATACTCTTAATGTGGTCGCACATAAACTTTATAAAGTTTATTCCATATATTAACATTTCTAGATATAAATGTATTTTTTAGAATTTCAAGCACTCAATTAGTTTTATATGATGCTTTTGTGACTTGATCATAAAATTTAAGATCAGATGACCTAAATACCTAAATCTTGTTCACTTCATGCTTAATGCCAGAGCATTATGTGTGCTAAGGTCATTTATATAGTAATGCTCTGGTGTGTGCTAAGGTCATTTATATAGTAATGCTCTGGTGTGTGCTAAGGTCATTTATAAGATCATCAAATTTTAGTAAACTCTCTAGAATATGCATTACATTACACTTGCTTTCGTTTAGTTGCATTTGCCATATTCTTGTCCATTCTGTAATCCAATTAATATCACTCTGCAGACGTTCACAGTCTTTTTTGCTTTCAATTGTGGCAAGTATCTTTGTTTCATCAACATACATTTTACAAATGCTGTTTATCTTATCAGGCAAATCATTAATGTATATAATAAACAAAGTAGGTTCCAAAACAGAACCCTGAGGAACATTACTAGTGACAGGAACCCAATCAAATACTGTTTCTCCTAAAACAACACGTTGTCAACAATTTGAAAGGAAAGAGTTTATCCAAGAAGAAAATTTACCAACAATTTTGTATTTTTCTAGTTTAAATAATAAAGACTTATGCGGTACTTTATCGAAAGCTTTAGCATAATCGAGGAATATAACATCTGTCGATTTTTTATTTGATTTTGCTATAAAAGTCATAGTTTCCAAAAGATTTGCACCACTTGATCTATTTGTGACAAATCCGTGTTGACAGGTAGATATAAGATTATTATAAGATAAATCTTCAATTTTACAAGTAACTGTAAAACAGTCTCCCTTACTTGTAAGTTTACTTACAAGTAAGGGAGACCAGTCTCCTTTATTTGTAAGTAAACTTACAAGTAAGGTGAAAAAACATAAACTTATTTTTATAACTTGCTGCGTTCTACTTGCGTTATAAAAATAAGTTTATGTTTTGTGCAAATTCTTGATACAGCTTCGGAACACATTTATTTAATATTTAATTTTGACTAAAAAACCTTAAAAAACAATTCCGATAGAAATTAGCTAATTCTTTTTTAAGATTAAATAAAACTTAAATATTGAACAATATTTAGTAACATTTTAATATTTAAACATTTTAAATAAATTTAACAGTTAAGTTAAACCCAAGCATTAATTTTATAAATTTAAATATTTTTTTATTCAGAATATATATATATATATATATATATATATATATATATATATATATATATATATATATATATATATATATATATATATATATATATATATATATATATTTAAATTGAAATTAAACTATATATTTTTTATCAGAATAAAATTATATATTTTTATTAAATTAAATCATTTTTTTTTAATCAAAATTAAATTATATTATAATGATCTTTGCTTCATGCTTAAAAAATCAATAAAAATTATCAGTAAAGCTTAAAAATCAATCACTGCAATAAAAAAAATAAATTAACTATAAATTATTTATTACTATATAGAAATTTAAGGAATTCTTTTTAATGCAATCAAAAGTTACATAAATATTCTTTTGCTCTCAAGATGATAAATGAAAGTTTTTATATTTATTTTATGTTTTTTTTTTTTTAACATTACGATTAATAACTTCACATTAAAAAAAAAAGATAATTAATTATAAACAATTTTTTCAATTGAAATTGAAAAAATTGTTATTATCTGAGAAATGTTTTTAAATTTCATTTTCCTCAGTAGAATGTGTAGAGATTTTTATTTAACTTAGGATTAAAAGCAGAAAGTTTTTTTAAATATTTATGTGCTGTTATGAGGTCTAGAGGTTGGAAGAACATTTTGGGTATTTTTGTTTCCAACCCTCTTACCATAGTCTTTTCAAAAAAATCTTTATTTGATGTCAATATGAACACACAAAGTTTGATCTGACACCAATATGAACACACTAAGTTTGATAATTTCAAACAATTCTTTTGTTTGATAAAATAATTAACTTAATAGAGATTAAGTTTGTGTAGTTTTAAATTTTATTTAAGTTTTTTTCATTAGTAAATAGCGCTTACATCTAACATAATTGTCATTCAAACTTTTTTACATAATCGTCATTCAAAAGTTAATGTGGTTTTTTATAAAGTTAATTACTTCTTTTATATAACTGCTTATAGAATAATTTAAAAGTTAAAAAATGATGAAAGTTGCTT
>NC_061156.1:23780108-23787608 GCF_022113875.1 Hydra vulgaris | reverse complement strand
AAGAACAGAGCAATAATAAATTAGATTTAACAAATTATATATATATATATATATATATATATATATATATATATATATATATATATATATATATATATATATATATATATATATATATATATATATATATATATATATATATATAGTTTCTTCCTTTGAAGCAAATATATAATTGTTTATAGAGGTTTTCTTTTATTAGATTTGTATTTACTTATTTATTTATTTCAAATCTTACATTAAATGTGTTTCAAAGTAATGAAAGGGTTTTTATGATGGGTGACTACATTTTTATCCTTTTGATGAATACATTTTATCATTTTATTTTGGATGAATACATTTTATCGTTTTATTTTGGATGAATACATTTTATCATTTTGTTATGTCAATAATTAATAAAAATTGCCTTAAATATATAACAATACTTAGTTAAAAAGATTATATCAATTTAATTATAACTTAAACTTAAGTTCTTAATAATAGTATGTTATCTTAACACATTGCTATATATGAAATATATAGATTATCATACTATACTCTGTTTTATTTGCTTACACATTATTAAAGATGAGTTCAGAAAGAAAACTCAAAGTTCAATCTTGAAATAAAATTTTATTTGTATAAGGCGTTATTATTAAATTAAAATTATTTGTATGCATTATTTAAATCAATAAGTTGCGGTGTTCCACAAGAATCGATACTTGGACTTTTGCTGTTTTTAATCTATATAAACAATTTGTCCTCAAAAGTACATAATTGTATTATTTTTGCTGATGACACTAATATTTTCTATTCAGATTCAAATTTAAAAAATATTTTTCATTTTGTAAATACGGTACTAATATATCTTAATGAGTGGTTTATAGCAAATAAACTTTAATACTGATAAAACTAAATATATTTTGTTTGCTAAACCATCAAAATCTGAAAATCTTCCACTTAAACTACCAGAACTAACAATTAACAATATTAAAATAAAGAGAATTTTTTTAATGAAAATACTTGGAATAACTTTTGATGAACACTTAAATTGAAAAAGCCAGATAATGTTAGTAGAGAATAAAATTTCGAAGACTCTGGGGATTATGTGCAAGACAAAACATCTTTTGAATAAAATGTTTAAAAAATTTATACTATTCATTTATACATAGTCATATTAACAATCATTCATCTTTCCTAAAGAACATTTATATAAAACAAAAGCAAGCAAGTCAATTAGTTTTGGGCACATAGATAGGTACTAAAGTGCTGAGCCGTTACTCAAGGAAATAAATGCTCTAAACGTATATGAACTGAATATCTACCATAACGTGTTATTTATGTTTAAACTTCAAAATGAAATCATTCCAAAATATTTTTATAAAAATTTTTCTAATTAAACATAAATATGAAACAAGACTCTCAATAAATTATTACTATATTCCACTAACATCACTAAAAAAGTCTGATTTTCCAATTACATGTCGGGGACCACGCTTGTGGAACTTGTTTCTTGACGAAAATATGAAACAAATAAAATCAATTGATATATTTAAAAGAACTATAAAAAAATTCTACTAAATTTAAACAAAAAAGACAATTTTTCATTTTTTTAAATAACTTTATTTTATAATATATCTGCCTTGTTGTTTTTGTCTGTCTGTTTTAATTTTATATAAAAAATATAAATATATGAATTTAAATCCTGAAAATATTTTAAATCTTTTAAATCTTTTTTAAATATTTAAATAATTAAATTATTCGCGTTTTATTGTATTGATTATATATACTTATATATACCGATTTGTAGATTTTTTTTATGTACGTTATACAAGCATACCAAGCATATAAGCTTGTAACGTTACCAAGCATCATTTTTACACACTCCTTTGATGCTTAGTTATGTCTCATAATTAATGAAGTAAATTATATGGCTTCGTTAAAATTAAAGAAACCAGGCTAGGCAAAATGAATTTAACCGTTGCCAAAATGAAAGAGATAAGCTTAGGCTAGCTGAGGTAAATTGTTGTTGAAATGAAAGAGATGAGCCTAGGTGAGCTGAAATAAACTGCTTTAGAAATAAAAGATATCAGGATAGGTGTTATAATTTCTTTTTATCTTTTGCTTTCATCACGGCCAAAATACCTCACCCCGCAAATAATTGCCCTTTCTGTTTAGGGTTTATGGGCAAATTTTGCATTGTGTTACTTTGTCCCAGTATTATAGGTTTGCTGTTAGACAAACTTTTAGTCTTAAATACAAACTAATTAGTCTTATATAATTAATGTTTAATTTAATGCTGCTTACTCATTCGTGCGATTTGTTACGCTTGACTATATAATATATCACTTCATATTTTTGACCACACGATAAGGTATTCTCAAATCTTTATTAGTTCTATTATAATCTGTAATATCTGTTGTATCAGTTATAAGATCTTAAACTTTATAATAGATAATTTGATGCAATCATAAATTCTGTGTCATAAATGTGTAAATACCTGTAATATATAAAGTGCTTCAATGTGTGTTATGTATAAGTGGTTATGTTGTTTCCATGGCTTTAAAGTTTTGTGACTTGGCTTGTGAGTTTACAGCAAGAGTGTAGTATTATTATTATATTTTTTTATATACATAGGTTTAGCAGCTTCATTTGGCTCAACAAGTGTTGTTGTACTAAGTCAAGTATGAGTACAACAACACTTGTTGAGCTGATGAAGCAGCTAGAGCTAAGTGTTGTTGGCAGATAGAGCAGCTAGAACAAACAGATAGAGTAGCTAGAACAAGTGTTGCTTTTGGCTCAACAAGTGTTGTTGTACTCATACTTGACTTATTACATTAATTGATTGCTTTTATTGTACAATACCATTTTATAATACTGTAGCCATTTTTAAAAAAGTCTCAAGGTAAAAAAATCAAATTTGACTTTTATACAAAATAAGCTAATTCAGATGCCTACAAACGTTATTGAATAAATATTTTCAAAGAATTATGAATAAAATCATAAAAATTTATATTATTATTTATAGATTATACTATTATTATATATTATTATTTATAGATTATACTGCCAATAACTCTAACATTCTCTAACATGCTAATTTCTTGGTCCCCTTTAAGGTTTGAGTAATTTAGAATTTACTGTAATGTATTATGTTATTTGTTAATTTTGTGATATTATATTGTGTTGTTTGTTAATAGATTAGATGACTTGGTTTACTTTGACATCTAGGTCTTTAATTAAAAATGATTATTGGGTTAAAAATGATTATTAGTTATATTACTGAAACTGACTACATATAATCATTCACTAAATGCTAAAGATTCAGTTTTCAAATAAAAATAAAGGTATATCTTATTGTGATAACTTTTTTTTAAAACTCAACTTTATAACTCCTAAACAAAAACCTTGACAAACAAGGCTGCTGTGTGGAGAAACAAGTTGAGCGCAGTACTACCGGGGATGTGGTGGAAATTAAACATCAAAAAATAAAATTATTTTAAAAACAACTTATTTATCTAAAAATAATTTAGATATCTAAACAACATATGATTGCTTAGATATCTAAATTACTAATAAATTAATAAAGAATTCTAAGTAAGCTTCTAAACTAACTTTTCTAAAGGTTTCGACAAAGTTTAGCAGTTTGGTCTTTCCCATAAGCTTGTTTCATATGGTTATCTGGGAAAGTTTTTGAGATAATCAAATCATTTCTTTTTAACCACTTTAATAAAGTCATCCTTGAAGGCCAACACTGTTCTTTATTTCCAGTAACTTCTGGGCTACCTCAAGGTTTTATCCTTGATTTTATTTTGTTTCTTATCTACAATAATGATCTTTGTGACAACGTTACATCTAAAGTTTTTGCTGATGACTCAACTTCATACTCCTGTCTTGACAAAAAGACTTCTCTTTTCGATTGCTTAGAACAAAAAAGACTTCTCTTTTCGATTGCTTAGAACAAAAAAGTCTTCTCTTTTCGATTGCTAAGAACAGGCGGTCAATCTTGAATCAAATCTCACTTCTGTAACAGATTGTGACTCATAGTAGCTTTTAAATTTTAACTCTGACAAAACTCAGTTTTTTAATGCAAAAAACTACTGCAGTATTGTCGACATTCCTATATTGATGAATGGCAACCCTCTTACTGAGTCCTCTTTTTTACTTCTTCTTGGATTACCAATTACTACTGACCTTTCATGGAAACCATATATACAATAAATTGATATATTAGCATCTGCTAAGGTTGCTTCTCTTTGTCATGCTAGCCATTTGCTCTCTCCAAAAAGGCATTGTAAACATTGATGGAATAAAAGCTGAAAGCAAAGGAGCTTTCAACTTTCTAGTTCCATCAACCAAAACTCTTACTTGACTCGTCTTTCATCAAATTCTCATTTTTTTTACTGTATCTGTCCCTGCATGCTCCAAAAACTTTTACTTGTCTTGTTTTTTTTGCCACACTTTAACCCTTTGGAACTCTCTCCCATCTTTATGTTTTCCTGACTCATTTTACCTTCAACTTTTTAACTCCTCTGTAAACCATTTCCTTGCTCTATAACTCTAGTCTTTTTTTCTAGTAACTCCCAACTTAATATTGATTGTTTGCAGCCTTGTTGGCAGTGAATCAGAATAATAATAAAAAAAACTGCTTATGATTGTAACATTTTTTTTTTTTAAAGTTAAAATAAAAAGCGTTCCTCTAAAATTGCATTTATTTTTTGAAAATTTTCTTTTTATAGTAAAAAAAACAAAAAAATTTATTTTTTAACTGAGTTTTTCTAATATCTTTTAAAAGAATGGTTTGGCTCTGATTCGGGTCAAAGTATTTGTTTACCAGTACTGGTTTCATAAAAAAGATTACATGATTTTAAGCTGTATGGTTTTATATTTTCAAAATTTTAGCAATTAGTTAATTCATCGGTATCGGCATCGGTATCAGCCTTTTCCCATCCATTAGCATCGGTATCAGCATCGGTCAAAAAATGCAATTGGTATATCACTAGTCAACACACTCAACTAGTCAACACACTCAACAAACTTCTAATGATATACCCATGTTTCAACACACTCAACAAACCTCTATTGATAAACCCATGTGGCAACACACTCAACAAACTTTTAATGACACACCCATGTTTCAACACACTCATCAAACTTATAATGATAATATCATGTGTCAACACACTTAACAAACTTCTAATAAAACACCTATGTGTCAACATACTCAACAAACTTATGATACACTCATGTCTAAACACACTCAACAAACCTCTAATGATACATGCATGTGTCAACACTAAACTACTAACTTTTAAAAAAACATTTTGAAAAAACAAAAACAAAAAAAAAAACATTTGAATAAAAAGTTTAAACTTTGTGAAGAATAAAGATATATTTGATTGATTGAACTTTAGATTCAGTGAATTTTGGATTGAGTGAATCTTGGTATTTGGTATAAAAGTTCACAAACATTTGACTTTTTAAAAATTATTTTAAACTATAATTTATTAGACACTTAAATGTATCAAAAGTATTTTATTGTATAATAATCAAAAAAATAAAAAATTCATATTATGACTAAAGTTGTAAATTATAAAAATTAAAAATTAAAAAAAAAATTAAAAAGTTTACAAATATTTAAAACTTTTTAAAAAATATTTAAAAAATTTAAAATTTTTTTGATATTTAGTTTATTTACCTTAATGAACAAATCATCTCCATTTCTACCATGCATATTTCTTCCAGATCCATTTCTACCACATTCAGCATGATAAGCTGACTTTAAATGAGCAAGCTGAGTGAAAGAGGAATCAGCAACTACAATAACACTTCCTCCACGTCCTCCATCTCCTCCATTAGGACCACCTCTATGATCTCTATAAAATAGTTTGAAAAAATAAATTCTAATTTAACACTATTTAAACTTAAAATACACATTCCAAACCCAGGGCCAGTACTGTGTGTATATATATATATATATATATATATATATATATATATATATATATATATATATATATATATATATATATATATATATATATATATATATATATATATATATATATATATATATATATATATATATATATATATATATATAATTATATATTATGTTGCATTACATATTTATGCATTACATATTTACATTTATTTTTTTAATGCAATAGACACTTTCAATTTTTGAATATTATTATTTATATTATCATTATTTATGTTCTAAAAATATATAATTCTAAATATTATTATTTAATTATAAAACTGAACACTAAATGTAAATAATGCATGTAAACTTTTTTTACACTTATAAATTATATACTTAAAATGCACAAATACAAGTGAACTATTTATAACAATACTGAGTATACTAAAACAAAAATGATTTAACTTTTTGTTAATACACAAGTGAATTTAAACATTTTCAGAATGCACTAACAAATTTAAACCTTTTGTAAACATACTTAGAATGCACAAACGAATTTGAACCTTTTCCACCATTTCCAGCTTTTAAATACAAACGCTTCCAATCAATAAACTTTTTATCTCCTAAATTTTCATATAGGAAAAAATTATTTTATTTGTGTTTTGGTTATGAAAATTCTGAATATAAAATATTAAAAATTTACCTTTAGCAAAAATTAACTTTTTTTTTCGTTTAACTTCACTATTTATCATTAATTTATCATTTTGGTTATCAATAGTTTCATTAGCCTTGATAACTTTATGATTTGTGTCACTACTTGCATCACTAGAGCAGTATCTTATTTTTAGTATCAATTTGTGTTGCAATCTTAATCTATGTAAAAACATTTTGTTAATCTAAACTTAAAAAAAAAACAATCTTTACACAAATTTAATTAAAGTTAAATTTTTAAACTTTCACATTTTTTTAAATTTATACAAATGCAGCTGTAGCACAGTGGTTAGAGTTCTGGTTCAAAAACAAGAGTTTGATGCCAGCTCTAGCTAAATAAGCAACATTGGTATGGAAGGAGACTGCATGAGTCTTAAATACCTGAACTCTCTAATTAAATGTTTTTCTGCAGTACTCTGTGAAGACTATTCTCTGTGAAGACTTGGTCTTCTTTGAGCATCTTAAAAACTATATACATATATATATATATATATATATATATATATATATATATATATATATATATATATATATATATATATATATATATATATATATATATATATATATATATATATATATATGTAATTTAATATATAATATACAATACTGTTGAGATTTAACGCCATGTTAAATCTTTTACAGACATAACAAGAAAGTTAATGATAGTCAATTAAGTCTATTTTAGCTTTAAATAAGCTTAGATTTTTAACTTCCACTGTTTTTTGTCTTATTATTTAACTTATTTTAGCTTTATCGTTGTTATTATTATTTTATTTATTTTCTTAGCGATTTTCGGTTCATATTTGTTATATTTATTATTATTTTATTAATATACTACTTGTTATAATTAATTGGTGTCACTCATTTTGATCATGAGTGATACTCAT